>CM028382.1:90918988-90959935 GCA_013146195.2 Codonopsis lanceolata
TTTCAAAATAAATGTTTCAACCATCTTTACCCTATATTTATCAGCATCAATACTACTAGGAATCATTTGTCCTCTTAGCAAACATTCAATTAAAGAACATACAAAAACACCACAATCTTCTGTGTTGTCATTTTGTTGTGGTGATTTTTCAAATCTCCCAATGCTGCATTTGAATTTAGGCTTGTTCAGATCCTTGTATTGTCCAGGAAAGAAATCCACAAGTTTTTTTTTCATTTTATGCTCAACATAATTTACCTACAGAGGAAAGAAACAATAAAACTTAATCTAAAGACATTACTTAAAAGACAATACTAATAAAACTAAATACATTACTAATAAAACTTACAAGAATTCTAGCCCTCTTCAAATGCCAATCATTATTGGCTGTTGAGTGTATGCATGAGTTGTATAATGTCCATCTCATGTCACCTTCAGAAAATACAAGTAGAGTCCAATGGTCGGAGACACCTGACTTTATTTTACCTTGCCCCGTTGTGTTTATAGGAAAAATAAGAATCTCATACCCCATTGCTTCTTTAAGTCTATTATCAATTGCTTGAACCAGCAATTCAGAAAACCAATCATTAATCTTAATATTTGCAGCATACACCTAATAACAAAAAATTGAGAAAATAAGAAGCCATATTTTAATTTTTAAGCACATAACAGACAATTTCTTACCCAACAGCAAGGATCAAAAACAGTGTCGTATCTGATATAACCAAATTCTTTGGAGATAATTTGTTCACACATTATAGACCATGCTTCTATGTGTTGTACCAAAGAAAAATATTTATTTGATATTATACACAAGTAAAAAAGATTAACAAGAATGGTAAACAAGTAATGTACGTACTTTTTCTTCCAACTTATCAGTCAAGATTTGTACAATGTCATGCATCAAAATCACTGGTTTGATCTCTCCACCAGTATATAATTTTGTTCTGCATAAGACAAATTTTATCAAAAAAACACAATTGAAAAATAATCTTAAAAGTAATATAAAATACCATTTTGTGAGTTACATTTACTTACTGCATTTTGTCTTCTGATGTAGAATAGATTCTGCTAAGTAGCTCTTTTGCTTCCACTGAAAGAATCTTTGAAGCTGGAATCACTGTTTCAATTTCTGTCACTTTTTTAATTTTTTTTCTTCTTTCAATTGTTTTGTCACATGATGATCCAACACGCTTCTTCTTACGATCAAGACGACCATGAACTCTTTTTGCAAGTGTAGAGCCTTCTTCATTAACAGAAGGATCTTCATGACGAGACGAAACACTAACAAAGTCATCCATGCTGTTGATGTCTTTCAAAACAGAATTAATATTCTCTGTAGTAACTGCCTTCAAATGAATAGCCTTGTTCATTGCAATTTCTTCTTCCAACTCTATTACCTTCTTCTTCAACATTGAATTTTCTGTTTGAACTTCAAGAAGCTTCACATGAAGTTCAGATGTTGGTGACAACTCAGAAGATAACGTTGGAGTATCTTTTGACTTTTGCGAAACTTCTACCTGATCTTTTAGTCTATCTATATCAATATCTTTCAATTGAATAATATGATCTTTTTCAAAGAATAGTCTCTTTGAGGCCATCAATTGTTGACAAAACCCTTGATCTCAATATCATTCGATTGTATAATATGGTCCTTATCAGACAAAGTCTCTTTGAGGCCATCAACTGTAGAGAGAATCTCATTAATCTCAGACTTCAACTTATTAATTTCATTTTCTCAATCTTTCCTAAGATTGCTTTCTATTGTCTATATATCATCAGAAACCTACAAAAAATCATGAAAAAAAACTTTATATCAATATATCAATTTCTGTTGCCAACCCTAGGAATCATCAAAATTGTTTAAGCTATTATTATGACTATTAGGCATCGAAAATATCAATATATTTTTTTCAAATCTCCAAAAGCCAAGCATCCCCAATCAAAAAAATCCATAATATTGACAATAAGGCATCGAACATCAAGACAAAAAAATCCAATAATGCTAATGCAATGTCAAACCTCGATGCCAAACCCATGCATTTGGTTTGTTTAAGCTATTATTATGAAGAAAAAAAAAAGCAAGGCATCAGGATTGTTAACAAAAAAGCCAGACATCAAAATTGTTTCAATTATTATTATGACTATCCCCAAAAAGCCAGACATCAGAAAATTCTATCAATATATACACAGTTTTTTCAAATAGAAAAACCCCCATCCAAAAGCTGCATCAGAACATCGAAAAAAGATCCAATAATGCTGATGCCAATGCTAGGCATCAGAACCAAGCATCAGGTTGCTGATGCCAAACTCGGGCATCTGGTTTGTTTAAGTTATTATTATGAAAAAAAAAAGTCATGCATCAGGATTGTTAACAAAAGAGCCAGGCATCAAAATTGTTTAAGCTATTATTATGAATATCCCCAAAAAGCCAAGCATCGGAAAATTGAATAGGATGAGAGGGGTGACTAACTTGTAAATGAATATCTACAAAATGTTCTTCTTCTATTGGAAAATCAAGCATTGAAGTTGTAAAAATCATCTGCATAATGTTGTTCTTCTTCACTACAAAACTCTTCGTTAGCTTCGTTATGATCTAGCTGAAAATATAAAACAAAAAATATTTAGACAAGATAGGTTCCATAGCTGAAGAAAAATTCAAGTTCATTATAATAATATAAACTTACAATATTGGTCATGGCTGAAGCAAACTTTTTAGAACATAGAGAAGATAGGTTCCATTTAAGGAACTGTGGTGTAGCATCATTGTTTGCTGGGATACAAATGTTGGTTTTCTCACATAAAACATACTGTAATTTGGAATTCAAACAAGATATCAGTAATAAATATATAAAAAATTAAGTTAAAACTATTTTATGATAAAGTTAACATAACTTACCGGTATCAAAGGCGCACAATTCTCCACATTTATATTTGTCCTCTTCTCCAATCCATTTAGCAAACTATCTACTATGTGTTTTGACCAGATATATTCACAAATCTCATCAATATTCGATACTAGCTGTACATAGGACCATGGTATGTATGAGTTGTTCTTTGGAAGAAAAAAATCGCTAACACCAATAAAGTTATTAAACATGCAACATCCTTCAAATCATCTTCTTCTCCACTACCAATTATTCTACTAATACTACTTTCAATCACAGATGGCATCAACCTTTCATTAAAAAATTTCGTTCCAAACTTGTGTGGAAAATGTTTTAAAAGAAACTGAGTTCGATTCATCTTGTAAAGGGAAACATCAATTTCCTTCACCCCATCATTTACACCAAAAACATCCCTTACATGTCCCTCTTCAATTGTAATTTTACTTTTCCCAACAGAAAAGTACTTCTTCCCTCCTTTTACAAAACAATTAACCATTAATAACAATAAGTTCTTATTAATGTTGCAATATTCATCAACATTCTCACTTTGAAGTAGAGCTTCAACCAAAATTGCAAAGGGTGTCTTATTCAACATAAGAATATGCTCACACGGATGCTTATTTTCTTCAAGTGTTGTTTTAATAGAAGCACATTTGATCTTACTCTTCCAGAACCATTATTGGATTTCTTTGATGTTTTGGCTTTCTTTGAAACTGCATTAGACAGTAAAATTTGTTCATGGTAATAACTTAAACAATCAGGCATCAGAAAATATCAAATATAAAAAAAATCATAATAAACTTCAAACACTATAACTTCTTCATTTAAACCCTAAGAAACTTTGAAATAATACTCATCTGTTGCATTCTCGACCGCTCTCTCTGGTTGCTGTGAAGATGAAACAGGTGAAATTTGAGTTTCCATCTCCATATTTGTCCTCTTCTCCACCAATCTCTCTGATTGTTGTGAAGATGAAACAAGTAAATTTTGATTTTCCATTTCCAAATATCGTTAGCGTGAAGGGCTCGTTTTTTTTTTTTTTGACGAATTTCGTAGTAAGGGTATTCTGATTTTGAATAATCTATTTTTAAAATTTGGTAGTGTATGTATATTTACTGTATTTGGGATTTGGGGTTCATTAAAAATGTATATTCGTGTATACAAAAAGGCGGTGAAATGTACAGTATTTTGCTGATGCCAAACCAAGGCATCAGGATTTTGGCGCTATGAAAAATTAATGAACCAAATTTTCTGATGCCAAGGCCAGACATCAGGAAATATTAATGGTTAAATGGATTAAACGTTTACCGATGCCAAACACAGGCATCAGAAAAAAATAAATGCAACTTAAATTGAGTTAACGTTTTCGGATGCCAAGGACATGCATCAGGACTTGAAAAAAAACATTACATAACACGACACACACAGTTTCACTACAAACCCTAAAATTTTCGAAAAGACCCGTCTTACTTCTTCACTCAACATTACCTAAATTATGGCTACAAGAAAGAGTTCACGAATCAATCAACATGCTGAACGCAATTGAACAAAAAACAATGTTCAAGATCCTGGAGGTAGTATAACACAGAAAAACACAGTTGAAGATGCTACAGGTACCCTAATACCTAAAAATTTATTAACATTTTTATGATTGTTTTATATTACGATTGTTTTATATTATAATTGTTTTTATGATTGTTTTATCAACTTCCTTATAAATTGTTTTATATTATGATTGTTTTTATGTCTAATATAGGAAGTAATAAGTTTCAATTTTCAAATGTAAGAAGAAAGTTGAAAATAGTATTTATTTATTTAATTATTTTATGTGCAGATACAACCAAAAAAGTATGCAAATATAGATGTAGTATTCAACTGCTAAAAAAACAATTGAAAACAATTGACTTTACAAAGAAACAGTTAACTGCATTACAACAAACGTCATTCTGGTATATAATTGAGGAGATGAGAAATGACAATGCTGAAGTCAACAAATATAAGAAAGACGATGAAGCGATCAACCAAATTATAAAATGCTTTGTGAAAGGAAAGAAAATTTTCAAATTTGGAAAGATTACAGTTCAGCTGAAGCCAATTGACGCAAAGTTGGTTTTTGGAATAAAGGATGGTGATAAAGAAATCAATATTGGTAACCCTCAATTCCAACGGAATGATTTTATAAAGAAGTGTTTCCCAGATAGAATCTCAACTGTTGCTGCAAACATACGACTGAGTCCAACGTTGATACTTACCAAGCTGTAGACAATGGTAAAAAGCAACAAAAAAAAAAAAAAGATTTGAACTATGTTCTATGCTTGACAACTCTACTTGTTCTTGCAACATTATTGGTACCAACAACTTCCTCTTATATATCATGGAAATATGCTAGTATAGTTTCTGATGGAAATATGCTAACATACAACTAGTCAAAACAAATAGTAGATGTTTTGTTGGACAGCTTGGAAAACTTAAAAGAAGGCTATCTTGATTGATGTGTTCTTCTATTAGCAGTAAGTTTTAAACTTTCTAAATATGTTTATAGATGTGAAATTGTTAATTGTAATTTATTAATACAATTTTTTTACAGTATCTGCTATGTGAAAAATTTAACATTCTCAAAGTTTCTGGAGAAAAAAACTTCCCAAGATTTGAAAAATGAGACTTATCAAAATTGTATCCCATAGTCAAGGATATATTTATTTTTTATCAGGTTTGAAACAAAAGGTAAGTTGGTATGATTTGAAAACCTATTACATGGCCCTAAATAATACATCCTTACATTACTCAATATTTTTTTGGCATAAATTTTATCAGGACCTACATCCCACAAATCTTGAAACAGAAAAAAAACTTTGGAATGTTGAAGAAGAGGAACAAGATGAAAAAGAGGAAGATGAAAAAGAACACATTGAAGAACACTCTGAAGGAGGAAATCCAGAACAAAAAGAAAAAGGGTCAGAAGAGAAAACACAAGGGGGACTGCCTTTAATCCTTGCAGCAAAGGAAAATTTTAACAAACCTGAAGGAATAGAAGAGAAAAAAAAGATACAAAATGAGAGCAAAAAAATGAGGCTCAGAAAGAAGGAACCTCAAAAAAAGGAACCAAATGAAGAAAAGAATGAGGCTCAGAAAGAAGGAACCTCCAAAAGGAAGATCAAAACAGATCAAAGTGAAGAAATGAAGGGTAAGAATAAACAACCAACGAGCTCTAGCTCAACTGGTACTGCTCACTTCTCCTAACGGAGAGGTTGGGTGTTCAAGTCTCACAAGAGACACCCTGGACTTTACAACTCTCTATAGAGAGGTCGTGTTCAAGCAGGCAGTTGTTGTTCAAGCCTTACCAAAAGGCCCCATTTAGGTACTCACTTTTCTTAACGGAAAGGTTGAGTGTTCAAGCCCTACCAGAGGCACCCTTGTACTTCACTATTCTCAACCGAGAGGTCGGGTGTTCAAAGCCTTCCCAGGGCACCATTTGTTCGAACCACACCAAAGCCATCATATATATATTTGTAGCCTTTCAAGGCATTAAAATAATAAAAAAAATTAAGGGTTGGAGTACGGTCTATGTCCCCTCAAACCTTTGAAAAAAAAACTTTCTTTAAAAAAAAAAAGGATAAGAAGAAACAGAAGATTGAAAAAGAGATTAAAAATTGTACAAGAAGGTCTGGAAGAATTATAGCATGTTTCATATAAACAAATATGTAAGAAAAATGATGGAGTGGTTATTGAGATAGACTGATGAAAACAAAATTGACACGAATGGTTAAAAAAATGTTGTAATTTGGCAATTTGGGAAAAGTGTTTGTGGTGTAAACATTATGATGGTTTATTGGTTACTTTTGACATTATCCTACTCATTTGTCGTTGGAAATTTAAAACAGTTTGTATCAAATTACACCGTTTGATGGTCTTTTGTAAAAACAGATTGATGGCCTTGTGTAATTTGTTACGTTATACCAATGTTATAAGTTGTTCCTATCTTTACTGCTGAAATTTGACAGAAAAAATGTTCAAAGTTATATGACATCAGAAAGTGTTTTCAAGCAAAACACCCTCCACAGATTCTGATGCCAAGACCAGGAATTGTTTGCACAATTTTTCCAAGCCAATAAACCACATCAAGTTTATGCTGCCAAAGTCAGGCATCAGAACTGTTTTCACAATTTATTCAGGCAAAAATAAAAATAAAAAATGTTGATGCCAAGCGTTGGCATCAGGACTGTTTTAACATTTTATTCATTACCAAAAAATTTTCAAAAAAAGCTGATGCCAGGCCTTGGCATCAAGATGGTTTTAAAAGCTTTTTGTAGGACAAAAAACATTCAAATATACTGATGCCAAGCCTTGGCATCAGGATGGTTTTCATAGCTTTTTGCAAGACTAAAAACATTCAAATATGCTGATGCCAAGCCTTGGCATCAGGATGATTTTCACAGCTTTTTGCAAGACCAAAAACATTCAAATATGTTGATGCCAAGCCTTGGCATCAGGATGGTTTTAAAAGCTTTTTGAAAGACCAAAAATATTCAAATATGCTGATGCCAAGCCTTGGCATCAGGATGATTTTCACAGCTTTTTGCAAGACCAAAAACATTCAAATATACTGATGCCAAGGCTTGGCATCAGGATGGTTTTAAAAGCTTTTTGCAAGATCAAAAACATTCAAATATGTTGATGCTAAGCCTTGGCATCAGGATGATTTTCACAGCTTTTTGCAAGACCAAAAACATTCAAATATGTTGATGCCAAGCATTGTCATCATGATGGTTTTAAAAAAAATTTGCAAGATCAAAAACATTCAAATATGCTGATGCCAAGCCTTGGCAGCAGGACTGTTTTGACAGTTTATTCAGGACAAAAAAAAATTAAAAAATGTTGATGCCAAATAGACTGTCAAAACAATCCTGTTGCCAAAGATTCACAGTTTTTTCAAAGCAAAAAATAAACTCAATATAACCAAAAGTCAAAATAAGCATCAATTCCAATAATCACCCTCATTAATTATTCAGTTCATCAACTAAAATATGATCAACTTTACACTGAATCTCTACATATCCTAGAGTTGTGATTACAATATTTATTACATCTACTACATTTATGTTTCTTTGTACTACTCTGAATTTCACCCTTGGACGCAATTCGCTTCTTCTTAGGCCGTCCAACCAATTTCTTCATTACTGGGGGTAAGATTACTGAACCTTCTGATGATTTTTGAATCTCATACTTATAAGTTGTTGGAACTGGCATCAGGCTTCCCTCGTAGCACTTGACATAATAACTATTTAAAAAGTAATTATCAATTATGTCTTCAATCACTCTTTGTGCTCTGACAATAACAACAACAGCATGACAGCATGGGAAGCCTTGAATCTGCCATTGATAGCAAGAACATGTTTGACGATCCAAATCAACTCGCACAGTAGGATTGGATACAACCTCGTAAATAGAGTTAGTAGCTTTCATAACCTGCCATGACATACCAACTTTCAAATTCTCTATCCACTTTTTATCCATCTTAGCACAAAGAAGCTTGTTCCATTTCAAACCATTATTCAGCCTTTCGACAAACCATACCATAAGTTTTTTTCTTATGCAATCCACCATACAAGTGATAGGAAGTCCTTGGGCATCAAGAATCCAATTGTTGAATGACTCTGCAGCATTTGATGTAATTTCAGTATATTGAAATGGCCCAATTCTGATAAGGAAGGTCAAGCAAAAAATCTAAGGCAATCTGTCAACCATCTCCTTTAAATACCTCAAGCTTCTTCTCAAACAACTCAACTGTAGGCACATAAGCACATTCTTTAAATTTTAAACAAGTATTCTTGCGAAAGCTAGAACGCTTGCCATCACACATATCTTTCAGATTACGACAAAGATAAACCAAACAAAAAAAATGCTTAGAACTACCAAAACCATCCGGAATTGCTTGCATCGACCCAACATTCCGATCTGATACAATAAGCACATCACGACCATTAACTGCTTCTTTTACTTTTGAAAGAAACCAATCCCAATTATCATAATTTTTAGAACTTACAACAGCAAAGGCAAATGGAAATAGTCCTATATAAAAACAAAAATGAAATATTCCAATTAGTAAAACAACAACTTTGACATCAAAACACATAGAAAACACAAACCAGTATAAGTGTCATTTACAACTTACCTTGATTACCATCCTTCGCCGTGGCGGATAAGAGAGTTGACTTACATCGAGATTTCATAAATGTCCCGTCTACAAACAATATAGGCCGACAATAATTAAAACCATCCAAGCATGCACGAAAACATATGAATAATCGGGTGAAACATTTTGAAGTGGAATCTAATTCAATAAACGCCAAACTGCCTGGATTACTCTTCTCCAAAGCTTCAACATACCACTGCAACTCATCAAACGATTCATCATAACTACCAAATACCTTATTACGAACAACCTCAACACTTCTCCATGCCATCATATATGATATCTCAACCCCATGATGGATCCTAATATACTCAATTACATCCTTCGCAGAATAATTTGGCTGACTCTGAACATTATCACAAATAAAATCTCTAATTACATTATACCCCATCCTTTTCGATTTCTTAACTCCATCAATAAAAGAAACTTTGCAACTGTGTGTAAGGTTGCACTTCTTTATAATTATATAATTATCAACACTAGAAACAACACACTCGATGAACCAATCACAGTTATCAATGAATTTATTACCACAAACAACAGTAGCCCTCTTACTCTCATTCCTAGCAAAAAGATATTTGTCCAGATCCAGTAATAATCTCTTCCCAACCAACTGATAACAAATTATTGCAAGATGGAACAGGAAAAAAATCATAAGCAGGATAGCTTTTATTATCAATTTCAGCAAAACCAACATCAACAAATTTAGTATTATGAGAAGAAGAAGCATCCAAACTACTCCTAGATAATCCAAAATCACCCTTTGACCCCAAATCATCCTCTACACCATCAACAGTATCACCCAAAATATCAATAACATCTACTAAAATAACATAAATACTTAGAATTTTACCCAGCACCAACATATTCAAAAAATCTTCATCATTTGATAAAATACAATTCAAATGAGGTCCAACAGAATATCTCAATTTCAAACTTTCAAAATTAACAGAAAATTTGCTTGTAATTGATAATAGCAAATCAGAAAACTCAAAGCCATCTGTAACCCTTTTCACAATTTTCTTTCCCCTAAATTTCAGTAAAATCATAACACTGGACTCCATAAACTAAAATTTTAAACATAGATACTTGTAAAACAAGGACGGTAGGACTTGTATGAAGGTCACGTGAATTAAGAACAATTTAGCTACCACAGAAACGACAATTGGGTTGGGGCGAGAAGAGAGAGGACGACGTTGTTGCGGAATCGGTAATTGGTTTGAGGAGTGTGACAATCGACTGAAGAAGATGTTCCCTTGCAGCGGTGGATTACACAAAGATGGTGGTGGGAGTGGTAGGGGTGGTGGTGGTGGAAATGGAAGCTACTGCCTCTGAATTAGAACGTAATATCCACCTCTCGCTCATCAAACACGACATAGAGGGGCAGACAAGTACTTTCGCCCCAAAATTGTACCTAAAAGATATGTGCAAAAAATAGGTGGATTCATTTGAAAACATGTTTTAAAAGATGTACCGGCTTGTAATTTTTTCATTTTTTTTATTAATGGAAAAGGGTAGTTTAGGTAAATCACTTTTTTTAAATTGTTTTGAATATTCAATATTGCCCTCATTATAGTAATTAAAATGCAATTCAATTATAAAGGATTTAGGTTTGATTTTTCAGATCAAAGCTTCAGCTCATCGATTATTTCCGCCCTATTTTAGATCCTAAATTGATTGCACAGTTGGTCGCCACCCAACCATAGCCGGAGTAGACGATGATGGTTGATTACTATAATTTTCTATCATAGTTGGATAATTACATAATTGCCCTTGTATCTAATTTAGGGGATCAAAAGGAAATGAGTATATTTATCCATTTACGATGGAAATAGTGTTTGGACAATAATACCCTCAAAAGTTTTCGATTCATAGACAACTTCTTGAATAGAAATGACTTTTTTACCCTAAAAAACTAACATGGTGTGTACATGGTCACTTAACGGAAATGACTGTTTTGCATTAAAAAACTCACGTGGCATTAACATGGCCACTTAACGGTAGATCAACTATCGACATCTAATTAATTGACCTCTATGGTGAGTTTGGGCCTAAATTCTTACTTTTTGAAAACATGATTAATGCTTGAAAGATGTTTATGAACCGGGACCACCAATAGTTCAATTAACCAAAAAATAAAAAGAGGAAATTATCAAGTACAATTAGAGCTGTCAAAATCGAGCCCGGTCCAGTCCACCCGGCTTTTTAAGGGCCTGGGCCTCAATTTAGAAGGCCCGAAAAAAGACGGGCCTCTTTGGCCCGGCCCACTAGGCCCATGGGCCGTGATTGGCCCGAACTCTAAAAGCTTGAAAAGCCCGGCCCGACCCGATCATAAAGTTAAACACTTAAAGTTAATTACAAAATTAAAAACTAAAACATAAATCTAAAAAGAAAAAAAACTATCAGACATTAATTTATACCACTTTTTTTCTTTTTCTTCTTTTGGTTAGATAAATTTATGACACAATATAATCTATTTCCAAATCATTGTTCTCTTTTTGGTTGAAACTCACATTCTAAATTGATGGAAGTGACACTTACAAAGAGGAAATAGAGTTGATCTTCCAAGTTCTAATCTAGTTTAGCATAGTTGTGGTTAGTAATTTTATCGAAACTGATCTATTTAATTAAGTATCTCTATCTGATATTAGCTAATAAAAAGCATCAATAGTATAAATTTGATAAAAAAATAAAATTAAATTCTAAATTGTGTCAGGCGAATAAAAAAATGAACATTTGCTAGTTAGCATGGTTTTGCAAACTAGAACCCGAAAAACTTTGTCTATCCTTAGAAAATACATATTAAAAAATTATGGACACTATGATGAACTTCAATTTGGTTATAATTTTTTTGAAAAAAATACCCTTCAAGTAGCACATGTATTTGTTCTTTGGTCTGTAAGACTGTAACATTGTAATTTTTCTAGTTTCTGTTTCGTTCAATTGTTGAAGTTACTACCTTTGTTTATATTTGCTTTGGTTGCATTTTTGCTTTGTAATTATGTAAATTAGACTAGTAAGTATGTGTGTTTTGAACTTTTGATGTGTTATATAACTTTTATTAGATAACTAGTTTTTTAACCCGTGCGTTAAACGCACGTCAACTAAATTGTACATCAAAAAATAAGGAGGATCGGTTTATTAACAATTACACATAAATATATCACTAATCATTATAGATTATAAAAAAATTATTTATACACAACATTAATTGTTTTATTAGTTGGTTTTTCATATTTACCGCATATCAATATCTTCAAAACAAAATAATTTGTTACTCTACAAACTACGACACATATTGTCCATGATTAAATGTTTTTTTTTCCAAAATAAGACATGCATGCAATTATTGACTATGACACTTGTTAATTGACATTGTATATGATTCCAGCAATGTAAATTGTCTTCACTGGAACTTGAAAGACAATTTTATATCGGATAGAGTTAATGACAATATTGGGATAAAAATATTTTCTCCAACATTGCTTCCTTTCAAAATTTGTATTTAAACAATGTGATCCTCAAAATTTATGATGATTAGTCTTATTCCATTGCACAACCATGCAGCATGGTCAATGTTTCTTAATAGTATTACTGGAACACTAATTTTAAGTGTCAATTCATGACCTGACAACCCCGAACACTTTATATTATTCAAAAGCTCTGTATAATGAATATCTTCGAACAAACTTGAATTTTTTCCGCCCTGTAAATAGAATCTAAACTCAAATAAGTTCTTTTTTTTGTCTGTATGTTTCTAATACAGACAAAATGGCATTGTGTTTAACCTAAAAAGATGAATGGTACAATGCGAAGATCAGTTGCAGAGAAGATCTGAAAGTAGTTGATTATGTCTATTCAAATCTTGACGATCTACACAAAGAATTGTTTAGGAATTCTGCGTTTGGAAAACTATGTACCATAAATAGAAATATTAAGAGGAGCAATGTGTTGTTCCATGTACTTGCTATGTTCTTGGTTCAGTCACCCACCGGTAGAAAGGATGAACTGTGGTTTCATATAGGTGGAAAAAATGTAAGATTTGCATTATCTGACTACACCATAATCACCGACTTATCTGATGGATTGGAAGAAGATTGTTCGGAACGAATTCCAACTACGAAGAGGTTGGTCAATCAATATATAATGGTATGGAGTGCAGTGAAGTAGTCAGTTTTGAAAACAGTATTTGACAATGCAGATAATGTGGATGATAAATATAAATTGGGCTTAGCCCTTATATATGAGTCTATATTGAGAGCTAAGGAAACGAATACTTCAATTGACATGCTTGTTTTGGATATTGTGGATGATTTGGAGTTGTTTAACATATATCAATGGGGGACAAGGTCATATTCGTACCTTATAAATTCGATTAAAAATATTGTTGAGAAAAAAACGCATACAACTACGAATGTATGTTATGGCTTCTGTTCTGCATTACAGGTAAACAATTGTAATTTGAAATATTCTACAATTTATATTGATTAGCTAATTATTTGATGTTTCTAACATGTAACTTATTTGTAGGTTTGGGCATTTGAGATGTTTGGTGAATTTAATGGATTTCGAGATCTATTTCAACTCTCAACCATTAGATCTGGTGATGATGCGGCCATTCTTCCAAGAATGTGCAAATGGGAGTCGAAAAAAAAATCCAAAGTTCCATGAAATAATTGAAAAATTGGATGTAAATTGGGTAAATGTTTTCAATTTTTGTGATGGTTGATTAAAATTTAATTTTGTTTGTATAGTTGTTGATTAATGAAGTTGTTTTTGATCAATTACCAGGATGGTGTTCTTGTTCCATTGACCCAGACGGCGACCGAACTAAATGAGCCTTACGTTCTTGAATTTCAGCAGCGTTTTGGCGAAGTTTGGGCAACATCATTTGATGTTGAGGCTGAAAATTCTAGAAACGATGAAGCCCAACCTTCTCCACCATGCAACGATGAAGCCGAACGGTCGCCACCACGCAACTCCTCTCCAGTCCGGTCCCTACAAGACCACTCATTGCCAGACCACTCCCTACCACGACATGGTGAAACTCCTGCAACCACTTCTTCTGATGTGATGCTTATTTCCATTCTTGATACGTTGCGGGAGTTGAACCAAAAGATTGATCAACAAAGCATTCAAATAAGTGGTTTGAGGGATGAGGTCTCCTCTTTGGATGAAAAAGTGATAAAAATTTTCTGTTATGGTTTTGAGTAAGTATTTGTGATATTTGTTCGTTTTTACCTACTTACTTAATTTTGTTTTAAATGGCAGTGTAATGCAATGGCAATGATAGAGGAATTAAGGGAACATGCACCATTTTCCCGCGATGAAAATAGGATGTGGACTCCTACTCATACTCCATTTCACCCCCTCCCTCTGTCACTGCCACCACCACACCTACCTCTCCCCTTCCCATTACTGTCACACTTTATCATGCCACTACCATTACCACACTTCCCCTTCCCAGTGCTTTTGCCTCTCCCACTACCACACCATCTGCCCCTACTATAATTCTCACTCCCACTACTTCTTCCTCTCTTACTACCATACTTGTCCCTCCCACTACCATTGCCTCTCCTACTAGCACACTTTCCATTCCCCTTCCCCTTCCCCCTCTGATTTCCTCTTCGTTTCTCACTACCATACTTGTCGCTCCTACTACCGGAAGTGTGACCAAGATGTTGGCAAGGGTCAAGGACATTGATTTCGTTTATCGAAGGGGAAAAGTTAAGGGTACAAAAAGGAAAAAGGTCGATTCTGCAAATATGTTGCAGACGGGAGAGAAGAGGGGTAAAAAACCATCAGTCCACGCGTCTTCTCCCTACACAATGATGCTACCTGACCCCATTAATTCTCTACGATTGGCGAGGGTATTTGTAGATGGAGATATACCAAACGATTGCCTTGAGATTGATGCGGGAAAAGAACAATTAATGATGAATTGGCTAAGTGTTACGGATGGAAAGTGAGAATATTCAAGTAGATTTATTAAGTAAAGTTTTTATTTATTGTTATCATTATTAAACGTCTTAATTACTTATTTTTGTCCACAGTGATTTTGTTATACGTTGTGGATTTAAGTGCAACAAAAGATGGTTTGGAGTTTTTTTCAAAACCCAAAGCACATCTATCAGATGAAGTAAGTTAATTAATTACTTGCTTGCATTACTTGATTATTTTTAGTTATTGTGTGATCCTAAAACTTGGCACTATTGAAAATTCCAGCATGTGGATCTGGTGTTGGTTCTTATGTGGATGGGAATGGCAACATATCCCGTGTCATTTTGGAAGACAAAATGATCGGTGTATTATGGATTCGTCATTTCAAATGCTAGTGACCACCCAGTATTCACATTTTGTAAGTCAAAATCAAATGGAAATGAATGAGGGATCATTAGGTATGATAGAGTGTGCGACGGGTAAATGGGGAAGATATCAGGGTGTTGAGTGGTTTGGCAAAACATGGACTGAATGTACTCATGTTTACTTTCCAATCTGCATATGTGATCATTGGATTATTGGAGACCTCCACATAAAAGATGCGAGGATCATCATATATGATTCAGATAGAAGTGCTATAGCAGCAAAGGATCTTAAGAAAGAAATCAAGCCTTTTTTGTTGATGATCCCACGCATTGCGGAACTGGGTGGACTGAACTTTGGCCAAAAACTTACTTGAGGTCGGGATACCACAATACATGAACAGTTCAAGTCGTGAGTAATCTTATTGATCTATTTTATATTATATGTTTATTTGTCTCGATATCTAATTTATGTTTTGAATGTGTCACAGGGGTGACTGTGGGATACTTACACTAAAGTATATTGAGTATTTGACGCTCGATAAATCCCCAGCCGAAGTCAATGTCAAAGGAGTTCCAAAGTTGAGGGAAAAGTTTACCATTGATACTTTTTGTGATAACTTTGATCCCTGAATATTCTCCTTGAAATGTAATATTTATAATAAAATTCTCATTGAAATGTATAGTTTGTGCAAATGTAATCAACTTTTAAATTGTAAATTCTATAAATAAGCTTTAATGTATTCATTGTGTAGTAACAGTTTGAAATGTTGGACTTGCACCAACAAGTGTTGATTATTTTATTGTGTTTATGCTTCCAGATATTCATATATGCTTAATATAATTGGATATGGGGGTGTTGAAGTTGCACCAACAAGTAAAAAAACATTGTATAAAAGTTCGGGTCACATGGCCAAACATGAACAAAAATGTCCGGGTTATATAGCCGAACATGTTAGTAATATTCGGGTACTATAGCCGAACGTTTTGATCTACCATGGTTTTTTTTATCTACCATGACTTTTTTTTGACCTAACATGACTTTTTTGGATCTACCATGAGGTCCATGACTTATTTTGATCTACCATGGCTTATTTTGATTTACCAAGACTTTTTTTGCTCTACCATGACTTTTTTTGATCTACCATGACTTATTTTGATCTACCATTACCTTTTTTGCTCTACCATGACTCTTTTTTGATCTACCATGACTTTTTTGGATCTACCATGGCTTTTTTTGATCTACCGCGGCTTATTTTTCTCTACCATGACTTATTTTGATCTACCATGAATTATTTTGATCTACCATGACATTTTTTGATCTATCATGACTTATTTTGCTCTACCATGACTTTTTTTGATCTACCATGACTTTTTTTGCTCTACCATGACTTTTTTTTGATATACCATTACTTATTTTGATCTACCATGATTTTTTTGATCTACCATGGCTTATTTTGCTCTACCATGATTTTTTTTGCTCTACCATGACTTTTTTTAATCTATCATGACTTTTTTTAATCTACCATGACTTATTTTGATCTACCATGAATTTTTTTTATCTACCATTACTTATTTTGATCTACCATGACTTATTTTGATCTACCATGAATTTTTTGGATCTACCATGACTTTTTTTTAATCTACCATGAGTTTTTTTATTTAGCATGACTTATTTTTGATCTACCATGGTTTATTTTGATCAACCATGACTTTTTTTGCTCTACCATGATTTATTTTGATCTATCATGGCTTATTTTGCTCTACCATGACTTTTTTTTAATCTACCATGACATTTTTTGATCTAGCATGACTTATTTTGATCTACCATGACTTATTTTGATCTACCATGACTTTTTTTGATCTACCATGTCTTATTTTGATCTACCATGGCTAATTTTGATCTATCATGACTTTTTTTTGCTCTACCATAACTTTTTTTGATCTACCATAACTTTTTTTGCTCTATAATGACTTTTTTTGATTTACCATGACTTATTTTGATCTACCATGATTTTTTTTGCTATACCATGACTTTTTTTGATCTACCGTTACTTTTTTTGCTCTACCGTGACTTTTTTGATCTACCATGGCTTATTTTGATCTACCATGGCTTATTTTGATCTACCATGACTTTTTTTGCTCTACCATGACTTTTTTGATCTACCATTACTTTTTTTGCTCTACCATGACTTTTTTTATCTACCATGACTTATTTTGATCTACCATGACTTATTTTTGATCTACCATGATTTGTTTTTGCTCTATCATGACTTCTTTTGCTCTATCATTATTTTTTTTGCTCTCTCATGACTTTTTTTGATCTACCATGACTTATTTTGCTCTACCATGGCTTATTTTGCTCTACCATGACTTATTTTGATCTTCCATGACTTTGTTTGATCTACCATGGCTTATTTTGCTCTACCATGACTTTTTTTGATCTACCATTACTTTTTTTGCTCTACCATGACTTTTTTTGATTTACCATGACTTATTTTGATCTACCATGACTTTTTTTGCTCTACCATGACTTTTTTTGATCTACCATCACTTATTTTGATATACCATGGCTTATTTTGATCTACCATGATTTTTTTTTGCTCTACCATGACTTTTGGTGATCTACCATTACTTTTTTTGCTCTATCATGACTTTTTTTGATCTACCATGACTTATTTTGATCTACCATGACTTTTTTTGATCTACCATGACTTATTTTGATATACAGCATCTTGAAGCTCCCTCTTGTTATTGAATACCCGGCCAACCTTCAAATCAATATCTTCCGGTAACACTCGTGATGTACTTCCAATTGAAGAATTCAATAAATGCTCTCTTGTGAAGTAATTGTCTTCATCTCGGTTACCTTGACTGAACCCATCAAATCTCTGTCTCGGGGGTGTAGAGTAATCATTACTTGCAGCCCATCCTCCAAATATGTCATTTCCTTCATTATCTTCTTCAGCTTCAGGTTTATCTTCAGGTTCAGCTTCTTCTTCAACATACTCCATGTCACAGCCAAATTGATTACTCTCTTCCCGGTTCCCTTCACAATTTTCTTTATAAGTTATACAAATAGGAGTAATCATGTCTAGTTGGTTAAGATTACGGACTCATTCAACTTCTTCATTTGAAGTAATTTGGACATGAACTTGTAGACTCTGCCCTACTGGTGGTGGAGTAAGAAATCTTAACTCTAAATCATCATCTTTGCAAAAGTTTCTTACTGACGCATACAACTCTTCAACTGAAGTTGAATTACTGATCGTAACTCCTTTTGCCTTATGGTTGCCAATAAATTTCCACTTTGATTCTCTGATGTTCTCGTTGTCAACAAAATGTCCAAATTAAAAAACGGTGACCCAAACAGTTGAAGCCATATCTGAAAAGCAATCGAAAAGAAATTTTCATCATAATAAGTCATTGTAGAGCAAAAAAAGTTATGGTAGATTAAAAAAAGTTATGGTAGATTAAAATAAGGCATGGTAGATTAAATTAAGTCATGGTAGAGCAAAAAAAGCCATTGTAGAGCAAAATAAGTCATGGTAGAGAAAAATAAGGCATGGTAAAGCAAAAAAAGTCATGATAGAGCAAAATAAGTCATGATAGATCAAAAAAAGTCATGGTAGATCAAAAAAATTCATGATAAATCAAAATAAGTCATGGTAGAGAAAAAAAAAGTAATGGTAGATCAAAATAAGTCATGGTAGATTAAAATAAGTTATGATAGATCAAAAAAAGCCATGGTAGAGCAAAATAAGTCATGGTAGATCCAAAAAAATCATGATAGATTAAAATAAGCCATGATAGATCAAAATAAGTCATGGTAAATCAAAAAAAAATCATGGTAGAGCAAAATAAGTCATGAACGATCAAAAAAAAATCATGGTAGATAAAAAAAAACTATGGTAGAGCAAAATAAGCCATGATAGATCAAATAAAGTCATGGTAGATAAAAAAAAATCATTGTAAAGCAAAAAAAAAAAGTCATGGAAGATTAAAAAAAGTCATGATAGAGCAAAATAAGTCATGGTAGATTAAAATAAGTCATGGTAGATCAAAAAAGTCATGATAGATCAAAAAAAGTCATGGTAGGGCAAAAAAAGTCATGGTAGAACAAAATAAGTCATGATAGATCAAAAAAAAGTCATGGTAGAGCAAAAAAAGTCATGGTATATTAATATAAGTCATGATAGATAAAAAAAAAAGCATGGTAGAGCAAAAAAAGTCATGGTAGATCAAAAAAAGTCATGATAGATAAAAAAAAAGTCATGGTAAATCAAAAATATTCATGGAAAATCAAAAAAGTTATGGTAGATCAAAATAAGTCATAGTAAATCAAAAAAAGTCATGGTATATTAAAAAAAAGTCATGGTAGATTAAAAAAAATCATGGTAGAGCAAAATAAGTCATGGTAGATTAAAATAAGTCATGATAGATCAAAAAATGTCATGGTAGATCAAAAAAAAGTCATGGTAGCTCAAAATAAGTCATGGTAGATAAAAATAAGTCAGGTTAGATAAAAAAAAATCATGGTAGAGCAAAATAAGTCATAGTAGATAAAAAAAAGTCATGGTAGATCAAAAAAAGTTATGGTAGGGCAAACAAAGTCATGGTAGATTAAAAAAAGTCATGGTAGATTAAAAAAAGTCATGGTAGATTAAAATAAGTTAGGGTAGATCGAAAAAGTCATGGTAGATAAAAAAAAGTCAATGTAGAGCAAAATAAGTCATGGTAGAACAAAATAAGTCATAGTAGATAAAAAAAGTCATGGTAGAGCAAAAAAAGTCAAGGTAGATTAAAAAAAATAATGGTAGAGCAAAATAAGTCATGGTAGATCAAAAAAAGCCATGGTAGAGTAAAAAAATTCATGGTAGATAAAAAAAATCATGGTAGATCAAAATAAGTCATGGTAGATCAAAATAAGCCATGATAGATCAAAAAAAGTCATGGTAGATCAAAAAAAAGCCATGGTAGATCAAAAAAAGTCATGGTAGATCAAAATAAATCATTGTAGATCAAAAAAAGTCATTGTAGGGCAAAAAAAAGTCATGGTAGCTCAAAATAAGTCATGGTAGATCAAAATAAGTCATCGTAGATAAAAAAAGCCATGGTAGATCAAAAAAAGTCATAACAGACTAAAAAAAATCATGGTAGAGCAAAAAAAATCAATTAGATTAAAAAAAGTCATGGTAGAACAAAATAAGTCATGATAGATTAAAATAAGTCATGGTAGATCAAAAGAAGTCATAGTAGAGCAAAATAAGTCTTGGTAGATAAAAAAAATCATGGTAGATCAAAAAAATCATGGTAGATCAAAATAAGTCATGGTAGATCAAAAAAAGTCATGGTAGATAAAAAAAAAAGCCATGATAGATCAAAATAAGTCATGGTAGATCAAAAAAAGTCATGGTAGATCAAAAAAAGTCATGTTAGATCAAAATAAGTCATGATAGATAAAAAAAAAACTATGGTAGATCAATAAAAGTCATGGTAGATCAAAATAAGTCATGGTAGATAAAAAAAATCATGGTAGATAAAAAAAGTCGTGGTAGGTCAAAAAAAGTCATGGTATAGCAAAAAAAAGCCATGGTAGATCAAAAAAAGTCATGATTGAACAAAAAAAAGTCATGATAGATTAAAAAATGTCATGGTTGATAAAAAAAGTCATGGACCATGGTAGATCAAAAATAGGCATGGTAGATAAAAAAATGTCATGGTAGATCAAAAAAATGTCATGGTGGATAAAAAAATGATATGATAGATCAAAAAATGTCATGATAAATCAAAAATAGGCATGGTAGATCAAAAAATGTCATTGTAGATTAAAAATGTCATGGTAGATCAAAAAATGCAATGGTAGATCAAACAAATGTCATGATTGATGAAAAAAATGCAATGGTTGTTCAAAAAAACTATATGTTGATCAAATATAGTCAAAGTTGCTTAAAATTAAACAAGGTATAGTAAACTATTAGATGTCTACTAAAATAGGGAAAACAGAAAATATTCGGTTACCTCATCGAACATTTTGTAGATTGTTCGGTCCAGGTAGCCGAACCATTGTTAACCACACTGTTGTTGTTGTTGTTTGCAGCATTGCATTTCATCAAAATTACAAATAATCGAACTTTCATAAATATAAAAAAATTTCTGCATTGCATATAACAGCAAAACTAAATAATATGTTCACTGGATTTAATCTGAAGAACCAAAATTTTTGATAGCAACAGAAAAACTAACCACAATGATTGATTTGTCGATCGGTGAAATGATTGAATGAATTCTAGAAGCAACACGCGTTGCAGTAGAGAGGAAGAATAATGAGCAAGAAGAAGAATACGGTAGAATGAACTTGCATTAGAGAGGAATGATGAAATGAATAAGCAGTTGAACGAAATTAAGAAGAAGAATACGGTGAAGAATACATATTTTTTAAGTTCTCAGCCCTGCTTAGGATTCGAGGATAGTATTGACATTTCACAAAATAGTCATTTAAGTTAATTTTGTAAGGTAAAAAAGTGTTATAGATAATTCATCACAAAACGGGTTATATAAGTTAGTTTTTTGATATTTAGGTTAGTTTTGTTTTTGGAAAACTTGCGAAGACCGTTAATAAATGAGTAATAATAGAGCTACTCAATGAGTACTTAAATTTATGTATCAATTGACGGCTCAAGCATTTCTCTTAATAAAAAAAAGAAAGAGAACTGTTGTTGTATTTCATCAACCAATCGAGTTTTCTACTTTTTAGTTTCGTATGACGAGGCCAGCGGCGGGAAAGTCAAGGTTTTCTTTTCTTCTAAGAGCAACACCAACGCTGCCTTCCTAACTTGGCTTCCAAATGGGAAGTTGTTAATTTGCGTTGGTGACTCTTCTTCATTTCCGGAGGAAGCTGACATGGAGGAGAGAGGCGAAACTTTCTTCCAAAATTGGAAGCCAGCAAGTTGGGAGGAAGAAGGCACGCCAGGCAGGAAGGTGACGCCCACACACGGCCTGTGTGTGGCGCTGCGCAGCGGGGCGAGTGAGAGGCGGTGGGGCCCAAATGGTGGGGCTTTTTTGGTTGTTTGATTAAATTTTTTTTTAAAAATAAAAGGCAACTTTACCGTGTTTGTGTGGGGGGGGGGTTTGGGATTTTAAATTTGTATTAAATTTTGTAATTATATTTTGGATTTTAATTATAGCCGTTTGGTATTAAATTTTATTTGTCTGTTATTTAATTTTTTTTATTTAACTTTAATTAGTAACTAATTATTAATGTTTTTATGTAACTTTTAATTATTAATGTTTTTATGTAACTTTTAATTATTAATGTTTTTAAAATAGCCATTTTAAAGTAGTCGTTTTAAAGTAGCCGTTGTAAAAGTAGCCGTTTTAAAGTAGCCGTTGTAAAGTAGTCGTTGTAAAATAGCCGTTTTAAAATAGCCGTTGTTGAGAAGTATATATAGATAACTGGGTGTCATATTCTTCTACCAATACCTACAAATCATTAACATACGACTAAAGATGTCTAATTCTTCCTCTTCTTCTACCAATAGCTCTAACACAAGCAAGCTCATACCGAAGAATCCAACGAATCCAACATGTCGAAGGTGAAAAATATATTTGGAGATAATTGCATTACAACAACAAATAGAAGAAACGGAGAGAGCCAACATCAGGAGGCGTCGCCAAAGGAAAAAGAGGAGGTATATAGATCGAAAGCGTGTAGCGGGAAATACTCAACTTGTCAATGACTACTTCTCATCTCACCATTGTATCAGATCCGATCATATATTTCGGCGACGCTTCGAATGCATCGAAACTTATTCATTCGATAGTTAATGCATTGGAGAATCATTCAAGTTATTTTCGACGAGGTCGATGCAGAGGAAAAGTAGGTCTCTTACCACTTCAAAAATGCACGGCAGCTATCCGTCAATTGGCTTATGGAGTTCCGGCCGATCATCTCGACGAGTACCTCCGATTAGCAGAAACAACCGCCATCGAGTGCATGTTCAACTTCTGTCGATGTATCATTGAATTATTAGGAGGTCAATACTTGAGAAGACCAAATGCTAATGATACTCAACGTCTACTTCAAATGCACGAGCAAAGGCATGGCTTTCCAGGTATGTTAGGAAGTCTTGATTGTATGCACTGGGAATGGAAAAATTGTCCGGTCGCTTGGCAAGGTCAATATGCAAGAGGTCATGGGAAGCCCACAATTGTGCTTGAAGCAGTTGCGTCGGCAAATTTATGGATATGACATGCATTTTTTGGGGTCGCAGGTTCTCGTAATGATCTGAATGTGTTATATGAATCACCTTTGTTCAATAACGTATCGAAGGAAATGCACCACCGTGCAATTTTGAAGTGAATGGCAAACAAGATACAAAAGGATACTACCTAACCGATGGAATTTATCCGGATTGGGCTACTTTTGTTAAGAGTTTTTCGTGCCGTCGGGATGCTAAGCGAAATAAATTCAAAGATATGCAAGAGAAAGAAAAGATGTCGAGCGACGAGCATTTGGAGTACTCCAATCAAGATGTGCAATTATCAAAGGTCCTAGCAGGTTTTGGTATAGAGATAACTTGAAAGAAATAATGCTCACATGCATTATTTTACATAACATGATTGTGGAGGTCGAGGGTGATCACATTACGAATTGGGCTGATGATACCGTATATATGACTCTCCACAAGTAAATCATGGGCCAACACAAGCATTTGAAGAATATATGCAACGAAATTCAGAGGTACGAGATAGAAACACCAATCATGAACTTCGATCTAACTTGGTTGAGGATATATGGCGTCGTTACGGTGACGTTTTTATGTAATTTTAATTATTGAACTGTAATTTTAATTTTAAGTTTTTTTGTTTTTATGTAATTTTTAAGTATTTATCTTTTATGTAACTTTATGATTATGTATTTTTTTTCAATTTTAACGTTTTATGTAATTTTCTATTTATGTTATTTTAATCGTCATGTATAATATGTATTTTATTGATAATTTATTAATTAAATTATAAATTATTTAAATTGTGAGTAATAGTATTATTTATAAATTAATTAATGTCATTATTTATAATTTAATTATTGATTTGTTTGAGAAATATAAAAATAAGATTGAAGTGTAAAGTTAATGATGTGGCAGTGGGATCCAACTAAGAAGATGTATAAGAACATTAGTATTGAGAAGATATATTCTTAAATGGAATAAGAAGAGAAAAATGTGTATGTGACAGTGAGACCCGGCTAAGAAGATGGTATAGGAAGCTTTGCATCGGAGATGCTCTAACCTTGAGCAATATGGTTGGAAGAGAGAGAAAGACCGACTGGTCAGCCACCTCCCTTTCCACAATTAGAAAAAATCCCCTCAATGGAACCGCCTCAATACCGCCCCCAAAGGCCCCGTCCGTTTTCTATGTTACTCAAATGCATTACTCCATTTACCGGCACACTCGCCGATAACTTAATTTCAAACTCAAACTCAAATCCAAACAAAATATGCTCATGCGTCCCCCATGCGTAGCACTCTATTTCCCTGACCTTACAAAATGACGTCGTTTCAACTAGCCGTAGACTCAATTCACCGCTCATTGTTGGAAGTTTGTGCTGCCGACGACTACCACTACTCTTGGGAGAACCCTCGGCGATTCTCGGGATTTGCCAAGCGGTTTCAGCTGGTCTTTAACCAGTTGCTTCGGTTGTATTCACCGGAGAATGCTCCCGCGTCGGTGCAGACGTCGATGAAGGGGATCGCCGGAGATCTGGCGAAGGCGGTTGAAACGTTGGGGGTTTACGAGAAGAAGAGTAAGATATTTGTGCTCATCAACTGTCTGGCTTTGTGCGCATCACTCCAGGAGCGCACGTTAGCTATAGGAGGGTGGTTGGCTTTACTTGATTCGGTTGTACAGGACGTTTCTGACCTTCGCAAGAAGATTGCTGAGCTCTCCGCAGATATGAAGCAAGCTCCGTTCAAAGTCTCTCTCTCTCTCTCTCTCACACACACACACACACACACAACACACACAGAGTTTACATGAAAGTCTTTTTAACCGTTCGAAGGATCATTAAGTCTAACCAAGTTCCGTTTCTCATTTCAAGATCTTATTTTTTAATCTGTTTGTTATTTTGATCTTTTTTGTCTGGATTGTTCCTTCTATGAATCCAATTATGTTGTTGACGAATTCATTGGACAATATTAGCGTTAGCAAGTCTTTGATAATTTCTTTTGTTATTATAATATTATTCTTTCTTTGAACAGGTGATAAACTCTTTGAGGTGGAATGACCATATATATAAAACTATTGTATTCGTTTTTTGGGTGGTGTTGTCTTACTTATAGCTCCTCTCAGTGATCCAGAAGTTGTAGTTATGGACCAACATTATGTTTTTCTCTAGAAAAATGACCTCAGTGTAAAATTTAATAAATATATGAGAAGTAAAAGTGTGCTTTCACTAAGTTACTTCAAATTGGGGGAAGAGTTATCAATTTATGGAAAATTGAGACCCAATATTTTTAACCGGAGGGATCAATGGTACAATATTTTGTAAAAAACCATGCTAACATACAATGCAAAAGTGTGCATGTTCTAAGTTGATAATCTCGTGGTGTTACGCTTTCATAGGGAGTTATTCGGAGACTGTTTGGTGGGCTACATCCACATCAGGTGTAGCATTGGCTTAGATATGTGGTTACGCTAGAACCCCCTACTAGCTGATGGAGTATACTTTCTTATTTTGCACATGAAAACACTTGGCTGTTTATTCTCTTCTCTGCAGTCCATTAAATCAAGAAGAAAGAAAACCATGATCTACACAACTCAGATGAATATGGGTTGTTCTTCAACTCCTTGGATTGGTGGGACAACCAAACAGCAAATGATGGACCTCCTGTTCATTTTCTCATTCTGGAGACCTTACCTTGCGAGCTCATAGTTTTTTCATCAATGTCTTTTCCCCTTCCCTTACCTCCTCCTACCATGGTCTCCTACATTTTCTTTGTGAAATTTGCTATGAAAAGCCATAGAAATAGATATGAATCACTAATGTTTTCCTCTATATCCCTCTCAGTCATATTCTGTCACGGTGTAGGTGACAGAGATTGAAGAGAGAGTGCACTACACACTAGCGAAAGAAGGACAAGGAAGACAAACCAGCAAAGTAGTTCAGAGCGGTATAGTAATGGACTTAGCCAGAGCCCTTGGTATCGGTTTCAATGATCATGCAGGGTTGTCCGAACAGATCAAGCTCTTGAAAGAAGATCTAGGTGATTCAGATTTGTTACTAGAGAGGCAAGTTTTGACGTCTCTGGAGATGATTGTTGATAACTGGTCAATACAACCGGACATTTTAACTCACAAACTAGATCTTGAATTTGAAGAGGATGCACACATTTCACCATTCAAGAATTTCCTGTGTCCTTTGACAAAAGACGTTATGAAGGATCCTGTGGTGTTGGTGTCATCACAGAATTATGAGCGGACTGCCATTAACTGCTGGTTCGAACGGTGTCTTGAGGATGGCTGCAAGCCAACTTGTCCTGTGACTGGAGAGGTACTGAGCTCCTTGGAGCTTAAACCAAACATTGGATTGGCTGGTGCTATCGAAGAGTGGGTTAATAGAAATATAGAGATTTGTATCAAGTCAGCAGTGCAGTGTCTTAGAGAGGACCCCCCTTCTGTGGATGGTGTCGAACGGGCTCTGGATTCCATTTTCAAGATTTCAGAAGAGCACCCATCGAGCAGATACAGAATACGGAATGCTGGTACTGTTCCTCTCATTGTAAAAGTTCTTAGGGACTGTTCAAAAAGTTTTCGATCACGTTCAAGAAGCAAGTTCTTTATGGCCTTGCTAAGCATGTCCAAGGACGAAGAAAGTAAGGTGCGTCCATTCTTTCTTGCCTTTGCTACAATGCAGTAAACTGTTCTTAATGCTTTTATTTTCTTTGACGTTGATACCCTTCTATACTACTATCTGAATTCTTCATAAGAGCATGTATAAGGTTATTGAAGAATCATTTTCTATTTCAATATACTGATTGAAACCTTTTTGAAAGATCCCATACTATTCAATGGCTCTCCACCCAGGAAATCTTCATTCCAAGACATCTTCTTGAAACTTGATCATGTTCACGACCTACTTGTGTTGCAACGTACTTCTGCCATTTTAATTTCATCTCTGTCTAATCTCAGGAATTTCTATCAGTAAAATGGTGGTGCAAAACACTATGTTTAATGCCATGTTCATTAAATACTTTTGAAAGATGAAGTAAAGTAGTTTTAGTTGGCAGTTAATAAGCTTGGTGTGGAGTAATAGATTGCAAAAAATTGAGTAGTGATTTCTTAGACGGAACATGAGATGGTCCCTTAGGTTCCAAGTGTTTTTGTTGCACCTGAAATGGGGGTACACATTGGAACTTGGAAGTAGAAATGTGGGGAAAGATGCAGCTTTGAAAAGATTAGAGGAATATGGAACAAACTAGGGAAAGGCTAGAGGAGAATTTGTCAAGTTCAGATTAAGTTTGGGAAGTGTTTAGAATGAGTGTAGTCTTCAAGGAGCACTCTGACCACCTTATAAATATGCCCTTCCCTTCACTTGTTTTTGCAATAAGGGTTCCTTCTCTGTTTCATAGCTTCTGGATTCATCAAATCTGCATTTAGACTTCTCAACGAGTTTTGGACCTTTGGTCAAGATGTGATCTCGATTCTGAACTTGACTACTTGAGTCATTTATGCTTATTGTAGTTTGTGCATTTAAAAAAAAAAAAAAAAAAAGTTTGTGCATTTTTAAATCCTTAAATGGGTACATGTCTGGGGCATAAAGTAATCTAGGGGAAAGTGCGGTGTAGGTGCGATGCGCAGATACTCATTCTCGAGTATTGCTCTATTGTCAATAAAACTTCTGGTGGAAGTAAACCACTTCATATATAGCTAGTTCCCTAGCAAAATTGATGTATGTAGGTTGCCGCAAGATATGGTTTAGGTAGGCATTTATAAAACAATGACCTTGTTTAGAGGACTAGTGTTGTGAAATCATCAAAGAAGTGAGCTATCCGAGAGTTTGATGGGCTGAAAGGGAAGTAAAAGGAGTGGCAGAATTTAACAGCTTTCCAAGTCTATTTTCGAGAAGTTAGGGTAAATGTCACGGGTTTGAAACATGGCCAGCCATATGATTAGTATGTTAATGTTCCATGGAGGAGCAATGTGTTCATCTGTAAAAATGCTGTTCACATTAGCTATTCCACATTTGTAAATATACTGTTCTCACTAGCTATTTCAAGGCTACATTTCATGCTGAAATGTTATATTCCAAGCAACGTATGTCATTCTCACCAAATAATGAGACCTAGTGTTACCCCATTCCCCAAGCGCCTTCCGCTAGATATGGTTTAGTGTCAACTTTTGCGGTCTAGTTCAGCTCATGCTCATATGTGAAGCCAAGGACTATGCAGAATCACATAGTAATTGTCCAATGCTTCTTCATGTGAAAGACACCCATAGCTACGGTCCTGGTCTCCACATTCTACTGAAGGTCTTTTTCTTTATGAGGTCCGAAATGACTTACATGTTAGGCTTGATACCATTGTTTTATGTGTTGTTGAGTTGGTTAAATAGGCATTAATGGCCAAAAAAAAAAAAAAAACCTTCGGTCAATGTTAATTCATAACTTGAAAGCTGTTTTGAGGTGTGGCTGTCATGCAGGCAATGCTGCCTGTGAACATGATGATGTTTGGCGAGTAAAAAAAAACAGGTGTTTCACTTCAAGGTCGTGCGTGTATTCTTTTAGAACGACACAATGTTTTTGTTGTTGTTAATTGCTTGTCCTCTTGCTTATCAAAAAAAAAATTGCTTGTCCTCTTGCTGTCATATATTCCCAGATTTTTGTCCAAGTTAATGTGAACATCAGGTGATTATGGTTTTTTAAACTGTCCACGTGTGGTTTCCGCTAATGTGTTTAACTTTTTCCCAGAATATAATGCTTGAAGAAGGTATCACTAGACTGGCTATACATGGCCTTATTGGGAGTTCAGAGAAAGAAAGAGAGTTTGCAGTGAAGTTATTGCTTGAATTCTCAAGTGAAGAAGCTTATTGTGCAAGAATTACTTCAGAAAAAGGGGCACTGGTTCTTCTCACAAGCATGGCAGATAATTTGGAGCATCCTGCTTTATCTAAATTAGCTGAGGAGGTCCTGAGGCTGATGGAGAGAGTGGAGGATAACATTCAGGATTTAGCAGTGGCAGGAAGATTTGAACCTTTACTTGCTCGGTTATGTGAAGGTATGCTTGATCCTTACTACGGTGTCTACTGTCTGACATTTGCACAGCCATTATCTGTACCTAATAAAGCAATAGCTATAGTTTATAAATCCAGGCTTTGTTTAAAATTAAAAACTAATTGGTACTTTATATAAGGAAGATCAAGGTTTATATTATAATCATTTTAATATTCTTTCCACTAGCCTTAACAATACTAAGTCGCATTTTAACTAATTTCCAAATTCAATATGTTTCTGTGATCTTCAAATTTGGAACCATCAAAATGCTATCCAGCACTAATTTGAAAGGGGAAGCAATGCGGATTGTGATCTAACTGGTTGTGTATCAGATTCAACATAACTATCACTGCAGAAAAGAGGCTTATACTTTACTCATCCTGAGAACCCACCTCTATACCCGCTACAGAAGAAAATTAAAAATAAATTATGGAATGAGTTGAGAGGCCGAGGCCATTCTGAAGGGAAATAGTAAACTGTGTTAGTAGGAATTTTCTTGAGCTACTTAAACTAATTGGGACCATGAACTTAAACTTTTCCACATGTTTGAGCAAGCTGATCAAAAATGCTGATGATGACTTTGTGGGACCCATAAATAATACTACAAATCGTGGCCAAATGAGTCAATGTGATGAGTTCTGAATTCCCAAGAGTTTAAACCCTTGCAATGACTTCGGAGAAGGGACACTTCGTGAGGGTGATATAATCTGCAGAGAAACTCGAAGATCTGATGGAAATATCTGTGGTCACTTCTTTTTAAGGGGTCAAGAAATTTCAGGTTTATGCAATCGTTAAGGTTAGGTTTAGAATTTAGGGTTTTGACTATGCAATCGTTGAGAAGTAATGGCAACAAGTGAAAGAGAGGGAGTATATATACTAGGGTTTAGAAGGGGCAAGAGAGGAACTAGGTTTTGTACAAACTGGGCCGCCAAGGAGTTGGGTTGCTCAATTGGGCCGCTCAATTGGGCATGTGGATTTTGTGGTATTGGAGGAACCGAAATGGAAGCAGCATTTTTACGCTGGGCAAAATGTAGATATAAGTAACATTGTAGTATTTTTTATAGAAACGTTAATCTATTGAATGATATACATACTCTTGAATATTTAAACGAAATTTCAGGTTCTGGAATCCAAAATCATGAGTTGAATTTGAAGGTTAGAACTCCAGTAATGTTGCTTCGTAATATTGACCCTTTGGGTTATGTAATGACACAAAGTTAATTATTACAAGGCTGGGAAATCATGTTTTAGAAGGTCGAGTTCTTTTAAAAGGACATTTTGGTGGTGCTGTTTTGATTCCAAGAATATCACTGGCACCATCTCATCATAGAATTCCATTCAAATTCTAGAGAAGATAGTTCCCCCTCATGGTGTCTTACACAATGTCTATAAATAAAAGTCAGTCATTGTCTAACGTATGACTTCTTTTGAAAAAACATGTTTTTAGTCATGGTCAGTTGTATGTTGTTTTGTCTAGAGTTACTAATCCTAAGGGCCTTCGAATTTTGATAAGTGATACTCATAGCGGTGGTTGTAATAGTCGTACATGTTCAATGACAAATGTTGTGTATAAAGAAGTATTTCAAAATTTATAATAACTTTTTAAAATTTATGTCATTTTCTATCTTTAATTTTACTATTTATTAATTGTTTTTATTTTGTTCGTATTAAAGTTTTTTATTTTATATTATTCAACTTAAATTGTATACATGATTTTACATCCGTGTACAAACCATGCAACGCACGGGTGCACCACTAGTTGAGTCAATGTGATGAGTTCTAAATTCCCAAGAGTTTAAACCCTTGCAATGCTTCTGAGAAAGGACACTTTGTGAGGGTGATATACTCTGCAGAGAAACTCGAAGATCTGATGGAAATATATGTGGTCACTTCTTTTTAAGGGGTCAAGAAATTTCAGGTTTATGCAATCGTTAAGGTTAGGTTTAGAATTTAGGGTTTTGACTATGGGTTGATTTCTGTTTATAGCGAGCAAAAGAAAAATCTTACGGGTTCGCTTTGGGTTTTAGGGTTTAAGGTTCAGGTTTAGAATTTAGAGCTTTGGGTTTAGGATTTAGAGCTTTGGGTTTAGGGTTTTCAAGGTTTAAGGTTTATTGTTAGGGTTTAGGGCTTAAATTATGTGGCACTTGTGTTTTCATCACTGGCAAAAACTAAATCTTGACAACCCCAAGGGGTGGGAGAGATGGGAAGGGCACTCGGGTAAAGACTTTGAGGTTGTTGGTTTCAATCCCCAAACCAAGGGGCCACACTTACCTATCGAAAGAATAAAATAATAAAATAAATCTTTACATAGGGTTTAAGTCTATGTTACCAGGATCCTTCACTTTTGCCCTAAGTACGTGTGTTGACACATCATGACACACGACTACCGTTATGTGGGTGTGGATGTGGGAGTTGACCATTTAGTGTAATTTTTAAACATTTGAGAGATCGGGCACCCGAATCGATACCCATATCTGATCCTCGTATGGTTGTACCATAGTCTAGGTAACATAGTTGGGGTTTATGTTCAACTATGTGGTGCTTTCTATTTTATCCTAATAAAAAGAAATCTTAAGCAAGGTTAGGGCTAGAATTTAGGATTTGAGGGTCATTAACTCAACATAATTTCTTCATGCAACTCTGAGATTGTAGAAATCTGTCAGTATTTTTTTCATGATTATAAAATCATAGGAAAAAATACTCATTTTGGGACAGCAAATTTTTTAAAAAGCATATCATTTTAGGACGAAGGGTGTATTCAATTAACATTAACTTAATTAAGAATAGTTAGCTGTTGAATTTCTATTGGAGAAAGTCTCTGATCCTCCCTCTTTTTCGTAAATCCGTGGACTAATCTGAGAATCGGAAGAAATTCTGTTGTGATTCAATTTTGACAACTTTATAGAGTATGTCGTGGAAACTTTTCAGCGTAATAACTGGATTTGATATCTCTCCTGGAAACAGGTTCTGATGATGTTAAAGTGGAGATGGCATCCATGCTGGGGAGGATGACCTTGACAAACAGCTCTAAAGAACAAATTGCTCATCAATGTGCTAAAGTACTTGTTGATTTACTCGAGAAGCCAGAAGGAAGATTGGCAAGCTTACAGGCTTTAGATAATCTATCATCCTTGGATGACAATGCAACCATCCTCGTTGATTCTGCCATACTTCCTGCTCTTACAAGTATTTTATTTGAAAATCAAGACGCATCAGCAGAATCAAAGGAGCTTGCAGCATCAATTATTGCAAACATAGTATCGATTCCTGGGCATTGGGAATTGGCATCCGCTGACAGGGAAAACCATTCATTGCCATCAGAATTCATCATCTTTAGTTTTTTGGGGCTTTTATCTCTTGCCCCTCCAGGATGTCAAGTGCCTATCCTACGGATTCTATATGGAATTGCATCCTCTCCTCAGGCATCAGGTATAACTTTTTTGACTGCTTCAATAGAAAGAAATCCCTTATGTGCAACTCTGCTGGAGTGACAGCAACACTGTCGAGAACATTATAGTTACCGATTGTTGGACATCAATGACCAATGCACTTAATACATCACATTTGTGTTATCTTGCAGAGTCAGTCCCCAGTCGCATAAAATCAGCCGATGGTCTGAAAAACATAGTTACATTTCTTGAACACCCAGAACTTGAGCATCGGATTTATGCTTACAGGCTTACAAGACTCCTCTCTGAAAGGCTCAATGAAGATCTTGCCAATCAACTGAAATCTGATGGCAAGCTCACTTTGTTGAAAGACAAAATACTGGACAACCAATCTACTGATGGTGAGAGATCTGATGCTGCTTGCATACTTGCGAACATTCCTCTCTCTGAAACTGAAGTAAACACTCAGCTAGACCCTCATTTTGTGAAATGGGTCGTTTCTGCTCTCAGTGGTCAGCACCATAACTCCAATGCTAGAACTGCCAGGCCGACATCAGTCATGATGGAAGGGCTTCTTGGTCTTCTACTCCACGTTGCTAGAAGCCTTGATCAACAATCTGTTGTTATCATCAAAGAGAATTGCCTCATGACTGTTTTCCACGACCAGCTAGTTTTTACTTCGAATCCAAAAGAAAAACAACAAGCTGCAGTTGGGTTGAGATACTTGTCAGAATTCAGAAGGACTATTGACGGTGGGAAGTCGGACCCACCGCCTCCACATGGATTCTGCGGATTGTTGATATTCATCTGCGGTAAGGCTCCTCCTTCAACTTCTACATGTCCTATGCACAATTCTCCATGTGAAGAAGATAGCCAGTTTTGCCTGTTAAAAAGAAATTGCATCAAACCACTGGTGGATATCCTCACATACGAGGACAAGGGGGTTCGTATCGCTGCAGTGGAAGCGCTTTCCACTCTAGTTTTTGATACCTCCAACGGTTTTAAGCAAGCCGTTGACGAGCTTGAGCACCTTGGTGTGGTAGACGCTGCAATTGAGCTCTTTGTACAAGCTCGGCCCGGGGTACTCCAAGAGAAGGCGATTTGGATGGTTGAGAGGTTGTTGAGAGCAGAAAGCCTGGTCCATCGCCATTCCCTCAATCAGCCTTTAGTGAGGGCTTTGGTTGAAGCATTCAAGCACGGGAATAGCATCACAAAGAGGCATGCTCAGGAGGCTCTTATGAACCTCAAGCAGATATCAGGAGTTAGTGGAAATACAAGTAGTCAAAACCGGGGAAGGAGGTAGGTTATGTTTCCGTTTGTTTAGTTAAATCACAAGCTTGTATGATAATGTTTGTATAGCAGTCAGGACCCGTTTGATACAGATTAAACAAACGTCACTTGTGTAGTTTAACTATGCTTGTAAATGAGGAATAAGAATGAGTTTGTTCAAGTGTACAAAACAGGTCTTATGTAATGTTACCTGTTTGAAAAATTACATAGAGATGAAGTTACTGAGTGGAAGAAAGTTAAAGGAGTTATGCTTCTTCCCGATCTTGCTGGAGGGATTTGGTTTTCTCCTTTAAAGTTAACGTTAACATCAGTTTTTCATCTTAAACCGGGTAAGTAATTATATTTATTTACCATGGACACGTGACAATGATCCAACAGTGGAATAGGAGATGGAAAATAGTTATGGAATAGAGGATCCAATCGGCCTAAGGCATGTGTTGTTTAGCAAGAGGACATATAGCTCAAAAAGAAATACTATCATGGTTTATTGTCTTGGAAACACATGCCCAATGAGATTCGGAGAAGAAGGAAGACACGGACCATGTCCTCCTTGCAAAAGAAAAAGGCCTCCCATGAAGATCACCGGTTGTGATGGTCTTCTTTAATTGGTCCTGGAAGATGCATGTGGATTTAGTGAACTGAACATTATAATTACTCTCATTGTTCCGGGCAAATAGTTCACTATTTCATTTTTGAGATGTTTTACTTAAAAAGTCCATTTTTAAAATTTAAAGCATAAATGTGTCATTTTATTACTAATCTAATCTAATCTAATCTAATCTAATAATAATAATAATAATAATAATAATAATAATAATAATAATAATAATAATAATAATAATAATAATAACTACTTATAAAAGTGTAGGTTGTCTCTTACAACTTAATATATGGACAAATCTACCCTTTAACTTAATAAATCACTCACCATTAATTAAGGTCAAAAGAGTAAATTTGTTATAGACTAATTAATTCAATGAATAATTAAATAATAGTTTGATCCTTAACTTGTACCTATTTTAAAGTTAGGTCCTACATTATTTAATTCAATTCATTTCGTCTTGTGTTTTGATTTTTTCTATCAATTTCCCCCACCTACCAAGATCGTTACAAATGTCGCCCAATATTTTCTAAAATGACAAAAATATTCTTACTCGGTTGAGACACTAAAAAATAATATGGTTTTACTTTCTTAAATATGTTCAGGAAAGACATTATAAGATTTATATGAAAAATTGTATCTATAGTAATAAAATTATCGGTTAGTATCGAGATATTAAACAAATTTGTAGCATGTTTAGTTATTATCCATGAATAAAATAAAATAAATAAGTTAAAAAAATGTGTCATAATGTCGAGAAGATGAAAAAATGAAGTATCATTTGATAAATTTGTGCCTTTTGTTAAGGACAATACACATAAATTTATCATGTCAAACAATAATGATTAGAAAAAAGTTTTATAAATATTATAAATCACTTGCCATGAATTAAGGCTAAAAGAGTAAATTTATCATAAGCAAATTAATTTCATGAATAATTAAATAATAAATTGAAATGTCGCCCAATATTTTACGAAAGACAAAAATACCCTTATTTGGTTGATACACTAAACCTTTATTCGAAACTAAAAAAATAATATGGTTTTACTTTATTAAATATGTTCGGGAAAGACATTATAAGATTTATATGAAAAATTGTATCAATAGTAATACAATTTAATTTAATTTAATCTAATCTAATCTAATCTAATCTAATCCAATCTATCTAATCTAATCTAATCTAACCTAACTACTTATAAAAGTGTAGGTTTTCTCTTACAACTTAATTAATGGACAAACCTACCCTTTAACTTGATCACTCACCATTAATTAAGGCAAAAAGAGTAAATTTGTTATAAACTAATTAATTCAATGAATAATTAAATAATAGTTTGATCCCTTAACTTGTACCTATTTTTAAGTTAGGTCCTACATTATTTAATTCAATTCATTTCGTCTTGTATTTTGATTTTCTTATCAATTTCCCCAACCTACCAGGAGCGTTACAAATGTTGCCCAATATTTTCTGAAATGACAAAAATACCCTTACTCGGTTGAGACACTAACTTTATTGGAAACTAAAAAAATAATATGGTTTTACTTTTTTAAATATGTTTGGGAAAGACATTATAAGATTTATATGAAAAATTGTATCTATAGTAATAGAATTGTTGGTTAGTATCGAGATATTAAGGAAATTTGTAGCATGTTTTAGTTATTACCAATGAACAAAATAAGATAAATAAGGTAAAAAATGTGTCATAATGTCAAGAAGATGAAAAAATGAAGTATCATTTGATGAATTTGTGCCTTTTGTTAAAGACATTACACATAAATTTATCATGCCAAACAATAATGAATAGAATAAAGTGTCATAAATATTATAAATCACTTGCCATGAATTAAGGCCAAAAGAGTAAATTTTTCATAAGCAAATTAATTTCATGAATAATTAAATAATAAATTGAAATGTCGCCCAATATTTTCTGTAAGACAAAAATACCCTTACTCGGTTGAGACACTAAAACTTTATTTGAAACTAAAAAAATAATATGGTTTTACTTTATTAAATATGTTCGGAAAAGACATTATAAGATTTATATGAAAAATTGTATTAATAGTAATATAATTTAATTTAATTTAATTTAATCTAATCTATCTAATCTAATCTAATCTAATCTAACTACTTATAAAAGTGTAGGTTTTCTCTTACAACTTAATGTATGGACAAACCTACCCTTTAACTTAATAAATCACTCACCATTAATTAAGGCAAAAAGAGTAAATTTGTCATAAATTAATTAATTCAATGAATAATTAAATAATAGTTTGATCCCTTAACTTGTACCTATTTTAAAGTTAGGTCCTACATTATTTAATTCAATTCATTTTGTCTTGTATTTTGATTTTCTTATCAATTTTCCCAACCTACAAGGAGCGTTACAAATGTCGCTCAATATTTTCTGAAATGACAAAAATACCCTTACTCGGTTGAGACACTATAACTTTATTGGAAACTAAAAAAATAATATGGTTTTACTTTCTTAAATATTTTCGGGAAAGACATTATAAGATTTATATGAAAAATTGTATCTATAGTAATAAAATTGTCGGTTAGTATCGAGATATTAAGAAAATTTGTAGCATGTTTAGTTATTACCCATGAATAAAATAAGAGAAATAAGTTAAGAAAATGTGTCATAATGTCAAGAAGATGAAAAAAATGAAGAATCATTTGATGAATTTGTGCCTTTTGTTTAGGACAATACACATAAATTTATTATGCCAAACAATAATGATTAGAAAAAAATTGCGATAAATATTATAAATCACTTGCCATGAATTAAGGCCAAAAGAGTAAATTTGTCATAAGCAAATTAATTTCATAAATAATTAAATAATAAATTGATCCATTGACTTGTACCTATTTTAAAGATAGATCCTACGTTTTTTAATTATATTCATTTCGCCTTATATTTTGTTTTTCTTATCAGTTTCCCTCTTTTACCATTATCGTTACAAATGTCACCCAATATTTTCTAAGATGACAAAAACACCCGTACTCAGTCGAGTTAGTAAAACATTGTGAGATTTCCAAATTATTATATTTTCAAATATCCACATGGGTTTTGGTTCAATTTGAATATTTGAAAATTCAAAAATACAAAAAATTGAATTTGAGTTTGTAAAAAGTGAAATTCAAAGTTGTGTGATGATGTGTCTATAAATGATGAGTTTTTCAAATTAGTTATTTTGAAGGAAGGAGTAAAGAATTAAAAGAGGAATCAAATCAAATAAAAATTAACTTTGGGGGAATGGTTACTTTTGCCATCGCGTATTTTGATTAATTGTTACATTTTGCCACTATACTATGTTTCGAGCGAAATTTTCATTATACTTTTAAAGATATATACAATTTCGTTACTATCCCTAACGTCATCCAATTTTAATGGTGACTTAACGAAGCTAAAGATATTTTATTTTTTCGCTTTTAGCAAAGCAAGGTGAACGCTTTTTTGTTGTTGTGGTGATGGGCGGCGATTGCGGATGGTGATGGTGGGGTTAGAGTGGTGTTTGGGGGTGATTGTAAGCATAACAATGGTGGTTTCGGTGAAATATGACATTGTTAGATTTCCAAATCATCAATTTTTCAAATCTTCATATCGGTTTGAGTTTCAATCTTCAAATTTGAAAATTCACAAAAATTAATTTGGATTTGTAAATAGTGAAATTTAAGGTTGTAGTGGTGTTAGGTCTATAAATGACGAGTTTTGCATATAGGTTAATTTGAACGAAGGAGTAAAGAATTAGACAAAAAAATCAAAAATATATTTTTGGGTTAATGGTGTTATTTGAGGTGATAATGGTGGTGAGTCTATGAATGATGAGATTGATGGAAGAAAACCATTGATAACAAAATAAATTAAATTAATTTTAAATTTCATTTTGGAGAGTAATTTAATTTTTAATTTAAATATTAGAAAAATTATAACAGCAACGTTGCTAGCCTTACAACTAATTTTATAAATTTCCTTACAACTAAGCCTTGAAAAAAAAACAAAAAATGTCTTTGTCAAAAACAACTTTGCAGTTATTCAAAACTTAGTTGTTAGGAAAGTAATATAATTAGTTGTAAGGATAACATTTTCCTTATAATTATGCCAAATTACAATTCTCCTCAAAAGTATCCACCAAATCACAACCATTAGAAAAGTCACGTTAATTTGACGTTATTTTTTAAACCCTATTTTTCACCCTAACCACAACCATTAGAAAAGTCACTTTAATTTGACATTTCCTTATGGATGTTAATTCAAGGGAAATATTAGGAATTTTGTGTAAACTTTGGGGGTGCTAAATGTATTTTAGCTTAATAAAAATTAAGAAATAAAATATAATTTTCTTAAAAAATTATATAAATGTGTGTAAAGTTCAAATGTTAAAAAAAATGGAGTGGAGGTCCACCATTCCTTTTTTTTTTCTTGCTAAAAGAAAATGTAGAGAAAAGACCCACCATGTTTTCCGATCTTTAGTCGTCCCCAAAACAAATTAACCCAAAACCCGATCATGGGTTTTGTCTCTCTTAAATTTCTCTTAAACCAAAAGATAGATAATGCGTTGGTTTCATTATCAATTTTTTATCTTGATGATGAAAACAAAGTACACAATCAAAAGATATGAAAAACTTTTACCCATAGATACCCCTCCCATCTCCAATTTCTTGTATGAAATTGGATCCACTCACCTTCTCCGAAACCACCACTGAAATCAATCAATTTTTCATCCCCCATTTCATCCTCTTACATGACTTAACTTAACTTAACTTTTTTTCTCATAATTCTTTAAATAACTCAACCCGACCACCATGACAGCTGCTATGAGGTCGAAATCATCTAGAACCATAGCTTCTACAACATCCTCTCAATTTCGATACTATGTTTTAAGCCATATGCAAGCTCGGTCGTATGTCCAATTTTCTCCAAAGAAATTGAAGAGTATTTCAATAAAACCCTTTACCATTTCTCTTAATTCATGTCCGACTCTCTTTCAAATGAATTCGAAGATATGTGTTATTGGTTTTCTATTAATACCATGTTTTTATAAGGGTTTTTAGTAAGTATACTCTATAGCCTCCGATTGCTACTTCAGCGCGACTTTGCAGGGACGAATGAGGGAGATCGAAGATAGAATTTGGCTAAAATCATAAAGAGGTAGGCGCCGAGTTGTGATAGAGTGACGGAGTGGGAAGGGTTTAGGGCCGAGATGGCGGCTTTATATATGGTGGGGCTAGAGATGACGGCTATTACGATGGAGCAAGATGGATTGCACCAGAGATGAGAGAATGAGAGGATGTGAGATTAGAGCTTTTTCCTTTTTAATACATTTATTTTAGCTTATAATGGAAATGTCTTTTTTCCCGCACGTGAAGACCACGTGGCTATTTAAAGTAATTTTTCTAACATTCGCCAAGTAGGGTGGAAAATGGAAAACAATATAGCATCACATACCATTATGGGACAAACCTTAAGTAAAGTGTACTATGCAATTTGGTGGATATTTCATGGGGAATTGTAAATTGGTCATATAATTATTTTGGATAATTGAAACAATTATTTATTATTTTTATTTAAAAAACATATTTTAAATACTAAATGTGTAACTAAATAATGAAGTTATAATCAAATCCCATTTTGAACCCCAAGAAAAATGATTAAAATAATCTTCATGTGACATGCACATACCATTCACATTATTTTCAAAGACCCACATTTTAAGTGGGACAAATAGAACAATAATGTATGGAAGTGAGACACTTCGTTGTTGGGTGCAATGTGAGATTTATTGTGTATTTTGAGAGTTAATCATATTTTGGCCCAATCGAAAGTAGTTCAAAACAATATCAATGCCGATAGAAATTTATTAGAGTTTAAGCTAGGGACGATAAAGAAGGATTGAACCATGGCGTGCCTCCTTTCATCTTTGTCGTATACATTTGTGATTCGTTCAAATATGAGTTTTGAAATTCGTGGTGTATGTTTGGTATTATGTTGTACGGAGAAAGAAGCGGAGAAATGTCTT
>CM028382.1:90960035-91038248 GCA_013146195.2 Codonopsis lanceolata
CATGTCATAATCTCAAAATTTTTAGAAAGATAAGCTTTGGTTTCATGCATTAAGCCAAGATCACTACTTGCCAATAATATGTCATCAACATACGTAACAAAAATATGAACTTACTCCCGATCTTGAGGTATATGCATGGATCTCTTGTATTTTCTTCAAAACCAAAAGCATTAATGGTTTTCGTTGAATTTTAAATACCATTGTCGGGAGGCTTGTTTAAGTCCATAAATTGATTTCTTAAGTTTGCGAGACCATGTCTTCTGTCCTTCAAGGTAAAACCTTGGGTTGGCGCATGTAAACTTCTTCTTGTAGCTCACCATTGAAATGTTGTTTTCACATCCATTTGATGTAACTCAAGTCATAATGAGCTCTTAAGGCCATAATAATGCAGAGAGTCTTTCTTTGACACGAGGAGAAAAAAGTCTCTTTGTAATCTATGCCATCTTTTGAGTAAAACCTTGCCAAGCCCTAGCTTTATATGGTCTGATTATTGCCACACAATGCTGGGCTTGGTCTTGCACCCATTTACATCCAACTGCTTTTGTGTCCTTTCCCTCGGCAAATGAGTTAGTTCCTGTACTCTGATTATCCGCCATTGATTTCAACTCATCCTTCATGGCATCAATCCATTTTTATCGAATTATTACTTGTAAATTGGCCAGAATGTAGAACCGGTCTTTATTATCCTATGCCAAAATCAGATTCTTGCAGATAAACAACATAATCATCATGGATAGCACTGCTGAGATCTTCTTAGTGCCTGCTTCCGTGCTTGTTCTACAATTTCTGGCCAGCAATTATTTCATTAGGTGGTTGATGTGGTCAGGCTCTTCATCATTTATCGGTTCAACGATGAGTGGAGCTACATGCCATCCTTCGACGTTTAACGGTTCAACGATGGAAGGATTCACATTGTCTGCTTGATTATTGGGTAATGGGATTGTTACCCTAACTTCCGTGAACAGACTTATCTTCCAAATAAATATACTCCCAATAATCATGCCATCATCAATGAATTTGACATTACCGGTTTCCACAACCTGTTCGCGGCTTATGGTTAGGACAATAAATTATATACCCTTTGGATTTTTCGGAAAACCAATGAAATAACCACTTATGGTTTTCAAATCCAATTTGTTTGCTTGAGGATTATATACCTTCGCTTCAACCGGGTCAATTCGTCCCCAAACTTGCAGTGAAAGTTTTAAACTAGGTTTCCGCCAAATTTTCCACGACAATTTCAAAAGGAGTTTTGGAACTCGCTTTTATCTTGGGAACCCTATTTAAAATATATACGACCATTTTACGAAGAGCATATGTCCACAACGTAATGGGCAACTTAGCATGACTCATCATGCTTCTAACCATTTCCAAAGCGTGCGATTTAAGCCTTTCGGCAAATACACCATTCTACCATGGAGAATCGGCATTGTGTATTGAGCTACAATTCCAAGTTGTTCGAGGAGTGCGGCAAAGGTCGAGGATGTTGTCTGTTCGTCATACACCGCCATAAAATTCTCCACCTCTATCGGACCTTATGATTTTCACTTTTCTCTCTAATTGCTTCTCAACCTCGAGTTATGAATATTTGGACAAAATTCACAGTTGAGATTTGTTATGCAATAGATAGAGATAACGATGAACGTGAATAATCATCTATAAAGGTGATAAAGTATGTTTCTCCCCAAACGTTGGAACATCAAAAGGTCCACAAATATGTCAGATGTATTATTTCAAGAAGCCGAGAACTTCTTGTGGCTCCTTTCTTTGTGTGTTTTGTTGCTTTGCCTTTAATACAATCCACACAACCATGATAATCAGTAAAATCTAGGTTCGGTAAAACCCCATCTTTTACTAATCTTTGAAGTCGTTCACGGGATATATGTCCCAACTTCTGATGCCACAAGAGTGAAGAGTCCTTTTTCATTACATGATGTACAGTTCCTTCATTATGATGCAGAGTCAATTGGGTTTCAGGTAAGGATGGAGAAAACAAAGTAAATTTGTAAAAACCATCCACAAGAATTCAACCAAATCTAATAGAATCTTTATATAAATTGAAACTTCCAAGATTACCCAAATCAACATAAATCCTTGTAAATCAAGTTTTGAAAGCTGAAACTAAGTATGCGGAAATAGATGGAACATAAAGAGTTTGAAATAAATCTAAATAATGTCCTTTTGCAAGAACAAGGCGATACGTTCCAATAGCTTCGACATGAGCTTTATTGCCGCTTCCACAAATAAAAAGTTTTCGGTTTATGATTTGGGTTGTAAGGTATCCACCGCATCGAATTAGAAACATGAACATTAGCACCTGTATCCAACCACCATGAATTTGAAGGCACATTAGAGAAGTTACATTCTGAAAAACTTACGAATCCCAAAGGATTACCTTTACTTTCAAACCAATTACGACGTTTCTCGCAATCTTTCTGGAAGTGCCCAGATTTCTTGCAAAAACGACAAACTTCTTCTTTATTTGCCTTGACTTGAGGGGGTTGGACGTTATTATTCATTTTGGGTGGTGCTCTTTTCTGGCCTTTTCCAGCCTTTTCCCAAACTTATGATTTGCTCCTTGAATTGTGAGATCGCAACATTAACACCTTGTTGAGTTAGCCTTGCTTCCTCTTGAACTAGCATGTTAGATAGTTCATTCACCGCCCACTTTTCCTTAATTGAATTATAGTTCACTTGAAAAGGGCATACTTGTGGAGGAAGAGAATTTAGGATAAACTGGACAAGAAAATTCTCATCCACTTTCATTCCTAAATTTTGAAGCTTAGCTGCAAGATTTTGCATCTCAATAATATGATTGTGCATTGACTGTGCACCATCAAACTTCATAGTAGTGAGTTCTGACATTAATTTCCCTGCAAGGGACTTATCTGCAGTCTTAAAGCGTTCTGCAACGGATTCCATAAATTCCCTAGCCACTTTCGTTTCAGGAAGAGAGGTCTTGATGTTTGCAGCAATTGTCATTCGCATGAACATAAGACTCAATCTGTTACTTTTCTCCCACAGTTTATGGAGATCCTTATCCTCTTTGGAACTTTCTCGGTTAATGCAGTAAGGTTTTTCGATTTGGAGTGCAAGATCGAGATCAAGAACACCCAAAGTGAATTCAACGTTTCACGCCATTCGAGAAGTTGGTACCATTGAGAGTGTACGATGAAGCATGCGAGTGCAAATTAACGGAACAAGAGCTGAAATATAATAGAGATATACACGAATTAGAAATTGTCTAAATGTACATAAAGAAGATTCTCCTGTGGGTAGAACTTCCATTAAATTAATTATGAGTCATAATTCTAAATTAATCATGTGTACAAGAAAAAAGATAAATATCTGTGGATATTTTTCTTTTCTCTAATACATCAATTTTAATGTTGTTCAAACACGTGGATCAGAATCACCTGTGGGTGATTACCGTTCTAATATGTATGTACAACGTAGAAGACTCATCAATAAACATTAACATTAAATAACATCAAATTAATTATCAATTATCACTGTGGTGATAATTAGTCTTTATACATATCAAAACGGTTAGTGCGGAAAAACATAATTAATTTTTCTTAAAAAAAAATAAATTCATAAAATTTCGAAGAAAAATTTTGAAGGCCAAAATAGGATCGAATTGTAAAAGCTTCATTGCCAATTCCATATTTCAAATTATAATCCAACATAAAAACCATCATTATTTATTATTACTAAACTCATTATTAGTATTATTTAAATAGTAAAAACAATCAGGCATGAGCCACATGAATTAAAGGAAGGAAACATAATTGTTTAATACATAATTGATGTAAATCAAGAGCAGGTCAATAGTGCCGTGACCAATTATGATTCCTTTGAGTGAAGAAGTAAGGAGAAAAGGAATTGTATATTTTATCATTCACATGAATAGTATTAACAAACTTAATCTCATCACCATTCACTGTTTACTGTTCAAGGCCATCACTGTTCATTGTTCAAAGTCATAACTGTTCACTGTTCAAAGCCTTATCAAACCAATGCATAACCTTTGCAAAAAAAAAAAATTTGCCGGAAGAAGTTTCCAAAAACAAAAAGAAACCGGACCAATTTTCATAACTTTAAAGAAGTCGGAAGTCCACATTCAACCAATTTATATAAAAAAAATTGATGGTAAACATGAACGGCATTATAAACAGTAAAAAAAATATCAATTATTAATTGAACAATAATATTGCATGCATCTTTAATGGATGATCACGAGTTCGTAACATTGCTCTGATACCAACTGAAAGTTAATAATCTTAAACCCTAGATCTTGAACTCAATGAAAATCACAATGGCATACAAAAATACTTTTAATTAAAATACATGATGAAGACATATTGCTTCTAGTAATTTGCCCTTGATCTGAAATCTGCTGTATGATAGAGAAGAAGAGGCAGAATATGGTTTCTCCCTTTTGGCCTAAAACCCTAATGAGTTGATTTAACGTAATCGATTAATATGATGGGTATTACATCTCTTTTATAGGCAAAGGGAGGACCAAATTCCTATTAGGGATTTAATCTCAACCGTCCATCGAAGTAGAGTTTATTTAGGAAACTTACCCTTTTTACAAACCAAATTTATTATAATTTAGTAATTTCCAAATTAACCGTGATTCTCACATATTGACCATATATAGATTTTCTTGCACCGTAAGAAATATATCTTACATAACTATATACTTTGGGGTTGAGAGTTTGATTCTCCAACACAATTTTTTTTAAAGGGTCATAAATTCCATAAACGACATAAGCAAAGTCTCCAACAACAATGTGCTTATCTAAGATAGTAAGTTTGAATTGTTTTCAATTTACAAACTGATAAAAATTAATGAACTCAAGTTTGATATTAAAAAAAGTGATTTAAAAATAACCAACAAAAATGACAAATATGTAGGATAAGTTGCTATACAATGACTAAAAGCATATATTATAAATGACCGAAAAACAAAGTATCATAAATGTTAAACACACAACAACATAATTTATAAGTCTCAAAAACTGTAAATATTAAAACACACAAAAATCTAATAATTAAAAGTTAACAAAAAAATGAAGGAACCAACAAATCACTTTTAACAAAATCATTAACACCACGTGCAACGCACGTGAACCTTATACTAGTGAACTACTAAAAGTGTTATTTGTTTTAAAAGTTTGATTTTCAAACGGAGACTCTTTGTCCGGCATAGAACAGAGGGAGTATGTGCCGAAAGTTTAGGAATGGAAAGTAAGTTGTATTTGAAAGAAGGGACATACAACAACACATCTTTAAGGACAAGGGCTGCAGTTAAATGAATTGATCCTTAATGAGAAAAAATCACTGGTTTAGGCATATGAATAACAGAATGCATCAATTTGATGGAAATGCAATTGTCCTAAATCTATTACCCAAGCATTTATCCCATGTAGGCATGTACTAGCTACAAACCTGTCATGAGTCATGACAACTATTAGAAAAGGTTATACCTGCAAAGTGCAAACGGAATATTGGAACTAGAAGTGAAAGTAGCAGCCAGGTGATCTTCTGGTGTTTCCTTCCATTTCAGCATAGACATAACCTGACCAAGTTGTGCTTTCAACAACTCAATGTCCCTTTCCTCAACAGGCTTGTGCTGTACCTGCATCACTTTAGCTCCAGCATTGCTACTCAGTGTCTTATTTCCATCACCAGCATTCCTCAATTGTTTGTGGCCATTGGAGGAATGAGCAGGATGTCCCACTGGAAAACCATGTAGTTTGTAACATTCCCCCTTAGTACGTCCTTCCTTGTGTCAGTAATTACATAAAATTCCTTTCTTAAAAGGACGTCTTTACATAATTGGTTTTATTGCCAAAAGATCCAGAGGGTTTAAAACCAGTAACTATCTTGTCCTCAATTTCATGAGAGGGTTTAACAACTTTTGTAGCCACACTATAATCAGGAATATAACCGATTCTTAATGACTCCTCTTGCCTCACCATGTAATAGGCCTCTCCAATACTCGCCAAACCAGCACCTAACACCTAAGTCACCTGGGCAGGTCGACGCGAGACCTAGAATTAAGACATAATTATCTTATTTTGTATATTTTTCTTATTATAACCAAAATAACATGCAGTAAACATTTAGATATACTTGTTAGATTTTGGAGGCCCATTGTGCGGCAGCCTCTAACAAAGCCCAAACTCCAGGTCTGCCCACTTTCCAGGTCTTGACCGTCCAGCCCATTCATCCTTGCTTGGTCAACCGGTTACCTATTGCCTTTTATAATCCCTTGATTGATTCTCTCCTTTTTTGAATCCCTTGATTTCATCATTGATTGGCAATGTCTTGGTATAAATATATACCTCCCTTCGGCAGCCTTGAGGTGTGCAGTGAGTGAGAAACAAAAAAGCAACAAGCAGCGCATGTGAGACAGCAGCCTTGGTTTGTGAGAGAAAATTCCATTACTCTATTTCTTCTCTTTTCTTCTGTGACGAAGTGCTGCTCCGTGGGTCATTCTTGATCCTCTCCGTCCTTCTCCTTCTTTGTGATTGAGAGTGTGTTGGTAGTACTGAGTTTTGGGGTTCTCTCCTTGGGTAATACTTGCTGGTATTAACGTGGTCTCACTGATAGACTTGGGTCGGTGAAAGGTGTCTGAGCCGAAGAGTTTATAGCCTAGACCTTTGTGGTCAATTAAGGCGAGTCGTGCTTGGGTCACGGCGTTCTAATAAAACTCTTCGTGTCCTTTCTTTATCTTTTGTCCAATTAATCTTATTGTTCTAGACTAATATTTGTTTTGCAGGAACATAGTTTATTGGTCTATAAGTTTAATTGGTGGTACTAATCAATTAGCTATTTGTATTAATAGGCTAGTTGTTAGTGGTTGTATTTTTTGTTTCAATACAAAAGTCCCGTTTCTGTACGTATTCGTTCCGGGTAGTGTGATTGTAAAATCACAACAGTGGTATCAGAGCCCGTGTTCCGTACCGTGAAACGGTAGAGCCTCCTTCGATCCAAAAATCGGTAACTCTAAAAAGGGTTTATTTGGTGAGCTTCTTTCATCTCGAAATAATTACGGTTTTTTGTGTTTTAAAATTCTCGTAATTTATTTGATTGATTGTGCTCTATTTAAATCTCTACTGTTTGGTTGGAATTTGATTGCTTGAATTTATTTTATTTTTGGGTGATAATAAAAATAAAAATAAAAATATTCTTATATTTTTTCTGATTTGGTTTGATTTGTTGGTTTTGTGTTATTTCTCTGAATGGGTTCTTCATCTAATTATAGTTTGGAACCTTTTAATGGGAAAAGTGATTTTTCTATGTGGCAAAAGAAGATGAAAAGTATTTTAATTAAAGAAAAGGTTTTCAAAGCCATAACTTTAAAGTATGCTAAAGACACTTCTGAAGATGCCATAATTGAAATGGATGAATCGCCTACTCCTCGATTATCTTAAACCTATCGAATCGGGTTATTCGGAATGTGGTGAACATGCTCATGCTAAGAGTCTTTGGGAAAAATTGGAACAAATTTATTTTGGAAAAACATTGCCAAGTAAAATTTATCTCCTAGAAAATTTTTTCAGTTTTAAATTAGATCTTAGCAAAGACATGGAAGATAATATTGATGTTTTTACCAAATTGGTTGAAGACATAAAACAAACCGGTGATGAACACATAGATGAGTACTCTTCGATTGTGCTTTTAAATGCTATACGATTCTTATCTTTGACGTGAAATCTGCTATTAAGTATGGTAGGGATAAGATCACACTTGATACGGTGATATCTAGTTTAAAAGGCAAAGAATTAGATTTGAAAGCTAATAAGGGAAAATCTAACACCGGTGAGGTTCACATGGTGAGAGGTAGGACGCTTGAGAGAAATAATGGTCATCAGCATAATAATCAAAACCAAGAGAATAATCAGAATTCTGGAAATAAGAGTAGGTCAAAATCTAGAACCAAGGGTAGGAAGTGTTACAATTGTGGTGAAAGTGGACATTTTAGGAAAGATTGCACAAATCCTAAAAAGAAAAATTTGAATCCGCAAAGTGATTGCAATATGGCTTCTGCTAGTGAGGACTGTGGTGATGTTTTTATGGTAACTGATTTATGTGAAAGTGTTGTTAATTCTATTCATACCATGCCTGCTTGTGAAAATGAATGGTTAATTGACTCTGGATGTACTTATCACATGTCACCATTTAAAAACTTCTTTTGTTCCTACAAAAGCCTGGAAAATGGTTTTGTTTCTTTAGCCAATGAGAAAAAGTGTGTTATAGCCGGAATTGGTGATATTTGTTTAAAATTTAATTCTGGAAATAATTTTACCTTGAAAAATGTTCGACATGTGCTTGCTTTGTGTAATAATTTGATGTCTTGTGCCGCATTAGAAGATGATGGGTTAGAGGGTAGATGGGGTAAGGGTATGATGAAAATTACTAAGGGCAATTTGGTAATTTTGAAAGCTGAAAAACTAAAGAGTTTGTATGTTTGCAATCTTTGTCCGGTGTCTTTTATTGGAAACCAAACAAATGCTTTTAAGAATGAAAATTCTAATTTGTTGCATAAAAGACTTGGAAATTTGAGTAGTAAAGGCTTAGGAATTATTAACAAAAATGAATGTTTTGTTGATGATGAGATTTCTTGTGTGCCATTGTGTGATACTTCTGTGACTTGCAAACATCATAGGGTTAGTTTTTCGCCTCCCCCTCTGGAAAAATTCTCTTTTAAAAATCATCTTGAGTTGGTCTATGCGGATGTGTGGGGTCCTATGTGTGCGCCCTCGCATGGTGGGAATAGATATTGGTTATCTATTGTCGATGACTTTTCAAGGAAAGTCTGGGTTTTTCCTATGCAAGATAAAAGTGATGTTTATGATAAATTTAAAACATGGAAACTTTTGGTCGAAAATCAAACCGGTAAGAAAATCAAGAAACTTAGGACGAATAAGGGGTTAGAGTTCTGTAACGGTGAGTTCGGGAGATTCTGCGTGGATAGTGGGATTGATCATGAAATATCTTTCCCTTGCAATTTGGCTGAGCGTATGAATAGAACTTTGTTAGAACGAGTGAGGGTTATGCTTGCTTCGACGGGTCTTCCCATAGACTTTTGGGGAGAGGCGGTTGTGTCCGCCGCTTATGTGCACAATAGGTCCCCTTCTATCCCGCTTGGTAATCGATGTCCTGAAGTTGTGTTTTTCGGTTGTGAAATTGATTTTTCGAACTTGCATGTTTTCGGTTGTGCTGCATACATTCATCGAGAAAATAACAAACTTGAACCCTCGGTTCGTTGTGTTTTCTTAGGGTACTCGGAGAGGGTGGGAGAGTATAGATTGTGGTTGAGAGATGAGGATGACGAGAGACTTGTCATGTGTAGGGATGTAGAGTTTGACGAAACTGAATTTCCTTACTTGTTGCCTGCTCAGCCTGTTAATGCTATTGTTGCACCCCCTCCCCCGACTCCAATTGTGGTGGAGCAACCCTATGTGTTGGACTCTCTTGATGTGAATTCGTGTAGGCTAACTGAAATTGTGGGAAAATGTGAAACTGTGCTTGCTAATCCGGAAATTGTTGGAAAAGAATTTGAACTAAATGAGGTGGATGAAAATGTGATTGAAATCCCTAGACTTGAAAATTTAGGTGCGTATCAAATTGCTAGTGGTAGGCTTAGACCTTTTGTTAGGAGGCCGTCTAGTTTTGATAGAAATTTTCACATTTCCTCTTTTATATTTGGTATGCTAAATTCTTTTAACAATTTGAATGATCCCATGATTTACAACAATGGTGCTTTAAAATGTGGAAATCCTAGTGATTGGTTGAATGCTTTAATGGTTAATATTAATGATTTGCATGTGAACCATTCTTGGACCTTGATGCCCCTTCGTGTGGGTGAACTTACTTCTTTTAAAGCTAGGTTGGTTGTAAACGGATTTTTTCGAAAACAAGGGATTTTGATTAAGCTTGCTTTAGTTGCCCAATTTGATTGGGAGGTTGAACCTTTGGTGGTAACAAAAATTCAATCTAGTTTTGAAATGCTTGATTTTTGATACTTGTGATTGATGGTTTGTTTTTTGGGTTACCCAAAAAATCCTCGACGTACTCGGTGTGTGTCTTGGTATCTTTCTTGTTCTTACTTTGTGTTTGAGAATAAGTTAGATTGGCTTACTTTGTGTGAGCGGTGGTGATTTCCTTAAAAATCCATGGGCTATTCTTTGTGATTAGTTATGGTGTGACTTGACTAATTCTGCTTTCCGCTTTATGAATTAGTTAAGTATTTAGATTTCTGCATCTTTGTGTGTGTTAGAAATCTTTTTCCCTGCTTTGTTCTTACTTTGTGTTGGATCAAGTGCAGGGAAGACTTGTTGGAAGGCTGCTTTACTTGTCCATTACCAGGCCTGATATTGCTTATAGTGTCCAAGTCCTTAGTCAATTTATGGCAAAACCTCTTGAGCATCAGTGGCATGCTGCCTTAAGATTGGTGAAATACATAAAAGGCAATCCAGGTCAGGGGCTGTTCTTCTCTAGTTCTAATTCTCTGCAGCTAACAGCCTATTGTGACTCAGACTGGGCTGCTTGTCCTATCACAAGAAGGTCTCTTACTGGTTACTGTGTTTTTCTGGGCAATTCCTTAATATCATGGAAATGCAAGAAGCAGTCCACTATTAGCAGATCATCTGCAGAAGCAGAATACAGAAGCATGGCCAACACATGCTGTGAGATCAAGTGGCTTATATCTATGCAAAAGGATTTTGAAATCAACCCTACCTTGCCAGTTTCCCTTTACTGTGATAACAAATCAGCCCTGCATATAGCTGCAAATCCTGTTTTTCATGAAAGAACTAAACATATAGATTTGGACTGCCATTTGGTAAGGGAAATGATTCAAAAAGGACTTGTATCCACCAAGTACATTTCTTCTTCTGAACAGCCAGCTGATTTGTTTACTAAGTCTCTTCCTTCTCCTCAATTCTTTCATTTATTGACCAAGTTGCAAGTTCAAAACTTATTTTGTACTTTCATCTTGAGGGGGGATGTTGATATATATGCTCAAACTCAGTCCAAGCAAAGGGAAAAAGGAAAGATCAAGAACAAAGGCAGGGAAAGGAAAGACAATGGGCAGCAGCAATTAAGACAGAAACTTTAGGGGTGTCGGGTGTAATTAAGTAATAGTTCATTAGTGACTGTTTCTGTTAGTTATTGCTTTCTGTAACTTCAGGGGTAGCGTGTGTAATTAAGGCAAACTATTTAGAAAGTCGGTTATAGCAGTTATATATACTGCTATACCTCTTGATTCTGTACAGAAAATAATTGAGAGTGATTACTCACTATTCAAGAAGAGCAATTAAGGAGTTTGAGAGTTCGTATATGGTTGATCAAGAATGATCAAAGTATGTCAAATTTTATCAAATTTTATCATGGTATCAGAGCTTGTGATCAAGATCCTCATATCTAGTCCTCCGCCGAATTGAAGAAGAAAAAAGGGGTAATTCTTCCAGATTCTTTTCCTTTCCTCGCTTTCTTCTCTCAATTCCTTTCTTCTTGATTGTCTCTCCATGTCGGACCCTAAATCGACAATCCGTTGATATCGAGAAGAAAGACAAATCTCCAATCACCAACATTACTGTTGATGATTATGATTTGCCTGAACCATCTCTTCAACTCTCATCTAATCATCCCCTTTACCTTCACCCCAATGACCACCCCGGAATGAATCTGGTTACTGAGTCTCTTTCTGACACCAACTACAATCAATGGAAAATTTCCATTTGTACAGCTTTATCTGCCAAGAACAAACTTGGCATGATAAATGGTCTTAGTAGAAGACCTGATCCTTCTTCAAAATATGTGAGTGCTTGGTCAAGATGCAATAGTATGGTTGTATCTTGGCTCCTCAATTCCGTTAGTCCCGAGATACGCCAAAGCATAGTGTATCTTTCAACGTTTGAGATCCGGGATGATATCTCTACAAGATTCTCTCAAAGTGATACCCCTAAGATCTTCCAAATTCGAAAAGCATTATGATGTGTACTCAAGGAAACCTTAGTGTCAATGCCTATTTCACTAAATTTAGAAGTTTGTGGGATGAACTCACAAATCTTCTTCAAATACCTAAGTGTTTGTGTAATCGCACTGTGGTGCCAACACCGCCAAAGAAGAATATGATCAAGTTACCAAACTCACCGGTTTTCTTATGGGATTAGCCGATGAATACTCGATGTTAGAGGTCAAATCCTTAGATGCATCCTCTTCCATCTGCTACTAAGGGCCGTGTCTATGCTTGTCCAAGAAGAGGGACAAAGGCAACACACCAATTCCAACAGATTTGATTCTCATTTCAGCCCTAATGGGAAAGGTCAACAATAATTCGAAACAAGTTTAATAGAAACAGATCTTCCGGAAGTATACAAACCCCTAACATCAAAGGCAAGAACTTCGTGAGTATCGCCATGGAGAATCTCACAACAAAGATAAGTGTTTCTTTATTCTTGGATATCCCGAGTGGCATCCTTTGTTTGGGACAAAGCCCGATCCTAACAAGATGCCAAAGAACAAAGGAAAGGCTAAAAACTTCACCGGCTGCCAATAACACTGCTGCTCAAGATCAATCCAAACATTCTCGCAAGCAAAGAAAAGATTGATGCCATGCCAACCACAACACCATTTCACTCCGACAATTGCAACAATTAATGGATATCCTTAACAATGCCAAAATGTGAGTACCGCCATCGCTCGATGTTCCCGAAGAACACCGCCGTGTATGAAATCTAACACTTCAACCTCGCTTGTCTTGCTAGCCTGAGCCTAGCCCGAATACTACTTGTCTTGATTGGATTATTGATACAGAGCTAGTGATCACATTACTATATCCTTTGATTGCTTGATTAATCCTGTCCCTATAAATACTTTAATTCATCTACCTAATGGCAAAGCTTCCCAGATAACTCACAAAGGAACTGCTATTTTATCTCGATAATATTACTTTAAAATGTGTATTTTGCTCCCGAATTTCACTTTAATCTTATATCGAAGCAAGTTAATCTCGATAGTGGTCTCAACCTAATTTTACCACCACTTCTTGCTTTATTCAGACCAAGTTCAATTGAAAGTCAAGAAGATTGGTAGTTACCGTGTGGCCTTTACAAACTTCTTCAACTGGCTAATAAGTTCCAAAGAAAATACCACTAGTTGTCATAATATTTCCAAAGTTAATACTTGTAAATCTAACAACTACTTTGTCTTTGTGGATCGATTCTATCAACAAAGTGTATCTCCGGCATACCGACTTGGCCATGTTCCTCTTCATTCTATGAAACTCATTGATTCTCTTGATTTGAAATTCAGCCCTATGTCTAATATTTGTTGTGATGTGTGCCACTTAGCCAGACAAACCGACAGCTTTTTCCTTTAAGTGACTCTCACAAGACTAATCTCTTTGGTCTAATACACCGTGATGTTTGGGGCCCTTACGTAAAACTCACTTATGATGGTCGCGCTCTTCCTTTCTTACTATTGTAGATGATTGTTCTAGGTTTACCTGGACATTTCTTCTAAGAAACAAAACTCAAGTTTGTCAAACTTTAAAATATTTCTTTCAAATGGTAAGAAACCAATTTAAAACTAGTGTGAAGCATATAAGAAGTGATAATGGACCGAATTTCGAACAATGGAGTTGACATTCTTCTTCTTTCTCAAGGCCTTCTCCATCAATGTACCTGTTGATACCCCTCAAAGAAATGGTAGAGCCGAGAGGAAACACGTATATCTTTTGGAACTTGCCGAGCTCTTAGGCTTCAAGCTGGTTTACCAAAGAAATTTTGGGGTGATTGTCTTTTAACTGCTACACATATTATAAATAGAATTCCTAATTCAGTTTTAAAATTCAAAACCCCTTATGAAATTCTCTTTGGAACCACTCCTAATTACAAACATCTTAGAACCCTAGGCTGCCTGTGCTATGCTTCCACCTTATCTCACAATAGGGACAAATTTGCCCCTAGATCACAGAGATGTGTTTTCATTGGCTATCCTAGCAATAAAAAGGCCTATAAAGTTTAAGTCTTGATACACATCAAGTTCTGTACAGTAGGGATGTCATATTCCATGAATCCATTTTTCCTTTCAAAACTCAAAATCCTAACATCACTCTTCCAAACAATGTAAACAATTTATCTGATCAATATACAGATCCTCGAAGAGAACAAGAATGTTGTTATTCAAAACAAAGATGTGGCTTCTGACACTCCTATTGCAGATGAAATAAACAATGTTCAGACTGATAATCCTATTGTTGACCAAATCAATCATTCTGACCCCTTTACTGAAACATCTTTCACTACTACCCCTAATCTTTCTGCTATTCCATCTAGACCTCAAAGACATAAGGCTGTTCCAGCTAAGTTTAAAGACTACACATGTCTTCCTTCTAGCTTTTCCTAGTCCTCTATTAATTCCTTTACACCTTATCCCATAGAGAAGTTCTGCAATTACACCAATATATCTGCCTCCTACAAAAACTACTGTTGTAATATATCTTCTTCTCATGAACCAAAAAGCTATCAACAAGCCGCTCAAGACCCTCTATGGTGTCAAGCTATGTCCTCAAGAATTGCAAGCCTTAGAAGTTAATGGTACTTGGATTCTTCAACCCCTTCCAAAGACACAAAAAGACTGGTTGTAAATGGATTTTAGGATCAAATATAATCCTCGATGGTACCATAAACAAATACAAAGCTAGGCTTGTTGCTAAGGGTTTCACTCAAATGAAGGAGATGATTACTTTGAAACATTCTCTCCTCCCGTTGCCAAAATGACCTCAAGAAGAATGTTTCTTGCTATAAGTGCCGCCAAACAAAGGGCCTATATCACGATGGATGTCTCTAATGCTTTCCGCATGGAGACTTGCTTCGAAGAAGTATATATGGACTTGCCTCCGTGATACCATAATATACCTTCTTCTTCCTCTCCTATTGTTTGCAGACTTGTTAAATCCCTTTATGGGCTAAAACAAGCCCCTAGACAAGCTGGTTTGAGAAATTTTCTTCCACCCTTCTCGCAATTTGGTTTTAAACAAATTCCAAAATGATCACTCCTTGTTTACATATACTGTTGGAACTAAATTTGCAGCTATTCTTGTGTATGTAGATGATTTGCTCATTACAGGAAATGATAAGGACCAGATTGATCAAATCAAAGCTTTCCTAAAAACAAAATTTCTCAGAAAAGACCTTGGATCTCTCGATACTTTCTTGGATTAGAGGTTGCAAGAAACAAGTCGCATCCGCCTTCATCAAAGAAAATATGCTTGGAGATTATTCATGATGTTGGTTTTTCAAATGCAAAGCCGCAGCCTATCCCTATTGAGAAGAATCATAGGATGGCATCTATCTTAAGTCCGTATTTGACCAATCCTCGCATCTTATAGAAGACTTGTTGAAGGTCGCTTTACTTGTCCATTACCGCCCGATATTGCTTATAGTGTCCAAGTCCTTAGTCAATTTATGGCAAAACCTTCGAGCATCAATGGCATGCCGCCTTAAGATTGGTGAAATACATAAAAGGCAATCCAGTCGTGGGTCGTTTCTTCTCTAGTTCTAATTCTCTCAGCCTAACAAATTTATCATGACTCGGGATCGGGTCGCTTGTCCTATCACAAGAAGGTCTCTTACTGGTTACTGTGTTTTTCTGGGCAATTCCTTAATATCATGGAAATGCAAGAAGCAGTCCACTATTAGCAGATCATCTGCAGAAGCATAATACAGAAGCATGGCCAACACATGCTGTGAGATCAAGTGGCTTATATCTATGCAAAAGGATTTTGAAATCAACCCTACCTTGCCGCTTCCCTTATCGTGATAACAAATCGCCCCCGCATATAGCCGCAACTCTGCTTTTTCATGAAAGAACTAAACATATAGATTTGGACGCCATTTGGTAAGTGGAAATGATTCAAAAAGGACTTGTATCCACCAAGTACATTTCTTCTTCGAATACCACCGATTTGTTTACTAAGTCTCTTCCTTCTCCTCAATTCTTTCATTTATTGACCAAGTTGCAAGTTCAAAACTTATTTTGTACTTTCATCTTGAGGGGGGATGTTGATATATATGCTCAAACTCAGTCCAAGCAAAGGGAAAAAGGAAAGATCAAGAACAAAGGCAGGGAAAGGAAAGACAATGGGCAGCAGCAATTAAGACAGAAACTTTAGGGGTGTCGGGTGTAATTAAGTAATAGTTCATTAGTGATTGTTTCTGTTAGTTATTGCTTTCTCAGAACTTCGGGTGCTGTGTAATTAAGGCAAACTATTTAGAAAGTCGGTTATAGCAGCTTATATATACCGCTATACCTCTTGATTCTCGCATTTAAAATAATTGAGAGTGATTACTCACTATTCAAGAAGAGCAATTAAGGAGTTTGAGAGTTCGTATATGGTTGATCAAGAATGATCAAAGTATGTCAAATTTTATCAAATTTTATCATATATATATATATATATATTAAAAAAGACCCAAAATAAACATTATTTTGGGTCAAAACAGTTAAAAATAAATGAAATCAGCAATTAAACGCCAAGGGCTTAGCCTAAGCGGCACCTAGTGCGCCTCAACGATTATTTTGATTGATTTGCCAAATTTCTAGTTGTTTGGATGACACCTAACGCCTTTACGTGTGCCTAGGTTGATTTTAGAACAATGCATAAAATGCATTCTTTGATGACAACAACAACAACATCAACCACAAAATAAAGGCAATTAGTGCTAGGTGGTGGAGTAGCTCGTCAAATCATTGACTAGTCAAAATAAAAGAATTTATCACGCACACGCGTGAGTGTACCAATATACTAGTTGTAATTACGTTGGCATGAAAGGTTGTAACCTTTATTAAGCTCTTCCTTTTTGGATTTAAAAAAATAAATAAAAATGTATAGAAACTTAGGTAAAACACTTTTACGGTCATTTGTCGTAAGATGGATCGTTTTTACTAAATTCAGCACGTATTGATGAGTTAAATTATAAAAAAGGATAGCTCCACCTTACGAATTAAGATCCGTAAAACGATATTATAAAAGAATTACTTATAAAAATCAACAATTTTGTCAATATTTCTGTTTATGTTTGGTGAGAAGAGTCCGTCGAATATTTGTGGCTTGGATTAATTGGTGATTCCTTTTAATATTCTGATTTTATTATTGAATATGACAAGAGGATAGATGATAGGCTAGATACAAGACCCAAAAAATGTTGCTGACTTGAGTCGAGTCAATATCAACTTTTTTTGCCAAACGAGTTCAATTGTCCCAAATTCCTAATCTAGCTTAGTAGGATTGCGAACTCCTTTTATACATAAATAGTAGTGTTATAAAATTTTCCAACTAGCTTTGCCTAGACGTCGCCTAGGTGTTAGGTACTTTCCACCATCGCGAGTTTCTTAATTGTCGCCTAATCGATCAAATCGATGTCTACGTCAAACCCCGCCGATCTTAATTTATTTTTGTAACTTTTGTATGTTAAAGAAGGAAGGAAGGTGAAATGGTAATGGTGAGGAAGCGAGGGAGGTAGAAAGAAAAGTGAGCTGAGAGAGAGGATAGATTAAATAGTTAGATCTAGGAGAAAAGAGTTTGGAGGATGAAAAAATAAGGAGAGCCGGTCTGTCGGAGAGAGAGGAGAAGAAAAAAAAGAAATGAAGAAAAAGAGGTTGTCAGTCTGTCAGATAGAGAGAAGAAAGAAGAAGAAAAAAAAGATAAAGAAGAAGAGAGCTGTCACGGGACTCATAATTTTGAATGAGAAATGACTAGGGAGGATAGGTTAGATTGTGAGTTGTAGGGGCAATCGGTAGGTGGAGTAATATATATATATATATATATATATATATATATATATATATATATATATATATATATATATGCTTCTACTGGCTTCATTAGAGTCACATGGCGCCTCGTGCTCGATCTCTACTTCGCTTATCGCTGCATTGTTAAGTATTTGATCTTTAATGTAAATTATCAATTTTTTTTTGGTAATTATGTCTTCATTCTAGGCCCCGATTATGCTCTGACTAATCACCTAGGCACTAGGCGCTAGTGTGCTGTAACGATTTTTAGAACCTTGATAAATAGTAAGGGTGCGTTTGGTGCAGTAAACAAGTGGTTTAATTTTAAACTTTGATTTTTTATTTTATAACTATTGAGGGAAAAAATATAAAAGGGTAACTGAAAAGAGAGTTAATGTGATACCACATCGTTGTAGATAAAAAGTTCACTATATTATTTGGGATGTTTCATTTTAAAAAGTTCATCTTTAAAAATTATGCTTATAATTTATATAATATTTCATTTTTATCCTCAACTTATTTTGTAATCATATTGCTTCTGCTTAAATATTTTTATAATTATGAGTAACTCTAATGACATTAATATATCCTCTTAATAATTAGACTTTTCAAATGAAACTATTTGAATGGAACAAAAGAGTAAAATTCAAAATCACATAGTAAATAGTAAGGTGTGTTTGGTACGGTAATCGACTGGTTTAATTTTAGACTTTGATTTTTTTTAATTTCATAACTATTGAAAAAAAAAAGTAAAAGGGTGACAAATAGAAAGTTAATGAGATAAAATTTAAAATTCACAAAATGACCGACAAATGTGTAGATCGTATGGTTAAGGGATTGTTCTAGCTTAATTATAAGTCTCGAAGACTTACGCAAACGTAAATGCATTAAAAATCTTGTTGAAAGAGGTTTATCGCTCTTTGTAGTTTGATTCTTCTCGAATGATTAGTCATAGACTTAGCATGTGAACACTTTTAGAAAATCAAAAAAATAAAAAAAAAATATCACAAAATCAGAACTAAGAATCCATCTTACAGACTTTCGTGGCCAGAGATCAGATAATTAAAAGAAATTAATTAAAAAAACATGAGTTCCATGGGATGAGTCTAAACATGATTTTGAACACTTTAAATGGGTAAATTCATGTTTTATACTCTCTATGTTCTTAAATTATTATTGTGATTTGACTCTTTTGAGTCACGGGGACTATTTTTAAATTAAAATTGATTTAAATCTCAATTTGGTCATTCTATTTTTAGCCAAGATTCATTAAGACCATCTTCTTTTTTTTCCTCAATTTAATCACTCTACTTAGATATAAATATCAAGTTCATCACTCTGTTAAGATATTTGGATGATAAAATTAAAACTTTTACAAAAACCCAAAAATACCCTTATTTTCACGTCTGGCAACCGTGTACTCGTGTAGTCCTATCTCTACCTCTGCTCAAGCTCATTTTTCTCAGAAAACTTTATTAATGGAATTAGAAGTACCATCTCTTTTGACAAACAATTCTCTTTCTTTGGGAATCGAATCCAGCAGCTAAAGACGCACCCCATCCATTCTTGAATAACCCTCCATCAAAATAAAATAAAATAGTTAAATTATATACCCAGATGAAAACCACTCTCCATTCCCAGTTCACACTCCCTTCCCGTGCAAGCTCTTCCTATGGATGTTCTCTTCCTCTTCCTCTAAATTTCCCTCTCCACACCATTCTCTCTCTACCGACACCGCCACTCTCTCCCTCTTCCGCTCCCAAACCGACCCCCATGGCACATTCCTCTCCAATTGGATTTTTCCCTCCACCACCTCCACCGATTGTTTCGCCCGATGAAGCGGCATCAAATGCATCAACAACCGCGTAACCACCGTCTCCTTACCTTACCTTAACCTCCGTGGCCGAATCAATTATTTTTCCTCCCTTGATCAGCTCCGAATTCTAGACTTCTACAACAACCGCCTTAACGCACCGTCTCATCCATCACCAACTGCACAAACATCAAACTCGTCTACCTCTCTGGCAAAGACTTCTCCGGCGAAATCCCACCTAAGATATCCTCTCTAAACCGCCCTCTTCGGCTAGGCCTCTCAAATAACAACCTCAAAGGACCCATTCCGACAGAAAAGACGACGGAAGACTCAATTTTGGAGAAAGGCGACAAAAGACGAATTGGTTGAGTCGTATGTTGAAGGCAAATTTAGGGCAATTGATTTGTTAAGGCATTAAAGAAGCGAAAATGACGGCGAGGGGTGGTGTCGATGAGTTGGCGTGGATTTGGAGAATCGGTATGTTGTTTACTTGAATTTGATTTTGGGGGCTGGGAAGCACATAAGGAAGAATTCTATGAAGTATAAGGAAAGCAGAGCCATGAAGAGTCGTCCTAACTAATAAACCTTAAGTACCTAACCTCGAGTACTGGAGTCTAGAGGCTGGAGAGAGGCTGACCGCCAACTGACCGAGAGGTGGAGAGGGAGACAGAGAAAAATCAGTAATCCAGTTTCCGAGTTTGGGCGGGGTGGTGCTCCGCTATCCGTGGTCGCTTCTCTTTGGCAATAATGCCGAGTTTGTTTGGAGAATGGAGATGGAGGAGGCGAGGAGCTGCTTGGACCGCTTGGTATGCTTTTAAAAGATTTTCCGGTTCAAATCGCTTAAATTCTTTAATATAACTTCGGTCTCTTCATTATAGGTTTAGTTTTTATTTTTTAGTTTGAACCCTCAACTTTTAACATTGAGAGTAAAACCCTTCAACTTAATAATGACATTTTGGTCTTTTCAAAGATTTCCATTCAACATAACAGGTAGAAATGACTTGAATGATCTTATTGAATGTCCAAGTCAAGTAGAGTGATTAAATTGAGGAAAAAAATAGAGTGAGCTTAATAAATTTTGGTCGAAAGTAGGGTGATCAATTGAGATTTAAACCATTAAAATTAGACATATATTTTTTATTTGGTTTTAAAATCATAAAACAAGTAACATATGTACTTAATACAGCACCTATAAAATGCTTAATACAACACTTTTATAAAATATTTGACCAAAATACCCTTTACGTAATTTATTTTTTTGGTTTTTTTAATTAAATTTAAATTAACTAAAATTTATTTTTTTATTAAATTTAAATTAGATAATTTAAAATTTAATAATTAATTTGATTTGAATTAGGTTTAAATTAAAAAAAAACAAGTTTTGGGGTAAAAAAAGCATGTTAAAAAAACATTTTTTTGGGTAATTTAATTTTTTTGTTTTTTAATTAAATTTAAATTAACTAAAATTTATTTTTTTGTTTTTTATTAAATTTAAATTAACTAATTTAAAATTTAATAATTAATTTGATTTGAATTATGTTTAAATTAAAAAAAAATCAACTTTTGGGTTTAAGGGCTGGATTGAAACCAGTCCTAAACCCATTCATTTCCCCCCACATGCTCACTGCCTGCTACCGGACCAGCCCTCAACCCAGCCCCCCCCCCCCACCCCTTTTTGGCCTGCTACCAGACGAGCCCTCAACCCATTATCCCTTTTGGACTGCCACCCAACCAGGCCCAAACCCATTCCCCCCAATTTGGCCTGCTAGCAGACCAGGCCCTAGCCCATCTCCTCATTTGGACTGGTACAAAACCGGTCCTAAGGCCTAAACCCAAAACTTTTTGTTTTTTTTAAATTTAAACCTAATTCAAATCAAATTAATTATTAAATTTAAAATTTAAATTTAATAAAAAACAAAAATTTAAATTTTAGCTAATTTAAATTTAATTAAAATAAATAAATAAATTACCCAAAACTTGTTTTTTTTTAAATTTAAACCTAATTCAAATCAAATTAATTTTTTTTCAATTTAAACCTAACTCAAAGATAATTTTTCACTTAGTATAACTAAATCAAATTAATTAGTAATTTAATTGTGTTTAGTAACTAAATCAAATTAATTAATAAATTAATTGTGTTTAAAATATTTTTAAATTTAAAATTTGTTAAATTAAATTTAATAAAAAAACAAAAATAAATAAATTATGTAAAGGGTATTTTGGTAAAATATTTTTAAAAAGTATTGTATTAAGCATTTTATAGGTGCTGTATTAAGTATACCCCAACATGTAATTTATAATTCATAACTAAAAAACAAATCAAATATAACAATAATTTAGGAAATAAAATAGTATAATTTAGTTACTTTCCAATTTCACCCTTATTTTGCAAATTAATAAGTTTCGCACTTGCACACTTTAGAACATGTACGAATTAACTATCCACGTCTCATCTCCTCCGGCCACTACTCCTAGGCTTCTTCTAATTTCTCGATTAGAGCATCACCAATATAACTATGGATTTCATCATACGTAGTTGTGGGTAATTTACATTCTTAATCATATGTTTCATTTTTTTTTTTCACTCTACATTCACATTCAATCAAAATGGATCTTCCTAATGCAAATGTGGATTTAATCTTATATGGCATGCATCTCACCAGTAAAATAATATTTGACAAAAAAGTAAAATGGAAAAGAAAAGAGAACAACCAATAGAAAGAGTTTAAAAAATAATAATAATAATGATTTGGATATATCTTCACCGTCAAGTAGAATGTGAAATTTTGACATTGTTCTCCATACGGTGTGAACAAGTTTGATTGTCACAACTTATGCACACTAATTATCCATATTTTTATTGGAAAGATTTTTACTTTAAAAAATAGCGTGAATCCACGTTAGCATAAAAAATGCTCTTACGAATAGTATGTCCCCTGATGTTACTATCATTGGGAGGTGTTTTTCAAATTGGTGTTCTTAGAAAATGTTCCTCATTTGTAATTTTAAACAATTTGATTTTTCTTTTGTTTGTTTTGTTGGCATTTTTAATTTTTTATTTGAAAAGTATAAAAAAAAAGTGTAAAAAATTATGGGTGTAATGTTATTTAACTGAGAAGGTATGTTATTAGATATACTCTCTCATTTTATAAATAATCGTCATGTTTGACTAATACATACATTAAAAAAATCAATTGATTTTATTGTAAATATTGATATAATGTTTTAGTTTTTTTGGAAGACTATATGTGACTTGTGACTCATATTCAAAATAAGAATTGAAAAGTAAAGTATAACTGACAAGTGGTAAAAGAGTTTTTATATAAAGGAAATTATGGAAACATAAGTGTTCATTTTTAGACTTGCATTGAAGAGAAATGAGATTAGGGTAGCGGATTTTATATCTATTCAATCAAAATTTTAAAAATACACACTTATTGTGGGACCTTAAATCATGTTTTTTAGTAAGAAATTGGTACCTTAAATTAATATTTTTCTTCTTTTTATTTACTCTATCTTTGTCAAGTCAATCAAAACATTTGTTTTTTCATTTCTTTTCATCTTAATCATTGGTTGAGATACAATAATTGATATATAATAATCATAAAAATGATACATCATAATACACACAAAGATTCAACTTTGTAACATACTAACATATTAGTTTGTTTGACGACTAAAACCCAACCCGATAGTAGTATTATTGGGTTACTAAGTTACCATGCTCTTTTCATTGCAAAAAATAGTCTCATTGGACATATCTAACTTTTTAAGATTGTAACTATACTTAGGATCTATTTCGATGCATTGATTTTGAATTTAATAAATATTAGAATTTTATGAAATTTAAATAACTTAGAATTTGTTTTTAAAATTATAGCAATTCTATAGTTTGGATAATATGTGGAATTCAATTGTAATTGTACATTATAGTTAAAATAAAATTTCATTTGCGTATCAAGTATCTTGTTTAGCCTAATGATAATGAGTGTTGGTAATAATAAATGATAAAGATTTGAACCTTTTAACTACAAAATTATTAGAATTTATTTTTTTATTAGTAAATAGCATATAGAGGTGGTTGGATGATGGATGTGGCGGATGGTGGTGGTTGCCGGAGGTGGCGGTGGCGGAGGACGGTGGTGGCTAAAGGCTGAGGTCGGAGGTGGCGGCTGGCGGTGGTGGTCGGGAGTTGTGGTGGTAGTGGCGGTAAAAGTAATGTGAGTTGTTATTGTTTATAATAATTGATCAAAATTTAGAATTTAAATTCTTAAAGTTTTGTATAGAATTAGTTTTATGGAATTGAGACATTTGGAATTTCAACTCAATTCCAATTCCAAATTTTAAATATGTTGCCAAACAACATAATTGGTTTTGGAGGCCCAAATTCTAATTCCAAACTATGAAATTTGGGTATCCAAACATACCCTTAATTGTATCATTTTCAAATAGCATTTTTTAATTACCATCTTAAAAAAAAGACTATTTGTTTTGTGACAAACCAAGGGAAAAAAAAAAGACTATTTTTTTTAGGAAGGAGTGAATATTAAATACTTAAATGGTTATCTAAGAGCATCATCAATGCATAGTCAACGAAAAGAAATTATATGCCGCCTAAGATTTATATTATTTTTGAAAGAAAAAAATAACTTCAATGCAATTGTGGATGATGGATGTGGATATGACGTGCGGTTGAATTTTTTCACATTGTGAATAATAATATCAATTTTTCATATTATACTTAAGGGTGTGAATACACCATATTAAACATTTTTCTTTTTAAAAAACCCTTTCTATTGGTTGCTCCTTTTTTTTCGAATTTTATTTATTGGTGAAATGTATGTCACATAAGATCAAATCTACATTTGATTAAAGAGATCCATTTTAATTGAATATGAATAAATTACGACATATAATTGATGGTATTAATTACATACGATTATTAAGATCAAATAAATGGTTGTATCGGTAATGCTCAAATAGTAAATAATTTTGAATATATAAAATAGGTAGGCCAATGGAATGGGCTTAAAAAAAAGAGACTATTCTGTATGAAAGGACGGAATATATGAATACTTAAATGGTTAATGCCATGAACATTTTACATTGGATGACGTGGCTATTCAAACTCTACTACTTTTAGCATGAACGATCATAAAATCTAGATTTTGAATTAAAAAAGAAGAGAAGTCATGAAACAAACAATTTGCATATTCCGAAAAGGAGCTATGCAACAATGATAATGAGTTAATGACCTTTAAGTCACCTTCAAACTTCCATCACAAAATTTGAGATGATTAGATTTAAAAGCCATTGACATCAATTTTTCATCATTCTCGACCTTTGTAAATATTTGGGTTTTCAAGGTTAGTAGTGTAAAAGTTTGATAAATCAGCCGTGTAATTGTCTTTTTTTTTTAAAAAAAAAAACAAGTGATTTTAAAAAAACACCTTGTTTGAGAATAAATTTTCTTAGAATGTATTCTTTATCACATCCTCCGTATTAACTACACACTAAATTTTGTAGACATAAATTTTATTTTTTTGCATTAAATTGCCTAATGTTTTATTTCAAGACATTTGATTGGTTGATATTAATAAGTAGTATAAATTAACTACTCCCTCCATTCTGGGCAAATAGTCATCGTTTGAAAGTCAAACTTTTTAATAAAATAACATTTTTAATAGTTCATTAGTAATAAAATAACATTTTTTACCTTCATTTTTCAAAAGTGAATTATTTAAGTGAAATATCATAAAATAAAATAATACTCTTTGTCCGAAATAAAAGAAGTATAAATTCACTATATACCAGTACTTGATTTTTATACCTTAAAAATAACTAGAATGTCATGTATGATATGAATCAAGCGAGTTTTTTTACATTACTTTATTGTATAATTAAATTATCTAAAATTTACATGGTCGGTGCAACGGAGATTTACAGAGTTCGACAGGGAATGCCATTACTAGTAAGCAGGGATTGAAGATGAAATATTTCTCATGTTTTTATGTCTCCAATTTTGACTAATAGATTGGTAATTACGAGACATAAATGATCTTTTGGTTTCCATGCACATATATATTTAACAATTTTAAATAATATAAATTGTGACAACCCGTCTTACATAAACTCACATGTATATTTAAAAATCTTAAACAATATAAATTATGACAACTCATCTTACATAAACTCACATTGAGCTCCTACAAAACTCACATAAAACAGTCTGTCCTCCAAAACTTACCTATTTTACAAGAAATTTAGTTAAACACTGATAAATCAACAAGAATTGCAACAAATTAATGCTACCCTCATTTGATTCAGTTATAATTTCAATCAATATGCAAAGGTATTATCTTATGAGCTATTTCCCTCATTCTGGGCAAAGAGTCCACTATTCAATTTTGAGATATTTCACTTAAAGAATCCACTTTAAAAAATTAAAATATAAAAGTGTTACTCTCTTTGTTCCAAAATTATCGTTTGAGTTGACTTGACGAACAATTTAAGAAAACACATTTGACTAAATTATTAATATTAAAATAGTGTGTGGTTTCCTTTAAAGCCCATAAATATGTGGTCCAAAATTAAAGTAAGAAAAAATAAATAAAGGTAAAGTGGTAAAAATGATGTACTAAAAAAGAAACTTTCAAAGTAGACAATTATTTTGGGACGGACAAAAAAGGAAAGCAAGACAATAATTTTGGGACGGATAGAGTATTTTATTAATAAAAAACTACTAAAAATGTCATTTTTAAAAAAGTTTGACTCTCAAACAGAGACTCTTGGAGGGAGTACTTTTTTCCTTTTCCATAATTAATGAAGTTTTTTATCTTTCCATTAAGGAATATGCTAGCAAAGCATGCCATGATTGGTCAACAAATGAAATAAAAAATAAGTTAGTAATGTCGTACAAACTCTCAAGTCAGAATATATGCGCTATAGCAGTCAACGACTCAACATACATATCTGAAACTTTAACATGAATTTCAATTTCTCTCATTATATTAAAACAAAAGAATTTAAACAATAAAAAAATATCTTGAATAATGAATTAATATTTATAATTTTTACAATATTTGAAACAACAATTGAAAAATTCAACTAAAATTTTCAATTATTTTCTCTAAATTATTATATAAAAATATACATGTTTTATTCTATAAAATAAAATAAAAACTCCATTGACGCCGTCCCATGGTCTGCATCCCTCATTAATACCAGCACGACCTTTTACCTAGGTTTGGGATTTACAGGCGGCGAGGAGGAGGTGATGTACGTACGAAGAAGAAAGAGGTAGGTAAATGTCAAGTAATCCCAACTTGCTAACAAAAGACTCAAAAGCTGGCTTGAAACCTTGAACAACCCCTTAGTTAGAATATCAACCGTTTGTTCTGTTGTTGGAATAAACGGTATGCATATCATACCATTCTCGAAATGTCTGTGAGTTATCCAACAATTTTAGATTGGAGTCATTGGATCAAGGACATCGATAAATAACAATTTTTAGTCTTTTAGTGGATTCCAATTAAAACCTAACTTTATTATTTCCTTCTCTTTTTGGTTTTTGATTTCTTAATTGAAATGTCGTGTATATAAAAAATGTTATGGTCAACATTTTTTTATTTAAGTTTTAGTTTCTTCTTTTTTTATATATTTAATTGTCGATTATCAACAATGTATGGTTGAAGATTCCATAAAAAATATTATGTATCGTATTATTTAATAATTAAATTATTTTTTATTAATTTTATCGTTTTACTTGAGTATAATATAATTAAAAAAAATTGTTTTCGTGTGTTAAACACGCGGGTAGAAAACTATTTTAATTAATGCTATGGTTTTTATTGTTATTTTGGCAACACCCCCTTTTTAATTATATATTCAATGAATCCTGGGTAGTCCTTCAACCTACTAAAACTTCCAGATTCCAGACCCCCAACACCCCCCCCCCCTCTCCGCGCTCCCCCAGGGATTTCTATATATGGCTGCTTTGCAGGCAGCGTTCTCTACTAAGCTGAGAAGATTGTAAACTGATTGGATAATTCATTTGGCAATGGGGACGATGGAGGATGCTTCGAACAACAACTTTCAAGTTAATCAAGGTACGTACGTATATCGGTCTCTCGTCGTGTCTCGACGTCTCGTCTCTACCCATGGGGATATTCTTAGCGTTATTATATTTCGTTTCTTGGCGTAATGTTTGGATGAATATAATGCATTTTTATCACTTTGGAAACCATAGAATGCAGTTACAAATTTAGTGCTACATTTTTTAGTATTTACTGTTCAGATACCTTTTCATTGCCAATTTTCTTGGAGTTGGAGCAAATGGTCCCCTCATCTCTCGCTTCTTCTTACAGGTGAAGGGAGTTCATCAATGGCCGTTCTTACGCCAAATGGGGGCAAGGGCAATGTGAAGGATGAGGCCGTTTACGGAGTTTATGATTCCAAGGTTGTCGATGACGATGATGTTGATTTTGACCCAAGTGCCCCTCCTCCGTTTAAGGTTGCTGACATTCGAGCTGCCATTCCCAAGCATTGCTGGGTTAGGGACCCGTGGAGGTCAATGAGTTATGTATTCAGGGATCTTGTTGTAATTTCGGCATTGTTGGCTTTAGCTGTTTTCTTCCAGAACAACTGGGCGGTTTTGGCTTTTTACTGGGTTGCCCAGGGAACTATGTTTTGGGCCATTTTTGTTATTGGCCATGATTGGTAAGCATTCTCGTGATAAATCAACTTGGGTTATTTAGGATTTATATATATTTTAAAAAAATTGGTCCCAGCATTGTTAATTGTTCTGGAATTTGCAGTGGCCATGGAAGCTTTTCCGAAAGCTTTACGTTCAATAGCATTGTGGGACATATTATGCATTCTGCTATTCTTGTACCCTACCATGGGTGGTATGTTTTAGATTATATTTATTCCCTCTTATTTAATTATTCTTATTTTATTTTTTTAACTATGAAATTCCCAATTTTTTATTCACTTGATTTCTTAATGATACAGGAGAATTAGCCATAGGACTCATCACCAGAATCATGGGCATGTTGAAAATGATGAATCTTGGGTCCCGGTAATTTTCCCAGATTTTCCTATCCCTTGCTAAAATTAGAGGCACGTGTTTTTTATATTGTGCAAGTAATTTGATCTTAACTAATATTCGCAGCTGTCTGAGAAGTTGTACAAGAGTTTGGATGTATCTACAAAGTTTCTGAGATTCAAACTTCCTTATCCCTTGCTAGCATATCCATTATACTTGGTATGAAACAACTCCTGATTTCAATTTCAAAAGTTAACTGTTGTCTAAGAAAAATGGTAAAAACTTGGATTTGACTTTATTACTGATATTTTTTATAAGACGGGTCTTGCATGATATATATCCCTGAAAAAGGCGTTTGTTTGTTTGTTTTTAACAGTGGTATAGAAGTCCCGGGAAGGAGGGTTCTCACTTCAACCCTTACAGTGATTTGTTTCACCCAAGTGAAAGAAAATTTATCGTTACTTCTACCTTGTGTTGGTCTGTCATGGTTGCTCTGCTATTGGTCTTGTCCCAGGCTATTGGCCCTGTCCTTTTGTTTAAGCTATATGGCATCCCCTATTTGGTATCTCACTTTTTTTTTTTAGCCTTCTGTTTTTTACTTCCTAGCCTTCAATTTTATTAACTTGAGATTGAATAACGTTACAGATTTTTGTAATGTGGCTGGATTTAGTGACTTACTTGCATCACCATGGCCATGAGCAGAAACTTCCTTGGTATCGTGGCAAGGTATTAGTAATATATTTTCAGTTGAAGAGAATTATAGTACAGTTTTTTTTTATTAATTAGTTGATTTTCTTAGGAGTGGAGTTACCTAAGGGGAGGACTGACGACAGTTGATCGAGATTACGGATTGTTCAATAATATTCATCATGACATTGGTACCCATGTCATCCACCATCTCTTCCCTCAAATCCCTCATTATCACTTGATTGAAGCGGTATGATGATGATCCATCTCTTCATTCATCCTAACAACCCGACCATCCCATTCCATACCATCTTAATTGTGTTGTTTTTTTTTTCTTTTGCTTGTGTTATGCAGACTAAGGCGGCAAAGCCAGTTCTAGGCAAATACTATAGGGAGCCAAAGAAATCTGGTCTGATACCATTTCACTTGCTCGATAGCCTATTGACGAGTATCCATGAGGATCATTATGTTAGCGACGTTGGAGACATTGTTTACTACCAGACGGATCCAACACTTTATGGATCTTCGGTGAAGAAGTTTGATTGATGCTTGTATGGTCTTGTTAGTACTTATTAATAATTGGGAAAATTATCTGGTATTTTTGTAACCTCAATTTGGGTTACTTTCACAAATGAGTGTCAACATGATGTAATGCCTTAGAATGAGCACTCTGACCATCTTCTAAATATGCCCCAAGTTAGGTGAGGGTGTTTCTTCCCTTCACTTGTTTTTGCAATAAGTGTTCCCTGTTTCATAGCTTCTGGATACATCAAATCTGCATTTAGACCTCTCAACGAGTTTTGTAGTTTGTGCAATTTTAGATCCTTAAATGGGTACATGTCTGGGACATAGAGTAATCTAGGGGAAAGTGCGTTGTAGGTGCGATGCGCAGATACTCATTCTCGAGTATTGCCCGATGGTCAATAAAACTTCTGGTGCAAGTAAACCACTTCAAATGTAGCTAGCTCCCTGGCAAAATTGATGTATGTAGGTTGCCGCAAGAAATGGTTTAGGTAGGCATTTATAAAACAATGACCTTGTTTAGAGGACTAGTGACGTGAAAACATCAAACAAGTGGCAGAATTTAACAGCATTCTAAGTCTATTTTCGACAAGTTACGGTAAATATACTGTTCTCAGTACATTTCTGTGTTGTATGCTTATATTCCAAGTAACGTATGTCATTCTTACCAAATAATGAGACCTAGTGCTGCCCCATTCCCCAAGCGACTTGATATCCACATTCTACTCACGATTATATACTTTGTTGTTGTGCTAACCAGTTATTTAGTGTAGGGACTTTGTGTTCCAGTTTGTCTATCTTTTAGATCCCAGTTTGATAATCTGTTACCTTCTCCCCCTTATGTATTCGAGTAAGTGTGTGGGTTAGTTAAGGTTATCATTTTTTGGGTTTGTAATATTATGGTTACTCCGGTTCTGTACTGGACCGTTCTAGGCACAATGTGGTACAAAACTTGAAATTTTGAATTTTGAAATTGGTGATGATTCTGAAAATGTGAATGCTGATGATTTGCATGAGTTGCCTGAAAATGAGAATTCTAAAAAATGAGCATGATAATATCCTTGAAAATGAACTTAATGAACAAAATGAAAATATTGAAAATGAACAAAATGAAATTCCCGATTTCGATGATATGCATGACTATCAATTTGTTCGTGATAGACTGTTTGGTACAGCGTTTTGAAAACACAGCATTTATCTTACAAATGCGTTTGTGATACATTTTCAAAACGCTATTTTCATAAATCTGAGTATTTATCAAAATTACGATTTTACCCTTTCTTAAGCAATGTCTTACTTCTAAGTTCTAATATATCAATAAAAGTATTTATTTCATAACACTAATATAAATTAAAATTAAAATACCAAGTATAATTTTAAAAATATCTAAACATACTTATTTAGTCCAAAATACATATTTAAAATAAAGATGAAGTAAATTTTGAAAATAATTCCAACTAAAATTAAAGAAGAGTTGTCCAAATTAATAATATCTCAAATTAAGTCCAATAAGAACTATTACAAATAGATTCCAACAAGGATTGTCGAAAAGCATCCATCATATGATTTTCTTCTCTACGATTGCTCGATTCAGGGACTTCATGCTCTCCATCTGAATTGTGATTTACATTTTGTTCATCTTCACTATCATCATTATCATCACATGGACAATCTTTTTATAGCAACGAAACATTTCATCATTAAGGCGTGTCTCACATCGAATGAAATTGTGTATTGTCATGGTTGTAAGGGAATGCTGACATAACCTTCAAAATTTTAAATCTTGCCTTCCAAACACCAAAAGACCTTTCAATAACACTTCTTAAAGAGGAGTGTACTTTGTTAAATCTTTCTTTCCTATTCCTTGGATGTTGAGATGCTCTTGAACCCCTTCGAAAGTTAGGTAGGTGATACCTCACATTTTTATAAGGTGCAAGAAAACCTTTTGTATTTGGGTATCCACTATCGATAAGGTAATATTTTCCTACAAATTTAGCATTAAACATCAATATTTACTTAAAAACATGCAACTAACTAATATTGTAGAAACAATAAAATACCATCAGGAGGATTTGGAAACTTTAGCTCTTTTCTTGCTCTAGCAAGCTCAAAGATGTGAGAATCATGAGCGATCCCTTCCTAGCCAACCCAAACATATGTGAAGTACATATCAAATCACACACCGCCAAAATATTTTGTGTGTCATATCCTTTTTTCCCTATCTATACAGTTGTGTTTTCTTTAGGTGGTACAACACGCACATGAGTTCCATCAATTGCGCCTATACAATTCTGTACAATAATTGATCTAATTACTTAAAATATTTTGAAATGATTACATTTATAAATTAATTAATAGTCATTACCTCAAAGATATGATATTTCGAATTTCTCCTTATGTGTGGATGGACTTGAGCACCTAATTCTTCATTTGGTTTGATGTAATCAACAGACATCCTGATTACTGCATTAAGGACATCATAGAAATGTTTGTCAATCGTCCACCCTGAATGTTGAAATATATCTTGGGCTTGTCTATTTGTTTCCCCTTGCCCCACGATGTACAAAAAAAATGGCAACTCTTTCCTTCGTAGTTGAATAACTAGTGAGTTTCAAACCATAGGTAGTCTTTAAAGTGTTGCACAAATTCTCAAAAACATGCGGTAACATACGTAAGTTTTCTTGACACACTCTAGCACTACCACCAAATTTTTCATTCACCCAATCTTGTCCAGTTGTGGATGAATTCCTAGAGGATTGTTTATGCAAATGTTTGATGTAATAATTTGTCATACCTTCAACAACCGTGAGTATTTCTCTATCTTTTGAATAGTCAACCATTATGCGATCAAGAAAGTCTTGGAGATAATCGTCTTCATCTTCACCATCATTATTACTTGAGTTATCATCAATTTGCTTTTCAAATTCTTCCACCATCTTAACCCAATACTCCAATTCATCATCATCCATTACACTGTAGGATAAAGAACAACATCAATAACTCGTAAATATCAAGATTTGAAAAAATCGCTAGGTGGGCGCCAGGCGCCAGACTAGGGCCTAGCGCTTAGAGCGCCTAGGCGGGGTCGAAAAATTAAAATATAATTACTTGTAAAATAAAATTGTAACTAGTTAAATAACATTAAAATCATCATTTCAATTATCAATGAAATAACAAATGTTCATCATTTCAATGAAATAACAAATGTTCATGTAAAATAAAATCATTTAAAAGTGTTACTCAATATTATACTGAAAACTGCACTAAAACTGCACCAAAACATCACCAAAACAGGGCCAAAACAGGGCCAAAACACAACAACTACTAAAGTACTATACAATATATGTTATATACTAAGCATAATTATCTAAATCTGGACCAGAATGTGGAGACAAAACATTTGGTGGTGTAGAAAACTCGTTAGCAATGACACGAGAGGATGGCTGAGCTAACAACTGAGAGAATCCACCAAGCGGTTGGGTAGTAAACTGAGAGAATCCACTAGGAGAGACTCCCATAGTGGGATGCGCAACTTGATGAGATAATCCACTTGAAGGTTGACCAAACAATGGAGAAAATCCACTAAGGGGTGAGCAAATGGCGAGAGGGTCTGGGTAGCGAGCAAGTTGCGGATTGTAGACTGGTGGCTCCCTAAGTTCTATATCCTTCAACCAAATGAGTCTTATGTCATTGTTCCCTAAGTTTATAAACACCTCTCTATTATACAGTTTGGCAAATAATCTAAGAGCCAAAAGGTATAAAGGGCTACCTACTCTTACACCTGAAAGTTGATTCAAAAGTTTAATAGTCGCTTTCACACTACTACCATTTATGATAGACAATATAGCATCAGCTCTGCGTTCCATATGATGCATCATACTATCCAGGGTATCGGTAAGTTTCTCAACACTAGTCACCCTCCTACATTTACGCACTGATCCATAACTTTGTCCCTCATTTGTTACTTTTTTCTTACGCTTGCCACCGGTAGTAGTAACAGTAGTAGTAGTTGGTGTCTTGTCAACAATCGACGATTCATCAGGTGAATCATTTTCAGGTGATTCTATTTCTTCACAGTTATCATCCTCAGCCTCATCTCTTGTATTTTCCTCGGTTGCAATGTCATTGTAGTCTTTAGTCTAATCCAATGGTTGTGGTACATATGCATCATCTTCAGGTTCAACACCTTGACTATGTGTCCACGCATTAAGCCCTGTTGTTGTAGTCTGAGAAAATAACTCTTCATACTCATCCTCGTGTTCTAAACCTTTATTTTTAAACTTTAGAACAAGTTTGTTTACCTGCAAAATATATCATTAACATTAAAAACAATTAAACCTTAAAACAAATCCATACATTAATTAGACTAATTAAAAAATTAAAAAGATATACTTTCGCCATTTCACTCCACCATTCCTTAGACGCCGAATGTGTCCTCTTTTTAGGATCCCAACCTAGTCCACTGGTTTTTTGTTTTAAAAATATCCAAGCCTGCCATTCTTTTCTCATACCATCCCAATGATTTTTAAGTTGTGCTCGAGTATACCTTTTCTTAGTTTCTTGATTGAAAAGCATACAGATGGTCTCCCAACCTTTGATACTGAAATGTGTAGTTGGCATGTTTCCCTTGTTTTTCTCCTTTACACAAAGTCTAACAGAAACTGCATGGGATTCACTATCCCAATTGGCCCTCTCGGCATTGTCATCTCCATCAACTTCACAAACATCCTCATTGTGTTTCTTTTGAACCCTTTTCGCTTTACCTTTAAGTGTCATCTATCATAATCACAATCAATAAACGGGTTTTGAAATGACTAAGAAGGAAGGTCAATAAGCAAGATTTCACTTTTGCAGTAAAAAAACTATCACTTCTTTACTTATCTGTACAGAAGCAATTAAGTGAAACTATGTCACATCATTTAAGAAAATTAAGTAAGAATCATAAGCAGGTAAGCATAATTTGGATGCACCATGAAAACATCCAAGACATTCAGCATGGAGAGTATTACTAATGAATGCTTATAAATTTCACATCATATGTTCAAGATAACGAATCAAGAGCCGTGGTAAGAGAATTACAGGTAATTACTATATCCTCTGTTAACTAGTTTGTGTTACTCCCCGCTAACTGAACCTCGCGGGCTTCTAAAACTGTTTACCTATTCCTAGTTCTATTACAATCAAGATCTAGTTTAGGCATACCACTAGTATAATCAGTAGCATTACCATCCACTATACACTTGTAAATCATAAGTTACATTTATTGAGATTACTTTTGTGCTAAATGCAAGACTTGTCTTTGTTTGTAGTTGAGGAGGCATTAGAGCACCCGTACCTTGCAAGATTACATGACATTGCCGATGAACCAATCTGTTCAGAACCATTTTGTTCAGAACCAATCTGTTTAGAACCAATTTGTTTAGAACCATTACATTCGAACCAATTGCTCAAAACAATGCTGCATTCGAGAACCATTACATTCGAGAACCAATGCTCGAGAACCATTCTCATTCAATTTTGAGCAACAACCCTTGGGAAAAGAGCAGATAAAGGATATGATTTACCAAGAGCCGTTAGCACTCAAACCAGAGTATGCATAATGCAGACTTCAGCACCTACGGTATACCTAAATAAACCGATAAGTGTGATTTATTGATTTAAAAACAACTTTTCAAACTGGAAAAGCAAACATGTTGTATTATGTACTTGTATAATTGTAAACTGCACTGAACAATATTTTTATACGTGATTTATCGTGTTTCATGGACTCAGATACGGTATGGATACGTGTCTAATAGTAGGATCTCCCAACCTTCCTAGAGCTTTATGATAGGAGATATTTATCCAGATTCCAGAAGTATGATACTTGTTTGTGGATAAGGTCTAAATATGTAAATAGGTTGAATATAAATCATACCTTGCCGATAATCTAATAATACAGCCCCTAGAAAAGAGAACTGAAACGATTGCCTGCCGTCCTTGAAAATCCTTAAACAATGCAAACTGAAACAACACAAAACAAAAATAAGAATAACAGGAATTAGATCCATTGTAGCGATTTAAAAACAATTCCATCATAATTGGGTATAAAAAAGAAAGGAAAATTACCAAATGGGTATCTCATTCAATTCCCATTTTCAAAAATATCAATCCCAAAAATAAGAAAAAATGACTAAAAGTTTGGATTGGGGATGAGTTTTCTTGATTGCAATGGAGTGATGAGTGAGAAAAACTAAGGGGTTTAATAGTAAAAGAAACAGAAGAAAGTAGTAATAAGTATAATTTAAATGTAAAGATTCAGAACCACATGAGAGACTTTAGGACTACCGAATTAACGTTTTAAAGGGTATTTATATACCCTAACAAACCAAACCCTAAAAGGAAAAGAATAAATAAAAATGACGGAAAAACTCTAAAAAATTCCATGGCCCATAACAACATCTAAACATTGTTTTTTTAGCTTCAAACGAACGTCTCATCGGGTTCCACCCCATGATCCTTGTAGATCTCGTCGAGAGCTTCAATTTGATATGCGGTGGGTCCCGTAATTCATCCGGACGTAAAAGTTACGCTCCGTTAAAGATCTGTCGACCGTTAAGTGATTTCTACTAGTGCTTAACGGAAACTAACAGAAAAACTTTCAGAAACTGCTACTGGACCCCCTTAACTTCGAACTCTTCTCTAATGTTTTGCTCAAATATGCCTCGACTACTTGTTTTTTAAAAAAAAAAGCATGGCTTCTGTCAAGAAATGGTCCTAGTTAAAAGATGAGCAAGAGCAAAATCAAGATAGCCATTGATTTGCAGTGGTATCGTAAGCATCCCTGTCAGAAAGTTAGAAGGAAGAATGGAGAGGTAGAGGTGGCTAGTGGGGCTCAAGCTCAGACTCGATGGATAGAGGGGTATGTAAAAGCTTCACAGAGAGATTGGGGGTTTTACTGTTTTAGGAAAACAAAATGACAGAGCTCAACTATGGTGTTCTTGGAGAGGAGGAAGCCCGAGGCGCGGGGGGGGGGGGGATGTTAGTTTTATTGGGGAGTGGCTATCCCACATCATCTACTTAGGGGGAGTGCTGTGAAGAAGAACAAGTGTATGATGAGCCCTTGCTGGCGTTGGCATAGCACGCAGCCACGCTGTAAGCACAAGGCAAACTATTCTTTCGCCTTTTACTAAAGAATACCATGTGCTCTCCGCATTCACGTGCCCTATATCTATCTTTAGAAGGGCCTCTTCACTATAGTTTGGCCCCCTCATCCGGTTTTAGTTTCAAACATTTTTTTCAATTTGGGAGTTTCTCCCCTCTATAGGAATGGTCTAATTAAGGCCTTAAGAAACAACATTTAACGCTACTCTTCTTAGCTATTCCAACCTCATGCATCCTGTTGAAAACATGTCAATATATATTCAGACTTCCCTTGCCAGCCTATTTGTAGACGTTTGTTTCCTTCAGGCCGTGCACTAAACGACATCACTACTTGTAACAGTGCCCAGTATTCTAGTTCAGATCATCAGTACTAGCCTTATGAGTAGCATCAAGATCCTCTTTAGAATCTGACTACTCTACGAGTACTACATTGAACCTACGCACCCAAGCAACCATCAAACCCCTCCACCCACCACAGAAGCATAGCCAATGTGCTCGTGAAATCCATGCACCTTTCCATTCTGATCTTTAACGTCTTTTACTAGGGAATACATTCCCCCTACCAAAAAAAAGAGAAAAAAGAATGGAAAAAAAGAACAAAAAGGAAGGCAGTTGAACAACGTCGGAACAAAAAGGGATGCTTACGATACCACTGCAAATCAGTGGCTATCATGAAATACAGTGCAAGAGATGATTATATAATGAAGCAAGAGTAAATTTTTTAAAACAAAGCATTGTTTTATTACGCCAATTCAGGAAAGCAATACATCTTATTTTCCAATCATGCCAGACAGAAAGAACATAATCAAGGTCCTTAGCTACAGAAAACCATCGTATGCGATCCATAAAACAGACAGGTGAAACATTCTTGAACTTCCCAGAATTGATGGCGACTACAAGGGACTTGAGTTTGACAGTTTGATGTGCTTTAGCAAGAATTTTGGCCAAAGCATAGAGGGTGAATTGGGTATGTGAGAAATGTGGAATTGTCTTAAGGGTTTCAATCGTCGGTCGGTGCGAGTCGGGTGAAGGAGCAGATAGAAGTGCATTAGTAAGGACAAAGGAGTCCAAAGCGGGATGATTCAAATGTGGAACAACTGACTCAGGGGTATTGGACCGTAGACCTAGTCGTATCATATCTATTAACCTCGCCCGTTCAAGGTAAAGCGACACTTTATTTACAGAGAACTTGTTGGATTTTAAATAGTGAGTTTGGAGGGGGGATGTGTCATACAAATTTGCAGTATGGATAAAACCAACCGAATACATAGCTTGATTGTTGTTGTAAGCGAGACAAGTGACCAAAAATCCTGAAATATCTAATGATATTCAGGAGTAGTACCCCATTGTATATAGTCCTATAAAAGTGCATCACACATGGAATCCTGCTAACATCAAGCAAAACTAAAAATTCGAATATGGGATTAATAAATTATGAGACAGAAACAATGTCGAATGAGCTGAACGGGAAATATTCAGTCAATAGAGATATAAGAGGAAAAAGAGGCGGAATCCTTGCAGAACTTATATCGAACACTTGAAGCAGGATGGTTGCTTACATTCGAACGAGTAGTAGTGCGGGGATTTGGGTTGCAGTTTGGGGTCTCATTTCCTACCTGAATGTCTAATAAAGAACGACGGTACGATTTGGAATATCGACCATCTTAAGGCTCCAACCTGGCAACCCGTTTCAGCTCGGATAGCTGAAAATTGATGCCGCCTGCCCGTTAATTTAGATGTACTAAATACTCCATAATTATGAGTACAAAATTTTGGACCAAACCCTAGATACAATTTACAATCAGTGTTGAGGATAAAGTGTTGCAAACATACATGTAGTTGTTTACCCGACAATGGAGAGGAGCGAAGGGGAGAGCTGATCGTATTCGCACAACAACAGATAAGAGCGAAAAGGTAATGCCGTAAAGAAATTTCTCAACAGCGTTTTGGATGGTTGCGTTTTCCTTCACCGCTCACAATTCCCGCGTTTAGAAACGCCCACCGTTTCTAAAACGCTCCATTTTTAAACATGAGACTGATACAAGTTTTAAGGAAAAAGCTCTAGCGTTTTTATCCAAAACGCGTTACCAGACACACTCTTAGTCTTCATATTTAAACTACAACTTATCCCACTTTAGTAGCCAAAAGTTGTTTGAAGACTTTGCCTTCACAGTTTAAATTATTTATATCCGTCTCTCTATCCCACATTGAAAGCTTATGAAAGGCTACTGACTTGGTCATCCTATTTATTAGCTTTCACAAGAAGGTTTGTGACCTTTTCAAATCCTTATCATTATCTTTACTATCATAATTTGGATATGGATGTGGGACGTGGCCTCCATTCTAGTAGATGATTTGTTGCTCACTTTTTTTTTTTTTTTTTAACAGGTTGAATCCTGGGTAGTAGTTCCGGTCCCTCATTGCTACTACCAGGAAAATCGCGAGATGTGCCCGAAATGATACAGGGTTTGAGAACAGTTGCATGCCTTCAGCATCTTATGTCCCCCTCCTTTTACCACTCGGCTATGCCTCGGGGGACTGATTTGTTGCTCACTACTAGTATAAATAGAGGGAGCTCACTTCACTTCTGTGTATCGAAAAATCATTCTCTCTCTCAAACTAAACAGTCATAACTTTCTTTCAGCTGGGTTATTAGAGAAATAATTTGTCATTCTTTTCCTGTTGAATCCTGGGGGGATTTAGAAATAAAATCCTTAAGGACTGTGTTATTACACGCCTCAGAAGTCTCTTAGCTTTTCTGCTTTTATCAAAACCTAGTTCCAACACTCTTTTCAAGTATTTCACTGTTTGTCAAATTCCTAAAACTTTTACAACACATATCAGGTTGTGGACAAGAAAAAAAAAACCCAACCTCATAGTAGTACTTATTGGGTTACTAACCTGCTATGCCTAATTGCTCATTATAATACTTCTTTCATCCCAAAAAATAGTCTCATTTGACATATCTAACTTTCTAAGATTGTAACTTTACTTAATTGTTTCATTTTCAAATTGTTTTTTTTAATTACTATCTAAAAAAAAAAAGACTATTTTTTTTGTGACAAACCAAAGGAAAAAAAAAGAGACCATTTTTTTTAGAAAGGAGTGAATATTAAATACTTAAATATGTGGTTATTTAAGAGCATCACCAATGCTAATATCAATATGAAAGAAACTAAATGCCGCATAGGATTTATATTCTTTTTAAAAGAAAAAAATCTTTTTATTGGAATTGTGAATGATGAATGTGGATATGACGTGTCAGCTAATTTTTTTTACATGGTGGATAACAATGTCAATTTTGTATATTATACTTTAGGGTGGGAATACATTATACTAGTAAACATTTTTAAAAAATAAAACTTTTTCTATTGGTTGTTCCATTTTTTGTTGAATTTTATTTTATTGGTAGAATGTATGTCACATAAGATCAAATCCTTATTCACATTGGAGAGATCCATTTTAATCGAATGTGAATGAATTATCATAAATGGTTGAGAGTGTAAATTATACATGACCAATTAAAATCAAATCTACGGTGTGGATTGCATTGGTAATACTATAATACTGAATAATTTTGAACATATAAAATGTCAGTGGAATAGACTTAAAGAAAGAGACTATTCTGTATGAAAGGACGGAATATATGAATACCTATTGCTCGTTTGATAGAGTTTATTTGAAGTGATTTTTGGCTTTTAGCTTAAAATAAGTTATATTTAAAGTGTTTTTTTCAACTTATAAGCTAAAAACCAATAAGTTAGGTACAACATTATTTATATATTGAAAAAGTCAAAAGCCAAAAAGCTAAAATTTTAAGTTTTTTCGTTTCTTGAAAACGCAAAGACAACTATATTTCATTAATAAAATTTTGATTATTACAATCTTACTCTTTTCTCATAAATGCATAAAAAGAACTATGGATATTAATTTAAAGATTTTAAAAAAAATAAACATTTAATGCAGGATAAAGAATATTATAAATTATTTATTCATTTTGTTATAGGGTAAACATTTTCAACATCCGCATATTTGATTACTCACATTAAAAATTGGTTAGAAAATAATAAAAGTTATACGTAAAAGACTACACATACTAATGGTATATAAAATAACTACATATTTATTTATTATTTTAAGTAAGATTAAGTAAATAAATATTAATTAAATATTATCTCATGTTAAGTTTTTAAAGATAAATGTGAGACTTTTTTCCTTAATACGGAACTAGTTGATTTAAAAATTTAAAGTTTATGGTCAATTTATAGTAAATAAATAATTTTCAGCTTATTTAACAAATATACTAATAAGTTGTTTTTCATCAGCTGTAAAAAACTGTCTATCACAAAATCAGTCATAAGTCATCAAATCAATATTCTAAGCTATCAGTTATAAGCTGCCAACCACCCATGCCGACAAACGAGCCCTTAAATGGTTAATGTCATAAACAATTTTTTTCATCGGATGACGTGGCTATTCAAACTTTGCTACTTTAACATGAACTCATAAAATCTAGATTTTGAATTAAAAAATAAAAGAAGTCATGAAACAAACAATTTGCATATTCCGAAAAGGAGCAATGCAACAATGATAATGAGTTAATGACCTTTAAGTCACCTTCAAACTTCCATTACAAAATTTGAGATGATTAGATTTAAAAGGCATGGACATCAATTTTTCATCATTCTCAACCTTTATATATATATATATATATATATTGCAATAATAATATAACTTTTAGATATTACAATTAGATTGTTAATTTTTTTCATGGTTATAATATATTTTTTCTATTGTTATTATTATTAAACAATTTTTTACCTAAATACTTTTAAAATTAACATAAGTTTCTAACTAACGTGAGATATGTATTTTGTATTACTAATAATAGTAAAAATCTTTGATCTAAAGACTTTTAAAATTAATATCTAACTTGATAATAATATTATAAGTCTTTTTGTTAAAAAACTTTTAAAATCATAATTCATTTTTAAACAATGTGGGATACTTATTTTCTATTTTTATTGATAATAAAAGTTTAAATCTTTTATCTAAAAACTTTTAAAACCAGCACCACATCCTAACCATGTGATATAATAATTGTAGTAATAGATAGTAAGAGATAAAAAAACTTTTTAACCAACATCCATTTCTAAACAATGTGGATACATATTTTCTATTGGTAATAACATAAAAAATGCATTTATCTAATACCTTTTATAACCAACTAGATCTTCGTGCCCGTGCCTATGGCACAGACACGGTATTTCAATTGAAACGACAGTCCCTAAATAGAAGGTGCCTAGATCTTCGTGTTCGTGCCTATATCTGATTTAAAAAAAATGTTATGAGGGGCGCTATTTGAACTCGACTCATAGTTGAAAGATGTTATTTGTAAGGAGTTATATGTAACTAACTTATGACCGTTGGATCTTGTGATTGAAATCAATCCCTTCCGCCAGACAACCTCAGTCAATCAACTGAGATTAATGTTTTATAAGGGGTGATTGTTCAAAAGATTAATAATCGCAAGGTGTGACTTTGTAATGTGGAGAGAAAACATAGGGAAAAGAAAAAGAGATAATTGCTCATAATATTACTTGTAGGGGATAACTTTGTAATAAGGAGAGAACAAATAAGGAGTTAGAGGTGGATAACTACTCTCACACATGTGAATGTGAGGGTGATTCACAACCGTTAAATCTTTTAAGATAATTTAATTTCAACATCTAAATAGCTTTAGTCAATTGCACATGTGTGAGTATGAGTTCTATTGTATATTAGATACTCATTTCTAAATAACGTGAGATATATTTATTTGTAACCAATATGAGATACATCATCTAAAAACTTTTTAAACCAATATTATTTTTCTAACCAATGTGAAATACTTATCTTCTATTGTTAATAATGATAGACTTTTAAAATCAGTATCACTCTCTAACTAATGTGGAATACATATTCTCATTTGGTAATAATAGTAGAAGTCTTAAATTTTTTTTAACCAACATCTCTTCCTGAATAATGTGGGATACATCTTTTTTATTATATTGATGATAAAAGTAAAAGTCTTTTATCTAAAGACTTTTAAAATCAACATCATTTTTTAAGCAATATAGAATATCACTTCTATTAGTAATAATAGTAAAAATCTTTTATCTAAAATTAAAATTAACATCACTTTCTAACCAATGTAAGATATACTTCTTCTATTGGTAATAATGGTAGAAGTCTTATAACTAGGGATTTTGAAAACTAACATTACTCTCTATCAAATGTATGATACATCTATTTTATAGGTAATAATAGTATTTTTAAGACCAAGATTAATTTATAACCAATGTGCAATACATATCTTCTATTGATAATAATAGTAGAATACTTTGTAATAAATGTGAGATACATGCATCTATTATATTTGTAACAAAAAGTTTTTAATCTAAAGACCTTTTGAACCAACATTTATTTTTAAACAATGTGAGATACATATATTTTATTGGTAATAAGAGTAAAAGTATTTAATATAGGACTTTTAAAACTAACATCTTTTTCTAAACAATGTAAGATACATCTATTCTACGGTAATAAAAGTAGAAATCTTTTATCAAAATACTTTCAAAACTAATATGAATTTATAACCAATGTAAGATACATATTTTCTATTGGTAATATTAGTAGAGATGCATTTCATATTTGTTATAAATTGATTTTGATTTTAAAAGTCATTAGATTAAAAATCTAACATTTTATTACTAATAGAAGAGTTGTATCCCACATTGGTTTGAAAATAATGTTGGTAGTAAATTTATATATATATATATATATATAAGACTTTTACTAATAACAATAGAAGAGATTAATAGTAGATATTGATATTTCATTATTTTATTGATTATTAATATATATTATTAATTGGTAATGATTGAAAAACAATGAATCACACATGAATGCTTGATAACAATAATAGTATTATTGTTATTAAAAAAATAATAGCAATAGTAATATAAATAATAAAAATAATATTGTACAATTCTTATCATCATTGCCATAAATAAAAAGAAAAATATATTTTCATCCAAATTAAAGCTTTTTAACATATCCGCGTTAGTAGAAACCTTAAATTTTGGACTTTATGGTATTAAAATATTTATTTTGAGACTTTTAAAATTGACTTTTATCTAAAAACTTTTAAAACAAACATTTTTTTTTCTAACCATGTGGTATATATATATATATATATATATATATATATATATATATATATATATTATTGGTGATAATAGTATTTTTAAAATCAATACTAATTTTTAACAAATGCGAGATACATTCTTCTATAGTAATAATAATAGTATTTTATATAAAAAAAAACTTTTGAAATCAACATCGTTTTTAAAACAATGTGTGATACATCTCTTGTATTAATAATAATATAAAAATTCTTGTATCTATAAATTTAATACTCAATATATGTTTCTAAATAATGTGGATCTCTTTGTAACTAATGTAAGATACATTATCTAAAAACATTTTAAATCAATATCACTTTCATAACCAATGTGAAATACATATTTTTCTATTGGTATTGAGTCTAAAAATATTTTTAATACATAAATCACTCTCTAACCAATGTGGAATACATCTCATCATTTGGTAATAGTAGTAGAAGTTTTTCATCTAAAAAAAAATCTAAAACCAACATCTCTTTCTTTATAATGTGATACATCTCTTCTCTTCTCTTTTATTGATAATAAAAGTAGAAGTTTTTTTATTTAAAAAACTTTTAAAGTCAACATCACTTTTTAACCAATGTAAGATTTATATTTTTTATTGATAAGAATAGTAATTTAAAACCAACATCAATTTATAACAAATGTGTGATATATATCTTCTATTACTAATAATAGTAAAAGTCTTATATAATCTAAATCTAAAATAATTAAAAATCAACATCATTTTTTTAATCAATGTGAGATATACATCTTCTATTGGTAATAATGGTAGAAGTCTTTTATCAAAAGATTTTAAAAGCCAATATCACTTTCTAATCAATGTATGATGCATGTCTTTAATTAATAGTTAATAACAGTATTTTTAAAACAAACATCAATTTCTAACCAATATGAGATATATCTCTTGTAAAAGTGAAAGTCTTTAGTTTAAAGGCTTTAAAATCTAACATTTTCTTTTTAAACAATGTGTTATACATCTCTTTTATTGATAATAATATAAAATAATTTAAAATCAATATCATTTTCTAACAAATGTGAGATATACATCTTTCATTGGTAATAATGGTAGAAGTCTTTTATCAAATGACTTTGAAAACCAACATTATTTCCAACCAATTTATGATACATCTCTTCTATTGGTACTTAATAATAGTATTTTTAAAACAAATATCAATTTCTAACAAATGAGGGATACATCTATTCAATTGTTGAAAAATTAGTGTTTTTAGTGAAATAAATTGCGTAACTTGAGGCACAAATTTCTATTTATTTATTGTATTCTCTATTGATAATTTTACTTTTTCTTAATAGTTGCGTTATAATAATTTGTTCAGTTTATGTACATCGAATAAATTGTTTAATCATGATATTAGTTTTACAAGTATATATATATAGTTCTCTTTAATTTATTAATTTATTTTTATTTTTTCACTTCATGTTGCTTATGTATAATTTGAATGAAAAATATATATATATCGTATGTTTAACGCACGGGTGTATCTCTCTGATATAGGATACATCTCTTTTATTGTTAGTAAGAGAATTTTATCTAAAAACTTTTAAACTAAAATAATTCTTTGTAACCAATGAGAAATAAATCATTTTTATTGGTAAGATTTTGTCTAAAGACTTTTAAATGTTTTTTTGTTAGTTTAGTAAAAATAATTTATCTAAATACTTTTTAAACAGACATCAGTTTTCAACCAATGTTTGTTATATCACTTCTATTGGTAATTATAATATATATACATCTTACATTGGTTATAAATTAATGTTGATTTCAGAATTCATTAAAGTACTCACCTAATATTAATTTGTTGAAAAATTAGTGTTTTTATTTAAAGAAATTGTGTAACTTGAGTAACGAATTTCTTTACGAGTCATTTATTTGTTGGCAAAGGTAATTGTGCAAATGTGTTTTACTCGTTGAGAGCATTAAAATTATATATTTATTTATTTATTTATGTAGAAGATTGAGAATTCAACAATATCAAAAGTTGGAAGAGGTGACATAATCATAGTGCTCCTCATCAATTTTTTGTAGACAATTTTTTTTTGCATTAAATTAACTAACATTTTATTTCAAGGCATTTGATTGGTTGATATAAATAAGTAGTATATTAACTATATACTAGTACTTGTTTTTAATACCTTAAAAATAACCACTGTCATGTATGATATACACAAAGAGTTTTTCACGTTACATGGTTGATGCAACGACAATTTATAGAGTCCCACAAGGAATGTCGTTACTAGTAAGTGGGGATTCAAATTTAATGGTACCTTGCAATGTACGTACGTAGCTTTAGCGTCCCTCAAATGCGTGTTTAGCCTTGTTTAATTAAGGTCAAATTACAAATTACCCTCAAAAGTAGTCACCTAATCACCTAGTATCCCCCAAACAACGTTTTGTGCCAAAATCATGCCTGGCATTTTCATTTTTTCCAGATTGCCCTCTGGCCATAATGGCATTAGATTTTTAATGAAAAGTTAACATGTACATCTCACGAGCAGTGTATTTGCGTCATTTGGATTGTGGGTGCAAAGTAATGGGGGAGTAATTGTAAAGTAAATATATATGTTATCTATGTCAACTTCTTCTCCATCAAATGCATCCCCTTTTACTTCACCCATCACCTTCACTGTCATCGAATACGACCACCATTATCTCGCTCTTGGTCAAAAAATGCAAATCGAAGGCGACAATTGAACATACGAGCTACAAGGACTTGTTTTCAGATTCGAGAATCGAGCTACAAGGAGACGAAAGATAGACGTCGGTGCCGCCGTGTGTAAAATACAAGCGTAGAAGAAACGATGATGAGGGAGGCAACAATGGTCGAGACCCAAGTTGCGAAGAAGATGAAGAAGGAGGTGCGAGAGAGGGAGTTTCCCTTTCTACAAGTTTTTCCCTCCTAGGCACGAACCTTAGGGAAGGGGTCAAATAATCTCGCGATAAAACCCCAACCCTAGAATTTCAAATTTTAACAACAATTGGATCCAAAATTGTTGTATCCATTGGTGTGATCGACTAAAATGAATTTATTTCAAAGCAGCTTCTCGTTCATGATGGGTACAGTGTTCAGAGTCTACGTCGCTTAGAATTACAATTTTCCCTATATTCACAAGCTTTACAAGATGAGGCTCGTCATTGTTAAGCACTACGGAGAAAATTATCACAAGTCGAAAAAGAACGACGGTGACAGTGATCCGTCATAGAGATAACTTAATTTTGCTAATTTCAGTTTTATAATTAATTTTGGGTTAATTCCATCATTCGTCCATGTACTTATCGATTTTATAGCATCAGTCCATGTTTTTGAAAAGTGAAATTTTGGGTTCATAGTAGCATTTTTATGTATGTTGGTGGTCCCTCTGATGGATGCTGTTAACTAAGCCACCGTTAAATGATCATGTGCTCAACACATAAGAAATTTTCAAGGCAAAAAAAACATTTCTATTATATATATATATATATATATATATATATATATATATATATATATATATATGATATCAATTTGATTTATTCTTTTGATTTCTCTTTTTTCTTTTCCAATCTCTTCCCTACCAAACCAAACATATATCATTGATTCATTGCCCCACCCCACCCTATGTCGACTTCCTAAAATTTATCTCCCTTTCCCCACCATCTTCCGTCTCCTTCCTTAATTTTCTCTCCCTCTCTCAACCGCCTAATTCCTATACTAATACAATCCAAAGTTGTCTGCTTCACCATTATTCTTCCATGAAAGGCTCCTCCCCTCCAACGCGAGAAACAATGCCCTCTCTCACCTCCCCACCACTGTCACAGCTATTCTATCTAAACTAATTCCTATACTATTACGAACCAGAATCACTGGCTTCACCATTGTTCTTCCATGAAAGGCTCCTCCCCTCCACTACGAGAAACAATGTCCTCTCCCACCACCGTCGCCAATGGAACAATTCAATTCGACCCAAAAGGCCCGCAAGAGCATTATTGAGCATGATCGGTTTCTCTCTCTGCCTTTCTCCCTTGTGAAGTCCAGCTGAGAATTATGACGGCTACATTCATTCAATATAATGGAGGTGATCCTGCAATTTGCAAAAATAGTTAAAATAAAGTCCTACAAATTTATTAAAAGAAGTTACTAAATCGCAATTCAGATTTAGAGGATTTAGGTTTTATTTTATTGCCAGAGAAGACGAATAGTTAACGGATGAATAGTTGTCGGAGAAAACGATGCCCAGCTTGTATCAAAGTTAGATCATTACATAAATGCCCTTGTATCTAATTTAGAAGATAAGAAAAATGGGTATACTTGTCAATTTATGATAGAAGACGAATAGTTGTCGGAGAAAACGATGCCCAACTTGTATCAGAGTTAGATCATTACATAAATGCCCTTGTATCTAATTTAGAAGAGAAGAAAAATGGGTATACTTGTTAATTTATGATAGAAATATTGTTTGGACAATAATACCCTTCAAAGTTTCTGGATAACCTCTTGCCTATGACTTTTTTGTCCTTAAATAATCTCATGTAATGCGCACATGGTCACTTAATGGTAAATCAATTAACGACATCTAACGGAGGGACCACCAGCGTAAAGAAAAATGCTACTTTGGACCCAAATTTTTACTTTTCAAAAACATGGACTAATATTAGAAAGTCAATAAGTACAGGGATGAATGGTGGCATTAACCTATTAATTTTTTAGACACCCCTTTAAATAGGGGGATTCTGATCGAAAATTAGGGGTTTAAAAAACCAAATTGGCGGTTGAAATTTTGTGGTATTTGTTATAATTTTATAGTTTGGTAATGGTGATTCGATAATTTGGTTTGTTGCGATTAAAAAAGAAGAGAGGGTTTGGGTAGCGGAGGATAGGTGGGGGAGGGTTCGGGAACATGGATGTTGTAGAGGGGAGAGGGAGGCGGAGAGAGATCTAGTTTCAAGATTAGGATTTTTTTTTTCATATTTACTAGAACCCATTCGCTTCTAAATATTTACAATTATTTCCTCATTACTTTGCACCCCTAATCCAAATGTCGCAAATACCCTGCTCGGGAGATGTGTTAACTTTTCGTTAAAAGCAAATGCCCGTCACGACCGGAGGGCAATATGGGAAAATGACAACGTCAGATATGATTTTGGCACAAAATGTAGTTTGAGTGGTATTATGGAATTGGGTGGCAACTTTGGGGGTTAATTTGTATTTTGGCCTTTAATTAATTGACTCACTTTATTTATAATTCAGTACACGGAAAAGCATGCCCAAAATTTCATTAATGCTATGATTTTTATTGTTATTTTGGCAACACCACCTTTTTAATTATATTCAATGAATCTTGGTTAGTCCTTCAAACTACTAAAACTTCCAGATTCCAGACACCCCCCCCCTCCCCCGGGGATATCTATATATGTAAGCTGCTTTGCAGGCAGCCTTAAGTGGAGAAGACTGTCAACTGATCGAATAATTAAATCATTTGGCAATGGCGACGACGGAGGATGCTTCGAACAACAACTTTCAAGTTAATCAAGGTATGTACGTATACCAGTGTTTCGTCCTCTCGGCTTGACCTATGGGGATATTCTTAGCGTTGTTATATTTCGTTTATTGGCGTAATGTTTGGATGAATATATATAATGCATTATGCTTTTGATCAATTTGGAAACCATATAAAGCAGTTACAAATTTAGTCGTACAATTTTCACTTTAATGTATGTTAAGGGGAGTTGAGCTCAGATTTCTGATTTCTGGCATGGAGAGATATTTTGCGAGACCTCCCTGTTAATTTGTCTAACTTACCCTTGTGGTGTAGTGACTAGTGACCAGTGACTAGAGACAAAGACTGTTGTTCAAGTACAGAATTACTAGGGCAGTGTGACTGTGAATATATATTGGTCCCTGACAACCCTAGACTATTATATATTTACACACTACTACAGCTGTTAAAATATTTCAAATCAATACAATAAGATTTACAGAGTTATCGTGCTTCCCAGTAAAAAGTTGTTCCACTTCCTATTTCTTCCTCTTAATGATTTACAGTATTTGCACTCTTTCGTTTCAAGTTAAAAATTAATTTGTCTTTCTTTCAAATGGGTAAAAAAGTAGTTGTAATATTTTCTATACATAGTTTGATTGTTTCATTTAAATGTTACTTGTATGTGTCAAAAGGTAAGTAACATGTCAAATCATATGAATTAACAAAAAATAAGGTGGTATAACAATTTTTCCAATGATTTGTGAGATTGACTATTACGTATACCAAACCTCAATTCATATAAGGTGTGAGTGCCTAAATTTATATGGTGAATTAATGGTTAAAATGAAACACGTCCACATTGAAGATAATTGCGGGTTAGAATTGGCTGTTGGAATGAGATAACCGTCCCTTCCTCCATAAGTGGAGGCCAAGAATGTGTGAGCCTACCTTTATACCCGGATCTTAGGTTGTTTTTTTAAATTTTCAAACCATTCCCGATATTTCTATTTCTATCGTGTCTCTGTATTTCTCTCGATCCAAATATTAGGGTTCTTGTAAGATGGCAACGTTTCTTTTCACGTATTTCGAACCTAAGGCCTCCCTTTAAATTCGTTTTGGTCCCCAAATGGGTCCCACACGTTTGTCCTTAACTCCCTTATTTTTTTTAGTTCTTACTGTTCAGATACCCTCTTTTACATTGCCTATTTTCTTCGAGTTGGAGCAAATTGTCCCCTCATCACTCGCTTCTTCTTACAGGTGAAGCAATGGCCGTTCTTACGCCAAATGGGGGCAAGGGCAATGTGAAAGATGATGCCGTTTACGGCGTTTATGATTCCAAGGTTGTCGATGACGATGATGTTGATTTTGACCCAAGTGCCCCTCCCCCGTTTAAGGTTGCTGACATTCGAGCTGCCATTCCCAAGCATTGCTGGGTTAGGGACCCGTGGAGGTCAATGAGTTATGTATTCAGGGATCTTGTTGTAATTTCGGCATTGTTGGCTTTAGCTGTTTTCTTCCAGAACAACTGGGCGGTTTTGGCTTTTTACTGGGTTGCCCAGGGAACTATGTTTTGGGCCATTTTTGTTATTGGCCATGATTGGTAAGCATTCTCGTGATAAATCAACTTGGGTTATTTAGGATTTATATATTTTTTTTAAAAAAATTGCTCCCAGCATTGTTAATTGTTCTGGAATTTGCAGTGGCCATGGAAGCTTTTCCGAAAGCTTTACGTTCAATAGCATAGTTGGACATATTATGCATTCTGCTATTCTTGTACCCTACCATGGGTGGTATGTTTTAGATTCTATTTATTCCCTCTTATTTAATTATTCTTATTTTATTTTTTTAACTGTGAAATTCCCAATTTTTTATTCACTTGATTTCTTAATGACACAGGAGAATTAGCCATAGGACTCATCACCAGAATCATGGGCATGTTGAAAATGATGAATCTTGGGTCCCGGTAATTTTCCCAGATTTTCCTAGCCCTTTCTAAAATTTGAGGCTCGTGTTTTTTAAATTGTGCAAGTAATTTGATCTTAACTAATATTCGCAGCTGTCTGAGAAGTTGTACAAGAGTTTGGATGTATCTACAAAGTTTCTGAGATTCAAACTTCCTTATCCCTTGTTAGCATATCCATTATACTTGGTATGAATCAACTCCTGATTTCAATTTCAATAGTTAACTGTTGTCTAAGAAAAATGGTAAAAACTTGGATATGATGTTATTTCAGATATTTTTTATAAGACGAATTATCTTTAAACCCTGAAAGAGTCATTTGATTGTTTGTTTTTAACAGTGGTATAGAAGTCCCGGGAAGGAGGGTTCTCACTTCAACCCTTACAGTGATTTGTTTCTCCCAAGTGAAAGAAAATATATCGTTACTTCTACCTTGTGTTGGTCTGTCATGGTTGCTCTGCTGTTGGTCTTGTCCCAAGCTATTGGCCCTGTTCTCTTGTTTAAGCTATATGGCATCCCCTATTTGGTATCTCACTTTCTTTTTCTTTTTTTTTTAGCCTTTTGTTTTTTAACTCCAAGCTTTCAATTTTATTAACTTGAGATTGAATAACATTACAGATTTTTGTAATGTGGCTGGATTTAGTGACTTACTTGCATCACCATGGTCATGAGCAGAAACTTCCTTGGTATCGTGGCAAGGTAGTTAACTATATATCACATATTAATTTTCATTTGAAGAGAATTCAGTACAAATTTTTTTTGTTAATTAGTTGATTTTCTTAGGAGTGGAGTTACCTAAGGGGAGGACTGACTACAGTTGATCGAGATTACGGATTGTTCAATAATATTCATCATGACATTGGTACCCATGTCATCCACCATCTCTTCCCTCAAATCCCTCATTATCACTTGATTGAAGCGGTATGATGATGATCCATCTCTTCATTCATCCTAACAACCCGACCATCCCATTCCATACCATCTTAATTGTGTTGTTTTTTTCTTTTGCTTGTGTTATGCAGACTAAGGCGGCAAAGCCGGTTCTAGGCAAATACTATAGGGAGCCAAAGAAATCTAGTCTGATACCATTTCACTTGCTCGATAGCCTATTGAAGAGTGTCCATGAGGATCATTATGTTAGCGACGTTGGAGACATTGTTTTCTACCAGACGGATCCAACACTTTATGGATCTTCGGTGAAGAAGTTTGATTGATGCTTGTATGGTCTTGTTACTTGTTAGTACTTAGTAATAATTGGGAAAATTATCTGGTATTTTTGTAACCTCAATTTTGGTTACTTTCACAAATTAGTGTCAACAGGCTGAGATGTGCTGTGATAGACAATAGTTAATAATAATTCTAATTATATTAGTATTTGGTGCTTATATTTCTTGCGAGTGTCTGTGTTTGTTAAGATTGTTCTTAGGGTTGTTTAACTTTGAATTTTCTTTTTATGAACTCCCTCCGTGCTCCGCTCCGACTCACGTTTTAATAGCTTTCTAATTACGTAGTTGTAGCAGTTGCAGTTGTAACAATTTTACTCCTATTTGAAGCACTGGCGGATCCATATAGGAACTAGGGGTGTCCATGGACACCGCCCAACAAAAAAAAATTGGGAGTAGGTTTGTGATATTTGACAATTGGATCCCTCCAAACAAAATTATTGGACCCCTCCCAAATTCTCTATAAAAAATATTATCAAGACGGATTTACGAAATCGAATGTCCGATCAATTTTTAAATGATTCTCTTGTATGTTATATTGAAAAAGATATGTTAATGAATGTTGGTGATGATAATATAATTACGCGTTTTCAACGTATGAAAACGTGTAAATGACAAATTGTAATTTCTAAATTTTTTTATGTAATACTCACTCCGTCCTAAAATATATGACGTTTTGGGAGAATTTTTTTGTTCCAAAACAGATAACACTTTGTAATTTTCAAAGAACTTTTTTCCTTTTTTTCTCAAATTCTACCCATATTTATTGACTTCGTAACATGTGTTTGGCTTTTTGGGCAAATATTAAGACACCTCATTAATGTTTGGATAGGGGCAGTTTAGTCTTTACAATATGTTTCATTGGTTTGTGTGAAAAGCCCTAAAACGTCATATATTTTTGGACGGAAAGAGTAGTTAAAATTTTGGACACCGGTCATTATTATTTCTGGATTCGCCACTGAATTTGGAAGGCTTACGCTGAAAGACATGTTTAGAGTATAATTATTGGATTGTGGTTATTTAATGTGAGATGAATGAGAGGTTTTTGTGAAAAATAAGAATCTGGTAAGCCATGCATCGCCATAAATAGATTTTCAGGTGTAGCCTGCCTCGTGAGTCGTGATAATTAATTATGTAAATCGATCATGTCAATGGACTTTATGGTGTAGGTTAATAAATGGTCGTCTTTATGGTGTAGGTTAATAAGTTTACTTGATTTTGATCGTACATAATGAGACTTTTTTATTTTTGCCAAAAAAAAAATACTACTCGTATTAGTTATAAAAATGTTTTGTAATTAGAGGTGGTTATCCATATTAAACCGGTTAAAATTCAGTTTTCTCATTGCAATCACTCAAATTTTGAAAAATTACAGCGTCATTCATCACATGTATAAATAAAAAGTGTCATTTTATAGTATAAAATGTGTTACTTTTTAACATAAAATGTGTCACTTTACGTTTTCAATAAAAATTTAACTTTTTCCTTTTAATAGATGTTACTTTTTAGTTTTTAAATGTGTTACTTTAGTTTTAAATGTTACTTTTTAGTATTAAATTTGTTACTTATGGCCTTAAATATGTTACTTTTGCTTTAAAAGTGCTACTTTGCATTATTAATATATAAATTAAAATCGTTATTGCTAGTTTTAAAGTGTCATTTTTAATATTAAAAGTATCACTTTTTAGTATTAAGAGTGTTATTTTGTATTTTAATGAAAATTGTTTTTTATCACATAAAAAGAGTCACTTTTGACCTTAAAATGTGTCACTTTTACCTTTTAAATTTGTCACGTTTTGCTTTAAAGGTGTCTCTTATCATTTCGTCAAATTCCGTTAGGGTCCGTCAAACATTCTAAGGCAAATAAGGCTAACGGAGGGGTAATGAAACTAACAGAGGACGAAAGTGCAAGACATGGGAAGAATGAAATTTTTGGCAACAAACTTTAAAAATACAAGGGCATCGGAGCAAAATGAGAAAGATTTCATTAATGCGCTGACACCCATGCCGATTGGACACGTGACAATGCTCCCCTTGGGCGACCCGTGTGTTGTGATGGTGGATCCAGGCCGATACGTGGGTTTCAGTTTAATTTTGGGTCTATTTTCTCTCACATTTTGACCTGATTTCTTATTGGGTAACCTGCGGTCTTTGTTGATGGGTTACCTCGCTTCATTAACATTCTCTATATCATTTTTGGCGCTCCGTAAAATCGTCCTATACTAGTTTTTGCCTCGTGATTATCAAACTTTAAATTTTGGTGGAACATTCTATGTAATCAGATTAACTATTTTGAGGGATTATACTAAGGACGATTTATTTAAAATTAATATACGAGTATGAATTAGATTGAAATATTTGTGCTTTACTTAAAATTATGAGCCATAGCCCTGGTGGCTCGATGATAAGTTGAGACTTCATCGATCCTTTCGATCCTTTTAAAAAAAAAAAAAAAAAGAGCCATACGCCATTGGGCATCATTTGTCATAATATGAATGACTTAGAATACCATCATTTGCCATAATGTGGATGGGTTAGAATTTAGCGACCAATCACGTGTTGGTTGGTATGTTGCTCATAATTGTTACTCAGCCTTTTCTCTGTTTAGTAAATGGAAGTAATTCGTATTCGTGCCTTTGATGGTATTGTTATGGTTTTGTAACTATACTCTTTTAGTTTTATTGGTACACTGCCCAATTGAGAGCTCATTTTGTTTAGTGTTTGACAAGATTTTTAAAGGGTGGGATTAAACGCACCTCAAAACTCACTCTCCACAAACATACTACCAATCTTATAAGTTTGATGTTAAAAATTTCATGTTAATTCTTATTAGTCGTCTGAATGGTAAATTTAAATTTAGAGTTTGATGACCAACTCTTTCTCAAGGTTATGTCAAAACTTGTTTCTTTTCTCCAATGGGATAAATAATGATGTATTTGGCTTTGGCTTTTGAGTCTAATAGCTTATTTGGTGGAGCGTTTTGGTTAAAATGCTGGTAAAAAATACAACGTTTTCTTTTTAAAAGTGTTTCAATACATTTTAAAACGTTGTATTTTAAAAATGTGCATCGTTTTAAAAATATGTTACGTTTACAACTACTTTGTTTATAAAAAAATAGCGTTTTGAAATAGCTTTCTAAACGTGTTTACAAAAATAAAACTGCGTTTTAAAAACATTGAATTTGGAAGAAACTACATTTTCAAAACGCTGCATTAAACGAATCTTAAGATTGATTATTAAACCCACGCCATATTATGGTTTCCAATTTTCTTAACTTTTCCTTACATAGAATAGAATAACCACGCTTTCCTTTCAACGTGCTTGTATGGGTCATCACTCATCAATCATACATCTACTTCAATTTGCTGGAATTCCATCAAGAAGGCACGTGATAAGACCTGTTAAGGTGGGTTGGTCAGTCCACAGTCGATTAGATGTCGCTTACTTATATTTAAGATTTTACAAATAATTTTACCTTTTGAACGAACGGATTACTATCAAATTTGAGGTTATTTTTTATTATTTTACAATTTGATGGGCCAATCAGCCCCGTCCCACCTCAACCTGCAATCGGTGCGGACTCAACCTGTTTGACCCACTTTCTAGTCGGTTGATAGTTTTCCAGCCCACCTTTTCTTGGTGACAGAGCGAGTTGGTCCGACGGGCTCAACCCATTTTAACAACTCTACTCGTGGTGGTGGGTATGCAGTTACCTCCGCTTATCTCAGCCCAGAAGCCATCAACATGGGAAACCAACATTGACACTGCTCTACATATATAACAAATGTAAACTCACTGACCATCCATTTTAGTTACTTGTTTCCCCTGATCCTGTGCATTGTGATTAACGTTACTCTACTCTATAAAGAGAAGTTCAACACTAATCCCTCCAGTCAGGTAGGTTCACAAGTGACTTTAGAAGCTCTTCTAACACGTTTTTAACAAATTAAAGTTGTGTTTCTATAAGTTTTGAACCCGACAATCTGAGCCGTATGATTAAGCTAGAATAGCCCTTTTATGAGCTGATGAAAGTGTTTTTTGATTTGTGAGTATTTTTTTATGGTGACCTAGAGTAGAAATTATTCCCTTTAGCCTCTAGTTATGGTCTTTACTCTTTACCAGCTAGGTGATTCTAGAGATGTTAATAGGGCCGAGAACCGCAGGTCTGAACCTATTAAACCAGGTTTTTTCAGGGTTAGGTTTGCAATTTTAGCAGACCGTTTAAACCGCAGCCGATTAGGGATCGAAACCGTTAGAGTCAGACCGAAAACCGTTAGGGTTGAACCGAAAGCCGATTTGCATACGGTTTAGTATAGTTAGTAATATACGGGATGAGTATAATACCCAAAACCGTTAGAGTTGGACCGATTAACAGCTTTAATATAGTTAGTATAATATACGGGATGCGTAAATACGTTAAAATAAGCGTACAAGCCTCGAAATTGGGAAAAAACGTACAAATTTAATTATTGGCTGGAAACCGCAGGTTTGAAACGAAACCGACAGGGCCAGACCGAAACCGTTAGGTTTTTTACCGGACAGCAGTGAAAACCGACAAAATCGGACATATTCTGGACTGGAACCGTTAGGATTGGACCGAAACCGTTAAGGCTAGACTGATTAACATCTCTAGGTGATTCCATGTGCACCGCACATACTACTGGTACCCTACTAAACTACATAACGGCATGAAATTGATTTCTCAAAGTTTTAGTTAATTAATATATTAAGATTCTAATATGATTTCACCCTCAAATTCATATTTAGGTATTTTTTTAAAGTAATATACTCACCTATCAGGCTCTTTAAACAGAATTTATCTAATGAGAAAAGTACAAATACATAATAACATTTGGAATTGATTGTGAAATTGAACTAAATTAGTCATTTTTTATTTTAAATCATCAAGAACTAAAAACTCTAATATCTATAAATGCAAGAAAATTAACTATTTTTGCCCGGACAAAGAGTCTATTATACTATTGTAAGATATTTCACATTAATAGACCATTTTCAGAAATCATGTTTACAATCTCCATAACATCTCAACATTACCCTTCACATTGATTGTTAAAAATGTCTCAAATCGCTATACAAATAGGATTGATTTATTTTGGTCAAACCCGAAAAGTGACGATGTGTATATTATCGTGTCATTGGCCAATGCACACTCCTAACTTCATATGGATTAGAAGTGTGAGAACCCAAACTCATTACTTGTATAAGATCATTATAACATGCTTAACGTATACTTTAACATGTTAGAGAGTTCATATTGTTCATATCATGCTTGCATTAGGTTGGTTACGATCATAGTCGTTTGAATGCCTTCTATGCGTTGCATGCTTTGTCGTTAATGCTTTGAGTATTCATCTTAGCATGTTTGCACTTAACTAAGTCCCATTGGAGTCTTAGTACCTTGCATATATGACTTATAACATTAATCTTGATCATAGTATGCTTGGTTGAGAGTTTAGAAGCATTGTTGCTTCGTTTGAGCCTTAGGGTCTCTCGGGATTGCCTTCGTTGCTTGTATTGTTTGTGCTTTCAACTTGCGAAAAGTCCATTTGAGTTCTAGACCAAGTGTACTAGTATTTCTCATGCTTGCACAATGATTGTTCATAGATATTGCATTTGGTAATAAGATGACCAATATATTTCTTCACTGATCAGTCATGGTTTTGGGTAAACTTCGGGAAAATTCTGGTACCAATCTGCTAAAGAGAATTCTCTAAAAATTTAGTATGTTTTACCTACATATGTTAGGATACTCTATGTAAATTTTGGTAATTTTTCAAGGTGTTTAAGTACCTGAATTAGGTCTTGACTTACGGCTGTGCCAGATTTCTGTTTTCAAGAATTCAGCTTCTGTACTTGAACTTGTAGTGACCATATCTTGATTAATATAAGTCCAAATGGAGTGATTTAAAAATCTAAAATATAGTTTAATGTTAAAAATCTAAAATATAGTTTAATGAGTCTAGTTTCAGAAAAATCAAAAATCAGCTCATTTGGAGGTGTGAGTGATTTATAGTGGAATTTACAAGTTTCTTGGTCGAAAGCAAACCGATTCTTGGGGTGAATAGGACCATGCGCTAGCATGGTCCAATGGGAAGCGACCGCTGTGTGCCTATTTCTGCAATTACGGGATTTCTGAATTTTGAAGTTTGGTCTGAACCATTGAACCCTTTTAGACCCAATCCGAACCCCCACCTTGTTTGTGACCTTTCCATGTTTAATTTCAACCCTTTGATGTGTTTTTATCAATGGCCAACATGAATCCACCAATTAGAAGCTTAATAAACCTTGCCTAGGATTGAACCTTTAGTGAGTTCATCCTCTCCAAACTCAACATTCAGCCATTTTCATTCCTCCATTGTTGAGCTGATTCCTTGAGAGAGAAAGAGAAGCTTGAAGATCCTCCACCTTGTTTGCTTGATTGCCGGAGATCCGGCCATCGGATTTTCGAGTATAGACCACCAAATCGAAGCTCTTGCTCCCTAGTTTCTTAATCCTTCATTTATTTTGTCATCCAACCGTTGGATTTCGAATAAGGTAAGCACCCAATTCCCCCGTTTTTGTATGTTCAATATCAAGCATGCTCCCTTCATGATAGTTTCTAGTTACATGTTCAAGAAGACATGCACCATGTTAAAAACTTGAAATTATTTAAGTTAATTTTCTGTAAATTTCCGATTAATGACTCATAATTGATAATTTGAACTTGTGTCAAGCATGAATAATGTTCTAGAATGGATTTGGAATAACTTTTGTTCTTGGACTTGTTGTAAATTATGACTTTAAAAATGATGACCATGTTAGGGTTCACAATTTGGGAACTTTGATCTTGATGGACTAAAAGTCATGAATGACTTAATAGTCTAATTGTAAATGAATCGAGAACATAGAAAAGAGCCATGAATTGCATATAGCATTCATCCTCTACTTAGAAATATTTTAGCGATAACTCAACGGAGTTGCACTTAGAGAGTCATTGAACAATACCGACTCTACAATTAATCCCTACAACGTTTAGAGTTCAATTGAATTGTAAATTAGTTCTTGGGAATTTTTAATGTGATTGATCTCATGCTTGACTTGTATATCGTAGAGTAACATGCCTACTTGATTGGACGAGTCGCTCTTGTCGACCTCGCTCCCTTACTTGATTTATTATGTGAGTAATCATCTACTTGACTCGGACGAGTTCGCTCTTGTCGAACTCGCTCTTTACTTGATTTTGTGTGACAAGTAAATATCTACTTGGCATACCATTAGTCCAGCTGGCATTACGTGAATTGTCTTGATGGTCAACAATGCATCGCCGTCATGAATCGCGAGATTCATGGTAGTGATGGGTCGCCACACCATAAACTTGCACACACCCTTCACTACTGATCACAGTGGAGAAGAGTACCTCGTCGTAACCAAAGGGCGCTTGGAACAATACTATCGTGGTCGATGTATCATACACGTGCATCCGACAAATACAATCGTGATAACCTTGTCTATTTCAGGATCTACAAAGCGGCACCGGTTCCATAACATATCCTTATCCTATGTGATTTAATTAAGCACTTATGTGAAAACAACGTGCATCGCGACATGAGAACTACGTGCTAGTATGACCTTGCTTGATACATGCTATGTATGCCTTGCATTATATCATGTCATGCATAATTGGTGGCTTACAAAGTCTTTATGACTTACCCCCTCCCTTTTACTGTTTTAGATCCTAATCATCCAGGATCGTCTCGTCGAGGTTGATTATCTATTCTTGTTCGTGATCGTTCGCCTAGAGGTGGTAGCGTTGGCTTTTGGTTTCTTTTTTGGCAAGGACGCTTGGGTTAAAGCAAGTCATTTAGACTTCGCTTGGGAATGTGTAATTGTAGTAGTTTGTACTTGTTGTAGACTAAGACTAATAGTACTACTTATGTTTCTAGTTGTTTACCGGCACTTGTAGGCCGAGCCTTGCTTGCATGTATTGGTTCACTCGTTAAGACTTCCGCTGAGCATCCCATTAGCTCTTATTTACTTTTGTAGTTTCTCCGGCGTGTTTAGCCGTTGAGGTGTTTATATATTAGCAAGAATTGTTTAGTTGTTGGGTTCCGGCTGTAAATTCGCCGATGACTTGGTTTACTTGCTATTAACTGTTATATCAGGTTTTAAAGTTTTAAATTATTCCGGCTTTTTAATGCCGAGTTGTACTGCGTGTCCAATGTTGCGTCACGTCAATTTTGATAATTGAGTCCTTGCATGAATTGTAGTCCTTATTTGGACGACATGACCCGCGATTCCTCCTTGGGGTCGGGGTCGGGTCGTCACAAGAAGACTTTAATCCTAATTAGTACAGGATAAACATAGTGAGCATAACCCATATAAATATGGGGGGGGGGTGAGGCATTATGGGGAGAGATTCCGATCGAGTCTGTGAGACATGAATTGGAGACGGACGACACGACACGACACGTGATCGAATGTCTCAAGGTTTTGGCAGTGTTATACAAAATAGTGCGTGATTATTTTGGGTTGTGAAGGGTGTGGTATTCTGTGAGATCGTGTCAATCCCTGTAATCCTTTGTCTAGGTAGGCTGAGTACATTGAAAACTGTCTATTGTAATTCCTTATCGTTTATAGTTAAGTTGTTGCTTGCCTTGGAGTGGATTAAACCACGTAAAATCTTTTATTCCCTTTTGTTTTATTCCGTTATATTTTCTATTATCTTGTCATTATTCGTCCAAATACTTGGTTTATTATTTTCGACCGATTCACTTCCGCATTGAAGATATAAACTTGGAATTCTTAATCCAAGAATTTCCCCATTTTTATAACAAACTGGTATCAAAGCTTTGGGCTAGTCGAAATTTTGAGATCAAGATATTGAAGTTTTTTGAAGATAGTGGAATTTGGGAATTCTACGCAATTTCAATTGGAGAAATTTAACGGAAGTAATAACTTTAGCTTGTGACAAGTTAAAGTTAGAGATGTATTGATCTAGGAAAATAAAGAGATTTCTTTGGAAGGAAAGGAAGCAAAAGCCGACGATATGAAAGATGAGGTATGGAAGAGAATTGATCAAAAGCGGCTAGTACTATCCAATGATGTTGCGAGGATAATGTTCTCTACAATGTTATCTCCGAAAAATCCGTGAAGGTTTTATGAGTACATGGGGAAATCAATGTCAAACTGATTTTACTTAAAGAAGGAGTTGTTCAATTTTACGATATTCGAAGGTACAAATACTCATGATCACTTGAATGCTTTTAATAAGATACTTTGTGAGTTGACAATTATTGGTGTTAAAATTGAGGATGAATATCAAGAGTTAATAAATTTTGTTGAAGTCTTTGCCACTATTTTACAAGTATTTAGTTATTACTATTATGTATGAGAAAGACATGTTTACTTTGGGTGAGGTACAAACTTCATTAACAAAGGTTCGAAAAATAATAATAGTGATGCGTTGTAAGTGAGAAACAAAGTTAAACATGTTGGTGATTCGTCCGATCAAGACTCAAGTGGTCGTAAAAAAAATAAGAAGATTTTCAAGCAAAAGTGTTGGCATTGTAATGAGATGGATCACGTTATTCGTAATTGTTAAAAGCTCAAAGATGAAATAAAAAAAAGAATTGAATTCTAATGTTAATATTGTCATCTTTGATAAGAGTGATATTAGGCTATTAGCAATGACGAGAATTATGGTGATGTTCTCAATGTGACCGTGGGTGATAATCTACGGAATGAATGAGTTCTTGATTCCGATTGTTCTTTTCACATGTGTTCCAACAAAGATATGTTTTCTACTTACAAAAGTGCAAGTGACGATGTATTTTTAACAGATGGTTCTTCTTGCAAGATTGAAAGTGTTGGAACAATAAAATTCAAGACTCAAGGTGGAGTGAAAACGCTAACTGAAGTTCGTCATGTTCCTAGATTGAGGAAGAATTTAATTTATTTGGGTTACTTGAATTTGAAAGGATGCAATTACAATGTTCGTGATGAAAAGATGAAAATTTTTCGTGGTGGCCGTTGTCTCATGGGTGGAAACAAAAAGGGCAACTTGTATTTACTACAAGGGAGTATCATTCAAGGTGGAGCTCAAACTATGTTTCAAAGTGAAGATGTCAAATATAAAAAATTGAAAGTATACGATTTAATTGGTAGTATTTCATTGAGCGAATTCAAGAGCCGCTTGGATTCGTGTGTTCAAGATCAATTCTAGGCACCCATGGTGGAGTGCATGATGGGCAAGCAACAATAGAGATAGATGGTTGAAGGAATTTGAGCAAATGTGGAGATTTGTTAAAAATGTGTCTCAAATCGTTATACTAATATGATTGATTTATTTTGGTCAAACCCGAAAAATGGCGGCGTGTATATTACTATGTTATTGGCCAATGTACACACCTAACTTCATATGGATTAGAAAAGTCTAATCCTAATTAGTATATGATAAACATAGTGAACATGATCCATATAGATATAAGGGGCGGGGGTGCGACATTATGGGGAGAGATTCCGGCCGAGTTAGTGGACACGAATTGGAGACGGACGACATGACACGTGGTTGAGGGTCTCGAGGTCTTAGAGGTGTTAGACAAAATAGTGCGTGGCTATTTTAGGCTGTGAGAGGTGTGGTACTCTGTGGGATCGTGTCAATCCTTGTAACCATTTGCCTAGGTAGGGTGAGTACATTAATTGAAAACTCTCTATTATAATTCATCATCGTTTATAGTGAAGTTGTTGCTTACCTTGGAGTGGATTAAACCATGTAAAATTATTTGTTTCCTTTTGTTTTATTCCGTTATATTTTCTATTATCTTGTTATTATTCTTCCAAATACTTGATCTATTATTTTCGACCGATTCGCTTCCGCATTGAAGATAGAAACGTGGAATTCTTAATCCAAGAATTTCCCAGTTTTTATAACATTGAAATTAACATATTAATTATACTCGATCGAGCACTATTGTAATTATGATTAACTCTGAAGGGTCTCGGCATAAGCTAGCCTCGAATGGGACCACTTTGGGTCCCACCATTAGTGAAATTGAATGACAGGAGTCAGTTCGGCTATGCCAAGGAGGGTTTTCCTCGACCCAGTAAAAGGTTGCTTAAAAAGAGAATGGTGCACAAGGCTAAAATAGCTCGGCCTTGGCGACAGTTGGTCACAAAGAAAGCGAGGCATTTAGGGTGCGACAGCTCTGAAAGAGCCCTGCCATGCACCGGAAATACTGGCACACACAACCAACCATTCCCTTGACATAAGTACAGTCTGGTCACTTCTCCCATCTGACACGTCATCAGGACATTTATGATTAGCCGCAACATGTCCACAAATGGGAAAACACCACTTTACAAACCATTCATTTATAAATATGAAACTTTCTTTACAATTATTGTTAAGCCAACATAGATATCTGGAAATAAGCATACATCATTCATTTCAAACAGTATTCATTTCCAATAAAAAGGGCTAGAAGAAAGAGCCATCAATACGTTGCATTTACTGCAATTCATATCACCTGTAATCTCATCCTTACGTCGGAGGGTTTTGAGTCGGGAGACCCCCGACTCCTTAACGACACTGTTCGTTTCTGCAGGACGGAGTTAACTAAAGACAAGGCCACCATAATTTTGGCGTGATCAAACTCTTATGTTAATTATATATCCTTTCGTAATAAAATTGTTTTTAACATGAACTCTTTGGGTGAAATAGAGGAATTAAGTATTTCTTAAAAGTTTGAACATATGAAGAAATTGAAGGTGCTGGCTTCAAGAAGGGTTTTGCAGTTGGGTTCTTGGTTGATGATTTATTTCCACATCTGGTTGTTCAAGTCAAAGTAAGTCCTGAGTCTTAGTCATATTGTTGATAGAGAAGATATGTAGTCCTCAACATTTACCATGTACGGTGTACCCATAAAATTAAAAGCTTACACAACCTCCATCAACTTACCATTACTGGCGGCATACCTTCAAATATAGAACCTGATGGAGATGAAGCTTCGTTAGCTTTCTTGGCCAAGCATGATCCCCCGACTCCTTTTATTTAGTTTCATTTATTAATATCTTATTTTTATTTAAATACCACCTATTCTTGTATTATAACCGTTGCTTAATTTTTAAGAAATACAAAATGAAGTTTTTTTTTTCCGGGCGTTCCTTGAATCAACCGAATTGTATTGTGTGTGTTGTTCGTCTCTTTACTCTTTAGTCTTTACTCTTTAATGATTATAATCTTTGAGTATTTGCGTTATGGTCCGCTCCGTCAGAAATCATCTATTGATCCCAACCTGTTGATTTAAAAAAAAAATGAATTTTTACTTGGTGGCCTCTCAAACCTCCAAATATAATTTTTCTTACTTTCAAATACTAGTATAAGGCAAGTAAGTTCAAATCCACGGGAACGAGAATTAATTTCTTTTAAGTGATTGAAAATAAAATTAAAAGAGGGGATTTTTGAATTAATTTATCTAATAACTATATCTACGATTAACTAAAAATAATACATGAACAAGTGCAAAACAAGTAAATAAATTAAGGAAATAACCACACGAGAAAACTCTGATCATCGAGACACTCAATTACGTTATCGATCATACGCTAATTTTTTTTTCTTTTTGCAATTCAAGCATTCATCCAAAGACTTGTTAGGATAGTTGTAACAATTTTTGTGTCCTAATTTATTTAACCAAACCCAACAACCGGTCAAAACTTATCATTAATCAACTAAGAACAATAGCGTTTCATATCAATTAAAAATAGAATTACGCACTTTGAAATCGGTTAAAACTAATTTTGATAACCGAGATAAGCTGCAATTACTAAAACCTAGTCTCCTAGAGTCATTTTGACTAAATTAACTATAATAGCTCAACTAATTCAACTTATTACTCTAAAATTTCATTCATTCATGATAGCACAAACTCATGGATAATAGTATGAAATTATCTATTGAGTCAAATTATCAGTTCAATCAATAAACAATTCCCATGAAATATGCAATAAATCTACAAGTACTTGAAATAAAACAATAAACAATTCAAAACATAGTCTCACGATAAACGTAATTCAAATTACAGTGACCTTTCAATTAGAAAAAGAATCTTAGCTACGCATACTTGGATCAATCATCTTCATAAAAATAAAAATTTCATAATGCTGTTGATAAAGAAATTAAGAAGAAAGAAGAAAATAAAATTTGGGAGAATGTTTTCAAGGGACGGGAGGAAAAACAACGTGCCCGCATGTGTGAGAGATTAGGAAGAGTTTTTTTTAGTCACGCTATATAGACCACCCGTTCCTATAAGCGGATCCCCCAAAAAATTTAACTTCCTATTTTCCCCTTTTAATTTATCTCCCCAACTAATCATACCCCCTTCTCTTCTCCCCCTCCCCTTTTCTTCACCGTGTAGCAGCGCCCTCTCCCTTCTCCCTCCTCCCCCACCGCCTCCTTCAATCAATCTCTCGTTACACAAACTTCTTCTCAAACCCTCTACTTCCTTCGTCGCCCGTCCCTCTTCCTCTCTCTTCCTTTTCCCCTTCGGCTTCCCCAGAAATGTGTGGGTAACACAAAAACCCCCTGCCTCCAACGCCACCATCTCCCGCCAAAGTAGGGATCCCATGCCCCCTTCATCTCTCTCCTTCTCCGGTCGAACTCTGTACAAGTGATTCACCTTATCTCTTTCACTGCCATCAACAAATCCAGTCAAGAAAACCCCAACTCCATTCGAGTTCTCTTTATTTGTTTCTTCCTCCTCTGCTCCGGTGAAACCCTCCCCCTCAATCCAACTCCATCCCGCCGTTTGTTGTCATCTCTCTTTTCACCAAGCACCAAGTACCAGCTTCTCAACTCCGATGGGTTTCCCCAAAACTCCAGCCACTCCAGTCACACATTCCCCGTCCCTTCTCTCCATCTCCTATCCTGGGTGAGTTCTTTAGCCAATTAACAGAGGTGCATCGCTCTCCATCACGAAATTTCGTCAACTCTGAACTCAAATGTTGATGCTACACAGTGAAGAAAAGGAGGGAGAAGGGAGGGTATGATTAGTTGGAGAGATAAATTGAAAGGGTAAAATAGGAAGTTAAAATTTTTGGGGGTCAACTTATAGTAAATGGGGTGTATATAGCTCGACTCTTTTATTTTTTGGGTGACTTTCCATCTAACTCTACAATTTCCTAAACCCCCCATCAATTAACTAAATACATAAAGAGCTAAAAGTTTTAATGAAAATAAACTTTTCTTAGGCTTCCTTTTAAAAATTGGATTTGTAATTTTAAGCCCATCTCTTTAATTATGCTATTCGGTCTGTTCGGTCGGACTTTTCAAAATACATCCCGAAATTTCATCTTTTAGTCCAAAATCGTTTCAAGTTCAAATATTTCCTTACCAACACCAAAAGATGACAACTCAGATCAGTTATGTGTAAGAATCAAATAAAATAAGGGAAATATGGTAATGAAATGTGGATAAATATGTACTTATCATTACTTCACCCAAATAGTGACTTTCTAATAATACTTAATCATCACTTCAATTGCGATGTAATGGACAAAAGACCACCGATTATATTCTCCACTGATCCAATATATTTCCTCAGTCCCAAAATTATGGTCATGCTTTTCATTTTCGCTCGTACCAAAATAAATGTCTTGTTTGAAACTTCTTTTTAGGACAATAAACCACTTTACCTTTATTTTCAACCTACTTTAATTATGAGCCATATACACATATGTCTTAAAGGAAATTATACATCAAATCAATATTAATAATCAAGTCAATTATTTTTACTTAATCCGTATGACGGGTCAAACAAGACAATAATTTTGGAATAGAAGAAGGGCTAAAATTTGTTTAGGCCTATACTCCTATTAAAATGCGATAATTGCAAACACCTCCCCCCCCCCCCAAAAAAAAAACTTTTATTGTGTCTGTCAAAAGATCTCTGGACATTTTCTCCATAAACTCAATTAACTAGTAAAAGGGCGAAGCGCAGAAATGGTCCTTTGACTTTAGGCCTCTCACAGTTGTAGTCCCTTAACATTTTTTTGTCAAATCTGGGTCCTTTGAGTATTAAGTTTTTTCAGCGTCAGCCCTTTTGATGAATGTCGTTAACGAAATGACGTTAAGTTGCCCATGTGCATTTAGTAAGGGCTAAAATGAATTTTTTTCAAACTTAACTTATATCAAAATTTACAATTGAAACCCTAGTGTTTAAAAAATGGCCATAAGGCCTTCTTTCCCAATTGTTTTTGGGAAACCCATCATCATCCCGATTTTTTTATTTATGTAATTTCTTAAAATGTTAAAATTGAAGAGATTCTATTTAAGCATAAGAACTCAGCATAGGCAACAATTGATAACACACGAATAATCTCATTTTACACAACATAATCTACTTTAAATGATTATTAAAACTTCCCAATGTAGTGTACACAGTCAACAACCACTAACCAACATTGGCTCGCCATGTGAAATCAAGTCCATTTGGCTCATCTCTAATCCACTCCTCATTATTTAGAACCTAACTTCCGGCACCATCGACTGATGAACCCAAGATTTCCACAAATTTTTCTGGGAATTTTCTTCTATTTTGTACTATTTTTAAGTTAATTATGCTTTGGAAATATTACTATTTGTGTATTTATGCTTAATGTAGGTTTCCATGCATAATCGAGCATTTATATGGTGCTTAGCACGAAGTTCAAGGCAATTTCAGACCTTAAAGTTGAGCATTGAATCATTCGGTCAAGGTCCGTTAAGTCCGTTAAGTATTCCAACGCAAATCAAGTTTAACGACAGCTAACAATGCTAATAGAGGACTAATCTACAAGAGGTGGGCAAGGAAGGAATGCGGCGCGCATCATAGAATCTCCAGGGGCACTGGAGCAATTTATGGATTACCCTGAGTGCGTTGTCGGCCATTAGACGCGCCACGTCACCCTCATCCACAAGCAACTGTCCGCGTCTCCCTTACTGGACCCAAGCTCAACCCGCGCCATCCCAGCTCCACCTGCCCGCCATTTAACCCACGTCCCTCACTCATCCTTACCTGTTTCAGCCCCTGGTTCAACCTGCGAATTCCCACTTGGGCTACCCCTGCTCCTGCCGCGACCCATCCATCTTTTCCTTCCCTTTTTGCCCCATTTCTTTCTTATCCTTTCTAAATTTCCCCTGACAGCCCTCCACTATTGTTGCCTTCTCCATTTTAATACTGGAACAGCCTTCATTTTCAAAACAAAGTCCCCATTTCGGGACATTGCTCCCAAATGGGGCACCAGCCCCATTTCTTTCAAAAATTCCTCCATACCTCCATTAATTGATTACCATTGAAGGTTTGGAACTTCAAATCAAGAGCCAATGATGCATTTACAAGGGATTTTAACTCGGGATTCATTCTTCATTTGGTTTAATTCTTTCAACCTATCTTTTGAGATAATTGTTGTAATTTCTTGGGTTTATTAATTTTGTAAATAATGAATTGGTTTATGCTTAGTTTATTTAATGTAATTATTTTTCTATATTAAATGTAGTGATTTAATTTAATCTCTCTCTTTATTTAATACACATTCATGTCGAGAGCTACCTTTATATTTTAGACCAAACAATTTAATAGTTGGTGTTTTGTGACACACATCGATAGCCATTGTGAGACTCGTTTTGCATGCAATCGAACCACCTTAGCCATTCATGAGGTTGGGGAAATTAGAGTTGACTTTAAGATGCGAGAGCCCGTAGTTAACCAATTTTGTTGTCTCGGCTACCAACATGATTTGTAGAAAAATATAAAGAATTTCTTTTTGCGAAGTATTACCCATGCGCTTGGTTATTATTGTGTGTTCTTGAATTTTGATGGCGCAGTGAACCATTAGATGATCACTAGAATTATAGGATAAGATGCGAGAGCCCGTCCTATTAATTCCGAAAATCACAATAATTGTTTGCATAACGTGAGACCGAGAGGAGATTGTGCGTAGATAGTCATTGGGTGCTTGTTTTGACAAGCAACTATTTTCTCCTATGTTATAAGACGTGAGAGCCCGTAACTAGGAGTTGTAGCTAGTTTTACTATACGTTGCAATAGTCCGTAGCGAATATTATAGTGGGCTTGGCTACCAAGACCTGAGTTAAAGAAAAGCAAAAGGATGATTAAATTAAACACCGGCTAGACTAGAAATATTTCACTCCTATCTTTTTATCTTGATTTGTTGTTGCCAAACCACTTGCGCGTTAGTTTAAATCTAATTACTTTCTTAGATTATTTTTTTTTATATTTTTAGATTTTAATTCATTTTCTTTTCACTCAAATATAATTAGTTAGCCTAATTTTGGTACTTAGTTGGAATGAGAATTACGTACATTTTCTGTGGGATTGATAACTCGTACTTTTGTACACTTTATTACTTGATACGGCTGAGTATTCTTTCTCGAGTTGCGTTTTGCGCACATCACCGGCTCTGGTGATTCCACCACTTTACTATTTTTCTTGGGAGACCCACTCTTCGTTGATGTAGATAGCGATCGAGGCTCAAGCGACAACAATGACGACCTCTTTGACAAAACCCAAACGGGCTCGGGTTGCCCGGAGTTAATCCTGATCAGGAAATTTAACAAAGCACGTGACCCGCGCATGCGGTACGCTACACAGTCACAAACCAAAGCAACACCCAACGCCGTCTCAAATGTCCCTAGCCACAGCTGCGTTCCATTCTTAGCCGGGTCTCTAATCTCCGCCGCAAACTGACCCCAAGGCCGTTGTCTTACCATTCTGTAATGCTTCCCCTTCGATGGCATCACCACGGGTGCCTCCATCGCCACCGTCGTCTCCGGTGGCGTCTCAACAGCCGGTAACCTCAAAATTTCAGGGGAGTTGAATATAAATTTTGGCTCTGACTTAACTGTAGTAGTCTCCAAGAGCGACAACACCCATCTGAAATCCAACGCATTGAGAAGTACGTCTTAAACCACCATATCTTCTGAGTCATTTTCTTTCAGAGGCAGTTCACCCCACGAGTCAGTCAAGCAAGGAAACAACATGCTACCAAAGCTATTACTCCGACAGTACATCCTAAAATCGGGATGATGCTGGGTTTCCCAAAAAAAATTGGAGAAGAAGGTCTTGTGGCCATTTTTTGAACTCTAGGGTTTCAATTGTAAATTTTGATATAAGTTAAGTTTGAAAAAAATTCATTTTAGCCCTTACTAAATGCACATGTGCAACTTGACGGTATTTCGTTAACGGCATCCATCAAAAGAACTTACGCAGAAAAAATTTAATACGCAAAGGACCAAAATTTGACAAAAAAATGTTAAGGGACTAAAAATGTGAGAGTCCTATAGTCAAGGGACCATTTTTGCGTTTCGCCCCAAGTAAAATTTGGATCACCGACCCAATTCGCAAATTTATGCAAACTGTATGTTCTCACAGTTCTTAAATAAGTTTTAAAAAAGAAATTTAAATATAAATTGATTGTTTTTAAAATAAAAATTAACATGTATTTTTTGAAAAACATAATTGTCAAATAAGTACATGTTGAAATTCTATTTAAAAATGGGAGACTTATTTAGAAAGGGAATGACTATTAGGTTTTAATAGTAAAAAGAGGGTATACTTAATATAATATGTACAAAATACTTAATACGACACTTTTGGTGGTAAAATTACTAAATTACCCTTAGTCCATATATATAAACAAAATCAATTTAAAAACAATCACTTTAAATTGATTCAAAAAGAAAAAAAATGGTGGTTCGAACCGCCGCCGACCACCGTGCCGCCACCAACTCCCTTCAATGACTAGCCCAATCCCAGCTAGAGCTGTAAAAAACAGGCTCAGCCCAATCGATATTATATTGGGCTGTGTTTTATGTTTCATAGGCATGGAGAAATTATGGGCCGGCTCCGCCTGACTTCAATGTTTGGCAGTGGGCTTACATGGGCCAAAAAAAGATAAAAATAGACAAAATTGGCCCGATCAATAGGTAGGCCCATGGGCTAGAACAGTCGGACTGGTGAAATTTCAGGTCCGCCCAGCCCGACCCGATCTTTTGACTGCTCTAATCACAGCCACCCTCCACACACTCCCATTTATGACTAGCCTATTACCAACCTTTCTAACCCACTCCTATGTATGACTAGCCCGTTACCAGCCTGCTTAAGCCACTCCACCCTAGCCCATTTGCTCTTTGCCAGCCTCATCTCCTACTCCCTTAACCCATTCCAAGCCAACCAAGCCCCTTTCACCAACTTTAGCCCAGTCTAATTACCTTTGGTCTTTTTTTTTCAATTGGTCGGCTCTGTTAGTAGCCATACAATTGATGGCCTTTAGGAGATTATCATATGCCCAAGTGTATTCCCCCCTTTTCTTTTCTTTTTTTATTACACAATGTAAAAAACAATTGGTGTTAAAAGTTGAACATGTACGGATAAAAAGTGAACAGTTGGAAGTAAAGATTACCGTAAAAAGATTAGGGTTTTAGGAAGTTTTGGAGTAATGGGATTTTTCAATACCGATTAAAATTTAATTAATCCTATATCAACTACTTGATTATGATAAAATTTAATTAATTTTTTGGTCCTTCGACTTTAAGAAAATCATTTATTTGGTCCCTCAATTAAAAATTTAATTCATTTGATCTAACATGTTGACTTTTACCATCAAGTTACCCCCACACCCCATTACCGTTCATCTTACCGTCAAATTGCTTTTCGAACTGCCCAAACTACCCTTACCAGCTTATAAAAAGAAACGATAAGACAAGCCCTCATTCATACTGTCGAACCTCACTCGAGTCGCATACTTACCTCTATCTTCTTCTTCTCCATCTCAAACATCAATTCTCCACATCTCAACAGCTCCATTGGTACCAAATTAGAGATATTTAAACTTATTATCTATAAAGGGCAATGACTTCGTCATCCACAACTCAATCACACACCAGATCCCGTGAAGGTATTCTGTTGTGTAATGCTCCAACTCCATTGAAGACCTCACGAGCTGATAGTAACCCTGGCAAGCTTTTCTATGGATATGCAAATTACAGTGTGAGTATAGTTATGTTTTTAGAAATTATATTGTTGAAAATATTATTGACAATGTAAAATTTGTGTTTATGTTTGATCCATATCAATTAAATTTGTGTTTTTGTTTAATGTAGAAAACCTGCAAGGGCTGTGAATTTTTGAATGGGTAAATGATGAAACAAGATTGAGCGAAGACGAGCTGAACGAGAAGTTGACCAAGGCTGAAAACAAATTGCACAAGACAAAAGAGAGGGAAATGGCACTAAAAAAGGAAGTGAAGATGCTTGAATCACAATTGATAATGAAAGAAATGGAAATTACATTGCTCAAAGCTCAAGTTAGGTCCAATTGGAATATCATTGTGTTAATTCTTGTTCTTATTGTTGTACATGACATTTTGAATCTAAATGGTAGTTTTAGGCTTATGTTACCTAAATGAATGCTTATATAAACATCAGATTTACGTAAACAATTTTGTTTATTTGTGAAGTTTAAATGAATGCTTAAGTTGCTTAAGTTAGGTTGATGTTAACAAAATTTCAATTTAGATTTTATCATTACAGAATAAGTCTTGCTCTATTTATATATGAAAATGGGAACCAATTTAATGAACCTTGTTGTTTAGGGATTCAAATCCCTAAGTTGGATTGTGTGAAATGACTGGGTAGATTAACTATGATCACTCCAAAGATGAAAAAAAAATCTACCAAGTGTTTGATGAAATGTGTGAAAGAAAGAAAAAGTTGAGAAATGCAATTTTGTGTTGAATTCATAGGTGTCATGTCATGCCTTTAAATATCATGCCTTCAAAGATCATGTGCTATACATAACCAAATGTACAAACTACAATATACAATTGGATTTCATAAAAGAAATTAACAACCAAAATTGCTCGCAACCAAAGAAATTAACCCACTGATATAGATAACCAAATTGTTTACAACCAGTATTTCCCTACTATTATACACAACCAAAATTTACCTACTTTATAAACAACCAATTGTGAATGATGTTTACTTCATTCACACAAAAGTGTTTAGACGAAAGGTGTGAGACCCTGAATCCTTAAGTGTTTGACTCGGTAGAACGTTTACGTACTTTGTTCTTGCTCGCGACCTTTGAGAGATCCTAGGTATTTGTGTACTTTCTCGAATTTATTTACGTTCATAATAACCATGTTTACAAGTTTGCATGTGGCCACGACATTCATAGTAGTTGTTGTCGTAAGTTTGATTCCCCGATTCGCGATTTTAGTTATCGTGTTGTCGTACGAGTTCGTACTGTTGTGTTTATTGTCGTATTACTCAGTTAGTATTATTTTGACCCTAGGTTTGGCCTTGGATGATTAGGGTAACCTTGGGGATTAACTTGGTATTATTTTGGTTTGGTCGTGTTAACGTTTGTGCACGCTCGTGTTTAATTTTCGGTGTGACTTGTGTATTCCCCTAGGCCATGATAGGTCTATAGTAATTTGGCCATAGTTTTTAATAGACAACTCGGAATTAAGATCTATTTGATGAGTTAGAAACTAGACTTTGATATCTTTCTAACAATACCTCTTGTGTAATTTTTGGACTTGTATTTCAGTACATGCATATTTTTAAAGTTGACTGAATAGCTTATTCTCGGCATTTCCAAATATTGGAGTTTTGCCTTGTTTATTGGATTTACTTGGAGACCCTTAATGAATTCCACCAAACCTGACCATAAGACCTTAATTAGAATGGATTAATCCTAAGTAAAAAAATTTAGTACTAAGTTCAAAAATTGACCTATAAGAGCTTGACACTTGCCCCACTCACACTCTCACCTCTTATAATTTACCATGACTGTAGAACTCCACTCATTACACCTCCTAACATCAAATATTTGTGTTCAACAATGGTGGAGCTTGAGTGTGGATGATTGGAGGTGAGATTAGTGTGTATTTTTTTATTTTCCATAACTCCGGCCACCCGATTGGAGAGTTTAGACTATCAAATCGAAGCCCTTGATCTCTAGTCTTCTAATCTGCGATTTGTTCTTCTTTGAAACCATTTAATCTTAGGCTAAAGGTACACACTCAATCCATGTTTTGTATAATTAATAGACTAGCATTCTTCCTTCATGATTGTTGTTGTAGCCATGTCTAGGAAGACTTCTACCATGCTAAAAACTTTCAATTCAACAAGTTATAAATCTGGAAATTATGGGGTTCTTTTGTTAAGTTATTAATTTGGGTTTGGATAAAGCATGAATTTGGTTCTAATTGTGATTAGGAGTAATTCTTGTAAAGGAATTCATTGCAGTTGTTAAGTTTAAAGAATTTTTATGTTAGGATTAAATTATGGAAATTTTGGAGCTGCCCTCTAGACTTAATAAATTGGGTTTGTGTATAGTATTAAAAGTGTTCTAAACATGATTTGGAACAACTAATATTCATGGACTTGTTGCAATTGGAAACTTCAATGAGATGATTAATTTAGGATTTCACCAATTAGGAAGAAACCTCATAGATTCAGTCCTAATTTTGGGCAGTTTTACGAAAATTACTGGTATTAATATAGTACATGGAATTGCCTAAAAATATTATATGTTGTGCATGCGTATGTTAACTAATTCTCTGTAAATGTTCATAAATTTTCGAGTTCGGGAAGTATTTTTAATAAATCACGAACCATGGCTACGACAATGAGTCTGAATAAGGGGAATTGGTTATTAACATGATCTTCATGTGATCATAAATTGATGAAAACAAATCCAATTAGAGTGTTTTAAAATGGAAAAATATAGACTCAAGAGTCTAGTTTCAGACTAGGCAATAATCCCCTCATTTGGATTTGTGAGCGATTCATGGTTGAATTTACAAGTTGACTAAGCAGAATGAATCATAACAGAGAACTAGATTTTAATATGAACTTGAGGTGACTGTATTATGAAGAATACAAGTCCAAATAGATTACTTTAAAGTGTTAAAATATATTTACAAGAGTCTAGTTTCTGAATATATAAAATTCATGAAATTTGGAGTTGTGAAGAATTAATGGTTGAATTTACATGTCGACCGGGCAGAATGTGTAATAGCAGGAAATCAGATTGTTATCATGAAATTGAAGTGACTATATTTGGATGAATATAAATCCGAATGAAGTGATTTAAAAGGCTATGTTATAGTTTAAAGAGTCTAGTGTTTCTGAATATCTAAGATTCATGACAATTAGAGTTGTGAGAAATTTGGAGTTGTGAAGAATTAATGGTTGAATTTACATGTCGATCGGGCAGAATGTGTAATAGCAGGAAATCAGATTGTTATCATGAAATTGAAGTGACTATATTTGGATGAATATAAATCTGAATGAAGTGATTTAAAAGGCTATGTTATAGTTTAAAGAGTCTAGTGTTTCTGAATATCTAAGATTCATGACAATTAGAGTTGTGAGAAATTTTTGATGCAAATAGTAAGATTTGTGCGCAGAATGATTCGTAATAATGGAACTTGTTAAGGTTGGTGTTTGTTTAATTCATGGACTACTATGAATTTTGGAAGTTAGGATGAACTATCATTCTAAGAAAAGTTAATTATTTATAACCTAAATGGTTTAATGATCCTAGACTAACAAGGTAGCCTTGGACAATATGTGATGGGTGGATTGTTAAATTGATAACTTGGAATGGTTTCATGCTAGAATGTGAATTTCTATGCTTACTTGAGATTATGACTAAAAGCATAATTATAATATTGGTTAAATATTGAATCCTCTATTTTTATTTGATAATATGACTTGATAAAGCACATTGTATATTCTTGTTTAAATCTTGATTTCTCTTGAATACTTTAAAGCCTCATTGAGGTTTGATTTGTCTACTTGTATTGAACTTAAATTTTACTAATAGGTGGAACTATGAACTCATTGAACTATGGTTCCTAAATGGAACAAGAACCTAGCTATGCCTCAAGCGAGAACAAAAAAAGGTTAGAAATGCATATAACATTTATACCCTATTTGGTTGAAAGCTTGATGGTAAGGACTCAAGTCGAGTTAAGAACAATTGAACCTACGAGGATGTGGTGAGATCTTATGATAATTATATTCCATTTGACTAGATCACTAGCTTTTGGGACTTGAATCGAATAGAATGGACAACTTGACACTTATAATTTAGAGACTCAAATGAGCTCCTATTGTGGTTTTGTGATTATTGTAACAATGTGTATAATCGTATGAGTTTAGTAGATCATTATATACTTGTACATTGCATATAAGTCGGTGGCATTTGTTGAGTTTTACTTTGAAGTTGGGGCGGTGCATCGTCTTCACGAATTATGAGATTCATGATTGCTATGTATCATCATACCGGATTAGCTTCACACACCCCCCTCCTTTGCTAGCTACGGTGGGGAAAGCCCCTTTTGTGTAATGAAAATAGTGCATTGGCTAGTGCTATTTTCCGAGTAAGCTCGGACCGAAGAGCTCGGTACTTTGATACTCGATCAGGGTATCAGGCGCATGATATGATTAACAGTTGTGATTGCATGAGCAATATGACGACAGTGATTTGGTATCTTCTATATCCCTTATGTGGCTTACTATGAGCACTTATGTGATAACAAAATGTTAGTTGAATATGAGATTTTATTGACCGTATTTATGTTGGTTAATGTTATTGAAAGTCATGTATATATATATATATATATATGCATACTTATACATATATATGATTTTATGAGCGACGATATGTATATGTAGATATACATACTTCTATTGATAATTTCATGAATGTCTTGATGTGTATATATATAGTTATACATACTTGCATATGGTGTTTTTATATGAGAATTACATTCTAATTCATTTGATTTATGTTTGAGCAGAATTGCACCATGGTTCATTTGGACGGTTTAGTAAGTATGAAGAAATTGTTATCTTGTGGAGTATCTAAGCGATCGACACCTCTTTACAGTTTTTGTCATTTGTAAACAACACCATGATTATTTTTATGTTACATAGTTATATGTTACATATTTATTGCAGTAGCGTACTGGGTCATTATGACTCATCATGTACTTTGTTTTCTAATTGCAGTAACTTGTTAGCCGCGTTGAGGCCGAGATCGTGACTGTAACAGACTGTAGTTGATCGATAGATCGAGATTAGATCGTGTGGTTCGTGCTTGTAGCATCCGGCTTCCCCAGTAGTAACTTGTGTAGTCCTATTTCTTTTGCATCGTCATTTGTATATTGTACTTTAGTATTCTTGTGAAATCGATATCTTGTAAAATTATTTAGACTTT
>CM028382.1:91038348-91091130 GCA_013146195.2 Codonopsis lanceolata
AAAAATCTTTTTGATGGTGACACTATTTACACTCCTCTAGAAACCTACAAACTCAAGGAGACTCGAACGAGTGACTCGACTATGCAGATAAATAACAATACTAATAAATACCAAAGCAAATGAAAACTAAACTATCAACAAAATAAAAATCTTTTTGGTTTCAACCTCAAGTCATAATAGCATGGATAACAAAGCAGTCTCAGTCTGATGCTCACCACATATGTGCAGACTTAATCACATAAAACCAACTGACTTTTACTTAAAACTGCTACTACTCTTAATTTCTCAGTGTGTGTGTGTGATCACCAGTCTTAAAGAATATCTCAACTAAAACAGTTTTATTAAGCTAAGCATCACATTCATATAAAAATCAGAATTTAATTAAAACCATTGTATCTTGAAGTATGAGATCTACCATCAAACTGGTCTATTCTGTGAGAAAGAGGTCTGAGTTTCAAAAACTTATACATCCAACCCATGCACTTCTATGTATGACATACAATGCTCTCATATCCCAATTACTTGTAATAGCTAAGATTATGCTAACACAATGAGCTTTGGCAAGTAATATGAATATGAAGTGTTAGATCAATTCTATATGACTCACTTGGCAAAGAAAACACACACAAGCATTGGCAAGAAGATCATTAGGTCTTTATTAGCTTGTAATGTAAGGGCAATGTGTTGGGGGATATGAAGGAAATGGATTGGAGTTCAAAGTGAGAGAGTAAGACTACCCTTTATCCCTCATACTTCCAAGCAAAAGGAAGTTTTCCCTATTTAGGCTAGGACCTGCAAAGACTACAAGTTGGGGGTTTTCTTTTACTTTTACTTTTCAGTTTTCTTCTTCCCCCCCCCCCAAACTTGTTTTGGGTAATATAATAATCTAAAAACATCTCATCATCTTTTTCAACAACATTTTTCTAACATATTTTCTTTCGAAAGCTATGCTTTCATTTGAATCTATTTGCACTCTTCTCCCGTTTCATTTTTCGTCGATCTATTTTTTTTCTTTTTTTTCGACAGGAAGAAGAATTCTTCGGAAAACTTGTTTGACTGAAAGATGGTCCCATAAAATTAATTCCCCACCCACATCCTACTCTCTCAAAGGGTAGACTAAAAGTGTATAGGCTTTTAGAGTTAAGTTAATGTGGGTAATAAAGCGATAGAATGGGGGTTTTAATGTGTGCTGCTTACTCCATTCTTTTTAATTAGGCTCAAAAGGGGACACTAGGGATATTTTTAGTAAAGGTCAGTGAATATTTAAGCTCAAACGATCCAAAGATGGCTTAAGTCATTTCTTAATGTCAAATGCTCATGAAGTTTTTAAAGCAAGTAAGACACACAAAACATCATATCAACTATGGGAATTATGGGGTTGAATGTTTGGCATCACTGGGTTTCACATAAGCATTCGCTAAGGCAGATGGTAGGGAGAATTGAGACTAACATGCAGATACGGTTCGAAAGTGTGCTTGAGATATATAAGTGAGCAAAATCCAAGGGATCTAACTATCGTGCAATTGACCCTAAGTTATAATTTAATGCAATAATCATGTTCGGACAACTATTCTTCATATTCTTGTGCATATCTTGTTGCAATGAAATAGGTGCTACAAACTTTATAAAACTATTCTAATTAATCCATAATTATGACTGGTGTGGGTGCATGAAGAATTTGGAGAAAAGTAGGAGTTTCGCAAAATCAAGTAAATTCTAGAAGGATCTACGGACAAGTTATGTGGTTCATTGCATTAACTCCTCATCGACTAGTATTACCACACCAAGACTCGGGGATGAGAATTTTGAATTAATATATATGTGTGTGTGTATATATATATATATATATATATATATATATATATATATATATATATATATATATTTATTTATTTATTTATTTATTTTGATTTTGAAAAAAAAATTATAAGAAAATTGGAGATGACGATGATACAATTGATGATGGGTCCACATGAAGGGAATCCACGAGCATCCAATATTATAGTATTCTGGTCAAGGCAACATCTCTGAAAACAAGAAAAATTCAAAAGCAAGAAAGGCGGGTGAGGAGAAGACACGATAGAGGAAAAAGAAATTTTTCCCCACCCTAAAAACGTAGCCCAACTCCACTCCTCCTTAGGCTAGGACCTGCTAAGACTCTGGGCTTAGAATCCCCCCCTCCCCCAAAACTTAATTTCTATTTTGTCCCCAAAATTGAGGAACATATGAGAGGTTTGATGGGGAAGGACAAATATAAAAAGGACATAACAGACCCACCTAACAAAAGAGGAAGAAACTTGGGCCTCGACTCATGGTGAGTCGAGAGGAAATAACGAACGAGGACGAAACTCGGGGATCGTGCCAGGCGGCATCCCATAATAGTTGGAGATATTTTGCCCCACGGTGTTGACCCATCCGAACAAATCTTCTTGGTCGGCACGCATGAGTGCCAACTGCTTCTCTATCATGTCAACCTCGAAGGCAAGCTCCTCTTGCTTGTTGGAGATCCCCACTAGCGGGTCCTCCTCCTCATCTTTGGGTTCCTCCTCGTGAGGAACCCTCTCTCGCGGCTGGCGTTGGTGCTCAAACAAAATTGCCCTAGTAATAGCGGACACCTTCTTCAGCCTCTCTGAATCATGAGTCCATCGGACTCCCATGTCCTTACATTGTCTGGTAATCAAATGCGGGAACGCAAACCCCGCATTTGTCGTACCTCTAATAAGGGTCTTAATTTGGCCGTTGATCAGGCGGCCGACATCGATAGACCCACCGATCATGATGGTGTAGATCAGGACAGCCTTAGCTCAAGTCGCCGTGTGTTGGTGACTGGAAGGCATAAGCGGGGAGCAAATAAATTTGAACAGGGCAGCGGCAGCAGTGTCCAAAAGGAAGGACTCCTCCATGGTGCGTGGACCAGAATGGTGGGTTGCGATTTTGGTCCACACTTGCACACGGGATGGGAGATGGTCGCATTGACCACCTCGACAGGGACGGGGGAAGAAAGGTGGTGGCTATAGTCGTCGGCATCCTCCGCAAAGTTGGAGGTGCCATAGTACATGTTAATGCTTTGGGACGTGAAACTAACACTTATGCCCCTAACATTAATAGTCTCTATCACCCTTACATCTAATCACGGCCATTAGCATAGAACTCACGGACAATAGGCACGATTGCCTTGTCCAGAGACTCAGTCAAAATGCCCCACCTACGCGCTCTAAATTCGTTCTGGAGGCCAAATTCAGCGGCCTTAAATCCCCTCTCGGGAATCAAGGACTTGGAGAGCCTCGCGAAGTATCTCTCTGATGCCTCGAAAGATATGAAGCGGCGGTGGTCAAAAACTTGCTCATTCTCCTCGACGGGGCGAGAAGTAGAGGGGCCAGTGTTTCTACGTTTAGGGGCCATAATGTTTGGGCACAAAAATATTTTAACAAATAATAATATTTTTCTCTTTTTAAAATTTTAAAAATTAAACTATCACCTAAAGCATGCAAAAACTATATTTCTGCGTAAATTATTCTAACACCCTAACATGCAGATTATTTTTGTACGTAAAACTAAAAGAGGGGTTAGAGTTACTTGGTTATTGCCGCTTGAAGGTAAAGAGTCGCCGGAGTTTGAGCTCCTCTGCCGGATTTTATGGAGTCTCTTCTTCAACCTTTGAATGAGGTGTAATGGAGGATGAATGGAAAGAGAGTTGAAGGGGTGAGAGTTTCTTGAAGATCGGGTCGGAATTTGAAGGAACTTTTTGCCGGAATTCAATTGTCTTGCCGGATTTTGGAAGGATGGAGGAGTGCTGCTGCTGCTAGCTTGAAAGAGGAAAGGAAATTTTCGGATGTACTGTGATGAAGCCCAACGCATTCTTTTATAAAGGGACCTTGTGGTCGCAAGGCCTCTTTACATCAAATGCAAGAAGTCAAGTCAATACGATTCCCCTCGTCGCATTATCCGGAAGCATTTATGGGGGGCGCGGTCGCAAGGTTTCAGAAACCAGAGAAGCTTCCCGCAAGGTAGGCAGAATGATCCTCTTCTGTTTTCTTTTCATACTATTTAGCAGTTTTACACTTAGGTCCATTCGTTAAGTTTCGTTACTTTCCTGCATTTGAAAATTTCTACAAAAACTCTAAATTAAAAATATTAGAAACATATAAATACAATACTACGATGCTTTTCTCCCCCAAACTTGCATTTTAGCATATTTATTTTTTAAATTAACTGTCCAAAATTAAATTTAACGGAGAATAGCATATTTAAATTAACTATAAAATCAAATAAAATTCATCATAGTGGGTTGCCTCCCACTTAGCGCACTTGTTTAACGTCTTTGGCTCGAACCCAACTACAAACCTAATCATCGGGTGGTGCATTGTCAGCGAGACGCATTAACTCAATTGTTCGTTCGACTGACATCGGTTCTAGATACGGTTTAAGTCGGTGACCATTAACTTTAAACACTTCATTGGTCCTTGGATTTCTTATGTCAATTGCTCCATGAGGGTAAATTCGGACAATTGTGAAAGGATCAGACCACTTTGATTTTAATTTTCCGGGGAATAACCTTAGTCTAGAATTAAAAAATAAAACTTTTAATCCTGGACGAAACATTTTACTGGCCAATCCCATGTCATGATATTTCTTGGTCTTTTCCTTATATGTTTTAGCATTTTCGTATGAATTTAGCCTATGTTCCTCTAATTCATTTAATTGAAACAATCTTTCCTCACCGGCCAAGGTTAAATCTAAATTTAAGTCTTTAACAGCCCAATAAGCTTTATGTTCAATTTCAACTGGTAAATGACATGTTTTGCCATACACAATGGTATGGACTCATTCCTATCGGGGTCTTATAAGCAGTTCGATATGTCCCCCTCTAGTTTGTATTTTCCTTGTTTTTAATAAACTGTGCAGGGTGCCGTCCCTGTTTCCAAAAAAAATATATATATATATATGCCCATAAAGCATCCTTAAGTTTAGATTCTCAATCTGTACGATTAGGCCTAACGGTCTTTTCTAACACTGCTTTTATTTGTCTATTACTTACCTCTACTTGGCCAGATGTCTGAGGATGATAAGGTGTGGCTAACTTATGAGTTACACCGTGTTTTCTAAAGACATTATTTAATAATTTATTAGTAAAATGAGTTCCTTGATCACTGATTATGGCCTTTGGTACTCCATACCGGGCAAAAAGATCTTCAACAAATTTAACCACAGTTTTACCATCATTAATTTTAGTACCTATGGCTTCTATCCATTTGGACACATAATCAACAGCTACTAAAATATATTCACAGTTATTAGGGCAAGTCCAATGGTGGTACTTGCCTATAGGTATCAAAACCAAATTTTGATACCTATTGGTTATTATTCATGTGTATCAAATGATCATCTCCAACTATAGGTATCAAAATGAAGGGTATTAAGATTAGGTGAGGCACTAAGGGAGGTATCAAATTTGGTACCTTCACTAGTACCACACCTAATTTTGATACCTTTTACTTTAACCATTGAAGAACCTAATACTTTTACATATGTATCAAAATTTGGTTTTGACCCCTACCATTGGACTTGCCCTTAGAGACTGGGAAGGGACCCATGAAATCAATGCCCCAAACATCGAAAATTTCAACAACCATATTAGTATGTAACAGCATTTCATTTCTTTTTCCTATTCCACCAGTTCTCTGACATTTATCACAAGTTCTATAAAATAAGTCACAGTCTCTAAAAAAGAGGGGCCAATATAAAGCGGTTGTAAAATCTTCCTAGCAGTTTTATTTCCACTAAAATGACCACCACAAGAGTATTCATGACAAAATTCCATAATACTTTGTTGGTCTTTTTCTGGAACACATCGCATGATTAAAGAGTCTGAACACATTTTATATAAATGAGGTTCTTCCCAAAAATATTTTTTTGCTTCAGTCAAAAATTTCTTCTTTTGATAGTGATCAAAATCAGGATTTATGATATCAAACACATAATAATTGACAAAATCAGCATACCAAGGGTCTGAATCTTTGACTGCTAAAAGTTGTTCATTGGGAAAATCTTCATTTACAGGAATTGTATTATCAAGAAATTGACGTTCAAGTAGGGGTGAAAATTCTAATCTAGACAAGTGGTCGGCTACGACATTTTCAGTTCCCTTTTTATCCTTGATTGTAATGTCAAATTCTTGTAATAATAACATCCACCTAATGAGTCTAGGCTTAGCATCTTTCTTGCTCAATAAATATTTTAAAGCAGCATGATCAGAAAATATTATCACTTTTGATCCCAACAAATATGGTCTAAATTTTTCCAACGCATACACAACTGCTAAAAATTCTTTTTCGGTTGTTGTGTAATTCAGTTGTGCATCATTTAATGTTCTACTAGCATAATGGATCACATGTTGTTTCCTATCTACCCTTTGTCCTAACATAGCTCCAATTGCAAAATCAGAAGCATCGCACATGATCTCGAAAGGGAGAGACCAATCGGGGTCGGATAAAATAGGGGCAGTGGTTAATCTTTCTTTTAATAAGTTGAATGCATTTAAGCATTCTTAATCAAAAACAAACTCAGTGTCTTTTGCTAACAAGTTACATAGAGGTTTACATATTTTTGAAAAGTCTTTTATGAATCTTCTATAAAAACCCGCATGCCCTAGAAAACTTCTAACACCTTTAACAGAAGTTGGAGGAGGTAATTGTGATATAACTTCTATTTTAGCCTTATTGACTTCTATACATTTATTAGACACAACATGCCATAAGACAATTCCATGTTTGACCATGAAGTGACTTTTCTCCCAACTTAAAGTTAAATTTGTTTCACACCATCTTTTTAAGACTGATGTTAAATTTTCTAGGCAATGATCAAAAGAGTTTCCAAAAACTGAAAAATCATCCATGAAAACTTCAACACATCTTTCTACTAAATCTGAGAATATAGATATCATGCATCTTTGAGAGGTAGCTGGTGCATTACATAGTCCAAAGGGCATTCTCCTAAATGCAAAAGTGCCAAAAGGACATGTAAAGGTGGTTTTCTCTTGGTCTTCGGGTGCTACGGGAATTTGGTTGTAACCAGAAAAATCATCAAGAAAACAATAATATTCATGACCGGTTAGTCTTTCAAGAATTTGATCAATAAATGGCAAGGGAAAGTGGTCTTTCCTAGTTGCCGCATTTAATTTTCTCAAGTCAATGCACATTCTATAACCAGTGATAGTTCTTGTAGGGACTAATTCATCTTTATCATTTTTAACTACTGTAATTCCTGATTTCTTAGGAACTACCTGAACTGGACTAACCCATTTACTATCTAAAATCGGGTAAATTATGCCCGCATCAAGAAGCTTAAGGACTTCTTTTCTTACCGCTTCTTCCATGTGAGGGTTGAGTCGTCTTTGTCTTTCTCTTGAAGGCTTACTACCTTCTTCTAAATGTATTTTATGCATACACATAGACGGACTGATACCTTTTAAATCTGCTAAGGACCATCCTATGGCTTCTCTATGTGTCCATAAAACTTTTAACAAGCTTGCTTCTTGTTCTTCAGTTAAATCGGCTGCTATTATAACAGGTAAAGTTTTACCTTCCCCTAAAAATGCATATTTTAAGTGGGGTGGTAATCGATTTAATTCTTCAACGGGAGGAGATTTAACAGAGGGAATAAATTCAGAATTTTCTGATTTTATTATTTCTTCTTCTTTAACTTCCTCAATGTTTTCTACTTTTTCTTCCTTTATTTCTATTTCTTCAAAAAGTGATTTTAAAATTTCCACTTCTTCTTCTTCATTATTTTTTTCTTCTACTTTTTCTATTTTCTTAGGATCAATTTCTGATTCTAATTCTTTTTCCATTTTGTCTATATTCTTATTTTTAAGAGCTTTTAGTTTCTCTCTCTCTTGTCTTTCTTCTTCTTCTATTTCTCTTTCTATCTCGTCAATGTCAATTTTTATGGGAGGTATAGGTCTATCATCATAAACTACAAATACATCTTTCTCATAATCGTCATCTTCACAACTCTCTTCAAAAGTTTGAGTTGTTAATTTTTCAATTTCATCTATGGAGAAACATGCATTCATAGCATCAAAAACAGAGATTTCGACAGTTTCACCTAGGACTGACATTGTAAGTTTACCATTCTTAACATTTATCATAGTGTTGGCAGTGGCCATAAAAGGTCTGCCTAACAGGATATGAACTTCATTATTTGTGCAAATTTTTCTTTCCATCTCTAAGATCACAAAATCGACCGGAATGATTAGTTTATCAACCTGAACTAAGATGTCCTCTACTATGCCCAAGGGATGTTTAACTGAACGATCAGCTAATTGTAAAGACATATTAGTGGGCTTTAGTTCTCCTAACCCCAATTGTTTGTAGACCGCAAAAGGCATCAAGTTAATACTTGCTCCTAGATCTAGCATGGCTTTCATCTTTTTAGAGCTACCCAAAGAGACTTGGATATTAAAGCTACCAGGATCTTTCAACTTAAGGGGAAGTTCGGGTTGTAAAACAGCACTTACGTTTTCAGAAACAATAATTTTCTCATTGTTTTCAAATTTGTGTTTCTTGGAGTGAAGATCTTTGAAAAACTTCGCATAGGCTGGAATATTTTTAATAACGTTAAGCAAAGGAAGGTTAACATTCACCTTGGATAACATATTATAAATTTCCGAAAACTGTTTGTCCATTCGGTTTTTCATATGTCTTCTTGGAATGGAATTGGAGGAACATATGGTGGTGGTGCCACATAAGGTTCCTCTTCTTCTTGTTCTATTTCCTTTTCTACTTCTACTTGACTTTCTTTATTTTGAACTTCTACTTCTACTTCTTGATTAGTTGTTTGATTATTCTCATTATTATCTTTTTCAATTTCTTTTTCAGAATTATCTACTTATTCAGGCACATTAGAAGATTGAACAGGATCACGCACTTCTTCTCCTATTACTCTACCGATTCGAAGAGTGGTAATGGATTTTGCTTGCTCGGTTTGACTAGGGAACTTCCCTTCTTCTCTTTTCTCGGTATCAGAGTTTGCAATTTGCTTCTTCAAATTTTCAACTTCTTCAAGTAAATATTTTATAAGGACAGCTTGACCCTTACTTGTTCCATCTGATTTTGGAACTTCTTCAATTCTCAATTGACCTTGATTTGGGAATTGTTGAGGTTGTGGTTGTTGAGGCAGGAATTGTTGAGGTTGTAAAGGTTTATTTCCTCCCCAAGAAAAATTAGGATGATTCCTCCAACCAGGATTATATGTGTTTGAGTAGGGAGCATTCCTTGGTCTTTGAGGGTATACGTTCATGGCATTAGCCTGTTCAGCATACATAGCACTTGATGGACAAAAATAGTAGCATGAGAATATAATCCACATAAAGCACATGCTTCTTGATTTGGCCAATTTTCAAATTGAGCTTGTGTATCTGATTTTTCTTGAACTTGATATAAACTTCTACTTTTACCTCTTGCACTTTTCTATTGAGAATTTATACTTAACATCTCAAACAATTCCTCTAGTGCATCTGGTGTCATTCTATTGATAGAACCACCAGCTGCACTATCAACCATAGTTTGTAGACCGGCGAAAGACCATGATAAAATTGAAGTACTAACACATGTTGAGTCAGATTATGATGAGGGCACATAATAAGCAAATTTTTAAATCTATCCCAAGATTCATGGAATGTTTCACCTAGGTTCATTTTGAAAGGACATGATTTGTTTTCTGTATTCAGTGAGAGATGCATGCTTATAGTATTTACTAATAAACAAATCATAAAGTTGAGCCCAATTATAAATACTACTAGGTGTTAGGTTCATAAACCATCTCTTTGCCAAATCTTTTAATGCACTTGGAAAGTATTTCATTTTTACTTGGTCTTCAGTTAACCCTCCTAAAGGAAAAGTACTCATCATATATTCATAATCTCTTAGGAAACTTACAGGATCTTCGGTAGGCATTCCATGAAAAGAAGGTATAGCATTAAAATAATGGTCTTTTAACTCGAAATTCCTTACTGCTTCTGGTAAGACTAAACATGATGTTACTACATTTAGTGTGGGTCTACTAAAATCATTAATAGTTCTTTGATTTACGACTACTTCCATGTTTCTTCTAGTGGGTTCTTCTTCTCTTTGATTCGCATTAACCGGGCGAACCAGATTTTCAGGATTTTGATTAATATTGTCCATTGGAGGATCAACCAGAGGATCCTCTTGATTCAATTGTTCTTGATTATCAGGCTGGGTTGCTAGATTTTCAAGCTCTTCTTGATTCCTTCTAATATTATTTATATCTTGATTTAGTTCTACCAGTTGAGGATTCAAAGATCTACGATCGTGCATAAAATAAATAAAGCAATTAAAAACAACTAACTACTAAAAACAAATAAATAAACTCTTTTTGTATTTTTTTAATAAAAACTGAAAACTGAAATTAAATTAAAAATTACGCTACCAACAAACTAACTATGTAAACTAGCTTGTCCCCGGCAATGGTGCCAAAAACTTGATCGATGTCTTATTTTAATTATTTTCCTTGCAAGTGGACAAGACTATTGGAGAATAGTTTTGGGAAGCAAGGGTCGAACCACAGAGACAAGAAGATCACAGATAGTACGATTTATTGATAGCAAATTATTAATCTAAGGGGTTTTTATATTAATTTTAATTTAAACTAATTATTATTATTCTTGTTTAACTAATTAGCAGCAATTACAATTTATGAAGATCTTATGGTGGATGGAAATCTAGGATTCGGGTTTCACTTGTATCCCTTCTATGCTTATTTTAATAGATTATCATTCAATCTCTTGGGTTCGTTCACAAAATGTAGATATAACCTGTTGAATTACCGTTCAGTCTCCATCTTCAAATAATTCATCCATTCTATATCCTAGGCACAAGAACATATGATCTAACTGTCACTTAGGTCATATATGGAACCCCCTAACTTATCACTCTCGTGCATCGATAGGTTCAATTTATTGTGATGGTGAGCCGATTATGCGATATATGCACATTGATCATGCAGTTATCCGCACCTCTAGGCCTTTATTATTCACGATTACATTCATTTGTTCAAAGTGAAATAATAGAAGGATTGATAAACACCACAATCAACAAGAATGAATGAATGAATAAAAATATAGATTAAAGCATAGATTCGATACAAGTTACCTCCCACCTCCTAGATTAATGGTAGATTTAGTTCATCCTTGAAGATGAACAACACATGAAGATGATTGAATACATGAATCGATCTTCAATACTTGTAATTACAACAACTAATTATGTTATACAACCTAAAATCTATTCTAAAGCTATAGAAAACTGTTTTCTGGCCGTCCTATTGCCTTGGCTACCGGCCTCTATTTATACCATGGAGTTGTAGGGCAATTAGATCTCTTGGCCTGAAGTGAAAACGTGATTTCTGGCATTCTGACCACCTTGCGGTCGCAAGGTATAAGGCACATTGCGTCCGCAAGGTCTTCAGTTTTTTCAGGGCTTGAAGTCTGGAGTTTCTGCCTACCTTGCGGAGGCAAGGTAGATTGCACCTTGCGACCGCAAGGTGTCCAGTCTGGTTTTCTTCATTTCTTCATCAATTTTACACTCTGGACCCTTCTTGGAATTTTCACCAAAAAGCCTTATAATTTGCATACTTTCATCTAAAACCCTTAAACTCATAAAATCACTGAAAAACACACATCAGTAGCCAAAAGCCTCGTAGAATCGCTCAATTTAAGTCATAGAAGTATAGAAAATCGACGTATAAAATACATCGATCAACATCTAAACCATGTTAAGACCGACAAAAATTGTTTTCTTTTGTAGAGAATCGAACAAAAAAGTATCACAACTGGAACCCCACTTCATTCGACCAAATTGATTAGTAAAGCCTTAAATTCAAAGCCCTACATTCGAACAAAAGTATATCCATAAAAGCACAACATTTTTTTACTTCTAAAAGCTGTAACAACACAACAAAATTATTTTGTAAAGCCCTAAGTCAACACAATTACAAGAACCATAATTTATGTATAAACTGAACACATTTTGACCTAATTATCGTACATGTTGCCAGCGATGACTTCAATTCTTTGGATATCACTTCAATGTCTTTGATTCTTCGCTATTTCACCACACAAAGATGAATCTCTCTTCTTCAACACTTTTGTTCTTTCAACTTCAGTTCAGTCGTACGAACTCTGCACTTTTAATCGAGAAAGAAAAAAGATTTGTTGAGTTTTTAACACTTAAGCATTTCATTTAACACTGGTAAGCCGTAAGGATAGTTTGGGCAGTTCAAAAAGTAATTTGACAGTAAGTTGAACGGTAACGTGATGAGAGAATAACCTGATGGTAAAAGTCAATATCTAGAACCAAGATAATTAATTTTTTAATTGAGGGAACAAATCATTGATTTTCTTAAAGTCGAAGGACCAAAAAACTAATCAAATCTTAGGATAATTGACCTCCAAATTAAGATTTTTTTTTTCAATTTCAAAAGATAATCAAAATAGGCAAAGGGTAATTTGGTACATTTTAAAAATTAAGTACTGTATTTGATAGCTGAAAGAAGAAAAAAAAAAAGTGGCGACAACTAAAATTGTGGTTGGGATCTCTTTTGACCTTTACTTAGAGGAGTAGTAAATTTGTGATAATTGTGACGCGCCCTGTGAGCGTTGCCTACATGTTTTCGTCAATTATCAAGGTGACGACAAATTGCACAAAATTGACTAAACGGAGCGCGTGGGAACATCCCATTCGATTCCTTTCCCCTTAACATATTCCATTCCACCTCCCCACATTCAAATCCATAGCCCGCCACCCTTTCCTGTTCCCACTTTGTCTCCCCTCAAACACTCTTGAGAGTTTGAATTCTCTCTTTTCCCCTGTTCACTTTTTCTTATCATCACACACACACACACACACACACACTAATCTTTTTCCCCCATCAATTTCGAAAAAAAAAAAATCAACAATAACCATTTCATAGCTTTGAATCAAATCCTTTTCACATCGTTAACATGAAGTTCCTTTCTTCCTCTTCATCTTCAGCCTCCTCCACCGTAACTACTTCTGATTCCAATTCGTACAATCCTAAGAATGCTAGTTCCGGGTGTCTTATTGGAATGCTACGCTGCCTTCTTTGCTTTAATGCTCTTCCCACACACCCTTTTGATCAAATTAGAAAAGTTGGGAATGAGGCAAAACGATGTGAAGAGCTAGATTACGGTAAGAGAGAGGAGGCTAAGCTTGACGCATTGGGTAATCCAGGTATCGTGGCAAGGCTAATGGGTTTGGAGTCAATGCCAGGATTTGATTTGGATCATACCCCAGCAAGGCCTAATGCAATTACACGAAGCTGGTCAACGAATTGTGAGGATAGTAGGAGGGAAGGATTGATGCAGGGCAAGCATTGTCGAATCAGGAGCACATTGTCCTTTCGTGAAGTTCCATCGTTCGTGGAGCTGGAAACTGAAGAATTTTTCATTCTTAGTTTTGAAGGGGGAGGTAAAGATAATGAATTGGTGTTGAAATCAAGAAAATCTGACGGGAGTTTTCGAGAATCGAAGCAGAAGAGAACAGACAAGTGTGGAAGTAAGAGCAAGACAAGAGAGCATGGATATGAAAACGATAAAGAAAACGAAGTACCAAATGTGGTCTCAAATGATGGCGATGTTCAAGATTCAAGAAAAAAAATTCTCCCAACAAGCAAGTCAAACCATAATTCACACGAGGCTGTGAAGCTGCCCAAGCCAATATGTCGTAAACAGAGAAGTGAAAGAAGAAGATCAAGGAGAAGGAAGAGGGAAAATTGCTCCCCGGTCCAGAAAGTAGAAACAGAGAGTGATTCTGAAGATTCAAGCCCAGTTTCTGTTCTTGATTATGGTGAATTTCCACTCGAGCCAGATGCCCCAAGTTCAGGTCTGTGTCCTCAAATTGTCTTCATTTGTCTCATTCTCCGCACTGTTTTCGGTTTTTTGTTGCTGTTTCTGGCTTCACTTTTTGAATTTTGCAGTACCTATTTGGTTTGGGAAATGAGTTTTCTGGCATTTCTGATAGCGTAAATTCTATATTTTTTTTTTTGAAATACTTGTTACAGAAGAAGATTTAAGGTTAAAGAATTCAAATTTTAGAAGGAAGTTATCGAGGGGGCTTGAGAGTTGCGAGCTTTCATCTCCACCAATCACCAACAATTTGAACAATAATAATGATGGTAAAGCGGATAAAAGTGAGGCGAAATGTTTCCAATCGTGGAAGCTTGATCACAGATTTCAGAATAATGCAGAGATGTGGGAAGAAATATGCAGATTGACCAACACAGAGACAATGCAGTCGGATAGGATGTACAGAGAAACGAGGCAGCTTGAAGATTTCAAAGATATTGGTGCAGCTGTTGGTTTAGAAATTCTCGACCAGTTGATATCTGAGTTCCTTGAATCGTAATACCACTCAAACTGTTATATGAAAATTTGTACCAACATGTATATGAAAATCAAAGCCTGTACAAGGTAAAATTGGTGTTTGCCAATTGCCAACTAATTACCTTTACAGTTTCCTAGTAGCCGGCTGACCTCCCTCCCGGTTTCAATGACAATATTTAGGAATCTTTGAGCAAGTAATCTAATTGTAGCACCAAGTCTTCGCCATAAATAATATATATTTAGATGTAGTGCCGACTACCGAGTCAACTCTGCAACACTGAACTTTCAATTTCTCCCAAGTTTAGTACATACACTCGAAAAAAACTAGAAGGCAAACAAGGAAGAATGTTCTTAAATGCTCTCTCCGTTCTCAAAAAAAGTCGTATATTCCTTTTTAATTTGTCCCAGAAAACATTTCATTGATCTCCATCAATTTTCCAATTTCTTTCCTTTCTTGAAAACATGATACTCCAGTTATTTCTCCTACATGTCATACAAAAAGAGTATACTATAGTAGTGGTGTATTTTTAGGGTAATATATAGAAGTAAAATGATGATATTAAAAGAATTGACTTTTACAATATGACTATTTTTCATTTATTCTTTTGAGACAGGGAGTATAAAACTTAGAAGGGTACTAGATAAACATTGCTATAACAAAACCTCTTTGTGAAGAGAGTTGAAAGGGGCAGCAGGCATGCAAATGGCCACTTTTGAAGCCAGTAAGGTTTCAGGCCTTGATGGTTGGGTGGAGGTAGCCAGGATAGTCAGCTTATTTTTCTGACTGACCTTTCCACCATGTCTTTGGTCTTCCCGTTGTGCCCTTGCCACTAGGGGCACTGCCAATCAAAGAAAATTGATCAAAACAGAGGTGGTAGGTATGCAGGACCATGTCAATGCATAGCATCATCCTCATATTCAACAGACAGTAAAGAGATAGAGACCTCAACTGTTTACCTTTTGAAAGCCCAAAGAATTTTAGCACTAAACAAAAAAAAAGTGAAAAGGCAACAGAAGAAAGCAAGAGGATTGCTTACATGAGTTGAAATTATGATGTAGCACGGAACCTGCACAGCTAAAAGAAGAACCACAAAATTAGGCCACTAGCAACCCATAATATCCATGAAGGGCCAAGTGAGAATAAAGAGATAGTATATGCACTTAGGTATTGACCTCTACTTAGAAGTGTCAACAAGGGGCCAGTCAAGTGGGAGCGGCGCAGGCCAAGGGGTCGAGTCAAGTGAACAAACCAATGGGTTAAATTCTAAAGTTGAACTGTCACAATGGCTGGGCTAAAGAACCAAGGAAATAAAATACTATGAATCACTCCAAATGATCAAGAATATGAATTCACAACTTCACTTATGATTCTGGTAAAGAGATCAGTAAAGGCACCAAATTAAGAACTGTCCATCCACTCGTGCAGTGATTATAAACGACTTCAACAAGGGAATAAATACATCACATTACAATATTATCCACCCAAAAACTAATATAAAATCAGGAGGAACCCCTTCATAAGAAAATCATTAACAAAATAATATTGTATCTGGTGCATTACCATTGATCAAACAGAGAGTCGGTGACAAATAAACATAATAACACAAAAGGAACAAGTATTCACTTATAACGTCAGGAGGAGAATTGTAAACAGGCCCCCCTTCAGTCTCAAAGGATCCCTCATGTAACTTATTATATATGGAATTAATACAAGGACTTCAATGGAGATGAAGTCAACATCAAAATACAGAATTTCATATTCAACTTAAAAGAATAATAATCAAATGAGCAGGATGCTTTCACCCTTCCATAGTTTTTTTCTGTTTAAGGATTAATCCAGTAAGGTATCTCTTGTTCTTCTTTTCTGCACTTCTTTCCGCCTACATAAGGGGGATATATGAACAAAAATTCAAAAAAAATGACAAGAATTCTTGTTAAGAGTTAAAATAAGTAACCAACTTCATGTGAGAATTTCTTTAAGCAACTAACTGCTCCTGCTCCACGTATAACTGCTCCCCCCATGGAGTGAAATGCTGCTCCTCGTCAAAAGTATAGTGCCCGGTTGGCGGGTTTGGCGGGCCATCCTTTGCCAATGCCCAAGGAGGACTAGGCTCATGAAAAGTGGCCGGCGCAGAGGCATCAGGCATTCCAAAGATAGTACGACTGCTTCGAAGTCCGAAAGAAGCAGATTTTCTCAACTTGTTGAGCTCTTCTTTCTGAACACCCCAGTTCACTTTCCCATCAGGAGAACCCCAGTCTGAAAGATTTGAAGGCATCATAGTTGCAGACAACGAAACTGGTGAAGAAAACCCAGAATGATGGTTCACTGTTCCACGATCAATGAAACTCTGGCTCCGCTTTGCAAACGCAGAAGCCCTTGAATTTAAAGGCATGGCTCCAGACATCGCCTGATCAACTCCAAATGACGATGGCATCCTTAAAGGTGAAGATGGAAGGCCAGAAGAAAAGCTCTGGTTGAGCTGATGGTTCATGTTCTGGTGCAACTGTGCCATTCCAGAATCCAGTGAGAGCTCATGCAGCTGAGACAAAAGTGTGGGATCAAGAGAAGCGAAGCTATCATCGAGATTAGTAGGGTTCAATCCCGTAGGCCTACTGAACTCCCGAGCACCAATGGATGAGCCAGTAAAACCTGCAGTACCAACCAGATTACGATTCCAGCTAGACGGGGAAGAGAGACCTGAGAATTCTTCGACCAGTTGCTGTTGTCGATAACGATAACTTTCCAACCCTAGAAAGTCGGCATCCAATTCCAAATCCCTAGCACTAAGAGTAGTCTTCAATCTACTACCAAGCATTTTGTGCCCTGGGGATGCTTGACTTTGCCACATGGACCCACCACCCCGAGGTGAAGAGGCTCCGGAAGGAGTCATTGGTGATGTCGGAGTAACGGGCATCATAAGAGATGGAGAACCAAGAGCAAATGGACTTATTGATGAAATGTCTAATGATGAACTCACAGATAATGATCTAGGAGAAAGCACTGCTGAACCAGTGGAAGCATACAAAGGGCGTAACTCTTCAGGCTTGTGGGCAAAGAAACACACTTTTCTATTACAACCAGTTTCATCTTTACACAAGCGAGTCCGGTACTGGGCAGGGTGAAGCCAGCACTCAAAAATCCCATGAGCGTATTCACATGCATCCCCTTGTCCGCACGATCCCTTTCTGAATTCCGGGCAAGGAACACAACTGTAATGGTATTTTCTAGGGTCCCGTCGTCTGGCATTTTCACCAGGGTGAACGAAGGGGCACTCTGTCCAATCATGGGAATAAGCCCTTGAGCAAGGTTTGATCTTGAATGTATACATCCTGAACTCATCCGTCCCATAGATCCCATTCTTTATGTCTGGCAAAGAGAGGTCATGAGGATACTCTTTCTTTTCAGACCCGTCTTTCAAGGCAAGGGGGGTTGAAACAGGCTGCTCGATTTGTTCTTCTGTGGAATCACCCAAACCAAGTGCTTCTTGAGTATCAAAACAGCCCTTGAGCATGAACTCCAACGATTTCCTTCTTAAACTGAAGGAAGAACCAAAAACCAAAACAATCAGATCAGCAGGCCGATTCCCGTAAACGTCACGACAATTGATATCTGCGGAGGCATCAAGCAAGAGCTTAACAACCTCAAATAAAGAGGCAGAGCCGCCAGCAACAGCACAGTGGAGGGCAGTGACTCCATCAGAACCACAAGCTCTGTTAACATCAACATATCCCAATTCAAGTATATAACTCAAAACTCGCTTGCTACCAAACATGGAAGCAATCATAAGGGGCGTCCTCTCCTCAAGCCCCAACTTTTTTGCACCAATGATCCTACCATACCACAAACCCGCCTCATCAACACCATAACCCTTCTCTTCAACTGCAGCTTTAAACCCGATCAAGTCATCCGCAGCCGATAATTCCAGCAAAGCCAAAACCTTGTCAAAAACCCCATCTTCTTTGCGAGATTCACCACCCTCCATCGCCAAACACTCAGAATCCCCTTTCCTCTTAGAACCACTGCACATAGAAAGGCTTCTCTCCCTATAAATTTGAAAAGCACAAACGGCACTCAGCAAGCACAAATTTTTAGAAAATAAATTGATTCAATACGACAAAGAATTATCATAGCATAAAGTCACTTTGTATAAAATTTCATGTTTTTACTCCCAAAAGAATAGCAAATTCAAACTCCAGCTCAAAATTTATCAATAGACAAAACCCTTTATAATTGATCAAAGCATTAAGTATCAAAACAACACATAACGATTAAATTTTCACACACCTAACCCTAACTCCTCAAAACGAACAGAGTCGCAACACAACTAAAACCCATAAATACAAACTACCCACCAAATTCAATCAATCTCTCTCCAAATTCAAAGATTCTAAACAGAAACAAAAACAAGGAAAAGCGCGCGCGCACACACATACAATCACAAAAATATATCAAATGAATAAAAAAACGTACCTCAATTCGAACTGACTCTTGCTGTCGACGAAGGCACTTTGATTACAACGGAGGAGCCTAGGCAAATGAGCAAAAGCTAGAGAGAGAAATTAATTTATACCTAGAGAGAGAGAGAGAATTTTCTTTCTCTGCTTTTCGTTGGAGTCAAAAAAGACGACCTTCCTTTCTCTCTCGCTGGTTATTTTTTCTCTCTCCAACTTTTTTCCCTCTAAAATGAAACTCAAATTCAAATGTAAATGTAAATGCAAATGAAATGCAATTTTTGGGGGAGCTGACCTGGACCCTACTAGTGGATCTTCCTTATAATATCTGACCGGCTCGCCACGGGTGATGGAGTGCCACCTGTTGGTTCCATGCAGGAACTCTCTACAAAGCAAAATTGTTCGAATGGGTGATTCGTTTGTCATGACTCATGCATTACGCCTTTGGTTTGTGGTGCGTTTTGAATGAGGATTTTTAAGTTGGTTTTTTTATGTGATTTTTGTTTTGTAATAATTAGGTCTTGTTTGGTGTAGTGTTTTGAAAACATAGTTTTTTTAAAACGCATCGTTTTCAAAACGCAGCTTTATTTATAAACGTGTTTGGAAAACTATTTCAAAACGCTATTTTTTATAAACATATTTTTAGCAATAGTTTATAGCTATTACTATATTTATAGATTATAATTTATAACTTATAATATATAAATATAGTAATAGCATAAATTAAATATATAGGATATTTTTAAAACGCTGTAAATTGGAGCGTTTTAAAACGTTCCACATTTTTAAAACACAACGTTTTAAAACATTGCATTGAAACACTTTTAAAGAGAAAACATTGTATTTTTTACCAGCTTTTTGACCAAAACGCTCAAACACTTAAAAAATAAAAGTAAAGAGAAATAGAAAAAAGTTGGTAGGATTAAAGAGAGAAAAAAAAATTAAAATCTTTAAGATAGGGATACAATTTTTTTTATTAGTATAATATTTTCCAACAATGTTAGTGATCACGCCAAATTATAAGGTGACTACGCTTGGAAATCCACATGATGGAATGAAGCTGATGGATGCGCGGTTAGAAAGTGGATCAGGATATCTGGCTTAACTGTTGGTGAATGCGTGTTGGTTCTTTGAGCCCTTTCCGTCTAGTCAAGGATTTGCGAGAGAGAAACGCTGTCAGAGAGCTGGGAGGTTATCACAACTAAAGCCCTCCGGTGTAAGAGTCAGTTAGCAGTGGATAACATTGGGTGGAGCACAAGTGTTCCCAGTTGTCACTTAACTTGAGTGAGATGTGTTGTATGATGGTTTGAGTGAATAGTGCCTTACCTTTTGAAGGTGACGAAGCCATCTATTTATAATCTCCCAAAGCTTGTCCCGCAAGCCAAAGCTGGACCCAACAATCGGAGACCAACCTTTATTGGTCGGCTGAGCTGGCTAATTCTCATTGGTCTATACCGTTGTCAGATGTACTCAGCGTATCAGGAAGGGAGTCAGCGGTGAAGAGTACGGCTTGTGCAGAGCACTTTGACGTTTTTCCAATCAGATGATGCCACCTGGCATGTGTCGTACTATGATGACTTTTCAGTGTTTGACTTTGGCGAGCTCGGGTGTCGACCATGAGATTTCCTGGTCGGATGGCCGTCCGTGTCTAGACCTTCCAGGTATTCTCATGGTCGCCAGTGGCCCTAGTCGGCCTATATATGGTTGGCTTATCCGGCGAGTGGTCGTCCTCAACTTTGTCTTGGTTGTATTGACCGCCACGTGTCATTCCACGTGGGAAGCATCAGGTCGGGTCCTTTCAATTGCCCCCGACTTTCCGAGTGCAAGGATTTATCCTTAGGTCGGAAAGTAAGACTTGATTCATCCTCGTTCAAGACCGTCTTTGTCGACCATATACTGCCTGTTTTTGGCTTGGTCGGGATATAAGCCGGGGATGTGTTTAGTGAAGCCCTTAGATCGAGCTTGGTTTGCGGGGGAAATCGAGGTGTCGCTTGAAGTCACGTCTCATTAATAGCATGTTTTTCGAAGCGTCATTTAGCCAACTTATCATTTAATATCCCTGATTTTGGCGCCGTCTCTTTCTTTTTGGCAACGTCGTTTTGACGGTTACCGACACGTGTCGATCGGGTAGTGGCTGTGTGAGATTCGCGTGTTTTGAATTGGGTCGACCCGGTTGATCGCAGGTCATATAAAAGTTCAAAACCTCGGCTTCTCCCCTACGTTTCCAGCCATTCCCGTGTTTTCTTCTCCCCAAGCAAACCAAGCGATTTTTCTTCCCAGTATTGAGTTCACCATTTAGGCTCCCTTTTAGCCGTATTTTCTTCCTTTAAAGTGGTGTGTTAGGTTCGCCTCTTTCTTTTTTCTCCATTTCACCCGTGTGTGACCTTTTTGTGAGTTCTGGGTTTAGCATTTCATCTCCGGCGACTTATTTTTGGTTTCTACACTTTCCATACTAACTCCGACAGCCTTTGTCTTTCAGGTCCCCGTCCTTGTTCCTTCCTCTTATCCTCGTCTTCTCCAGTCTCGCCCGTTACAGGTACTATTCTTCTCTTAGCTTTTTATATTTGGTTCGTACTTGGGGTGGGTTTATGAGTTCGGAGTCTAAGTCATCGTGTCATACTCCTGATTGGTCCTCCTCGAACGTGGCTTATAAGTCACCTACCCAGTCCTCTTCGTCGTCCTCGATAAAAGTTCTTTCTCCCTTTGTATTTTCTTCGGCCATGAGGACCAAACGTGTGGATCCTGGACCAGTCAATGCTCGGTCGCCTACCCTTTCTAGGGTATACAGACAAACTGGTGGCAGGTTATTGAGAGGGTGGCATAATCATGTGTGTCCCGAGGACGTGACGCTATGGGACACTCAATTTAACCATAGCCCGAAGGATTTCCGGGGGTACGCGTCTGAGCTCAACTTGTCTTTGCCCGAATTGAGGCGTCTTCGGAGCCGAGTAGGGTTTTATACTACTTTTTTCGAAGTGGGGCTTCGCCTACCCTTGGATCCCCTCATTTGTGAACTTCTTGACGAAGCCGGAGCTCACCCTCTAGATCTCTCCCTTAACTTAGTGAAGTACTTAGTCAATTTTGGTGCATGTCTTCGGGTGCTCGGCTTCGAGCCTACTCTCTCTCTGTTCAAGACTTACTTCAGTGTCAACATGTCTTTTGGGGCGTTTACAGTGTAAACACCGTAATAACGGAGTTAACTTATTTGCAAGGCCTCCGGATAAGATGAGGCATTGGGCCGATAAGGTATTGGTCGTCGAGAGTAGACGGGGATGGAATTTCCCTATCCCCCATAATTCTGTAGAATCCGTGAAGTCCATATCCCCTGCTTCGGCCCTGTCCACGTATGAAGAGAAAGTGAAGTTGGCCATGGAGGATTATTTGGGAGTCCACGGGGAGAATCCTTTGGTGTTTTCCTGGAGCTCGGTTTCTGGAGCTAAAGAGCTGTTGAGATTGGTCGGCATGTCAACCAAGGATATGAATGATGTTAGACCTCGATGTAATATGCCCGTGGTTGATGCTTATCCAGGGTGGCTGGTTCACAAGAACCTTGTATTCAAAGGGGATTACTTATCTTGTCGGGATTCAGGAATCGAGGAGCCTTGCCCCGACCATCGTGAATATCTTTCTTTACTTGTTTCGTTCATCGGTTGCCTTGTCATGGTTTTCTTTAATTTTGATCTCTTTGGTTTTTCAGCTATGAGAAATCATGACGCCCCGGATAAACCTTACTCGGAGCTAGAAGACCCTAAGCGTGGATCGTTGGGGGGTCCTTCCGGCCGCTGCTTCGGACATTATCAGAGGCTACCGCCTTCCTACCCAACCTTTGACCGATGGTGTTGCGGCCCCGGCTGCCAAGGTTGCAAAAGTGATCCCGACCTCCTCTCAGGCGATTGGCTTGGGGAATGCTCCACGGGTGACAATTTCATCAACCAGGTCACCAGTCATTGAGCTTGCTAAGTCACCGGCTGTCACCTCCATTCCATCTGTAAAACCTTATTCCCGTAAAAACCTTTCGCACAAGCGAAAACGAAGAGTGATGGAGCTGATTGACGAAAAAGATGAGGACGAGCACGAGAATCCCGAGCAGCTTCCTTCCGCCGAGAAGGGTAAGTTAGTGGCGGAGGCCACGTCACCTTCCTATGAAGAGGTTGGAGTGCCATGGCTTAAGGATGATTTTGTCTTGCCGACTACCAAAGAAGCTGCCAAGGATCTTGCCAACGCTATTGCCGACTGTGAGTGCCCCGGATATATCCCGCGCCCCCGCACTCCCTGGGTTAGGGGAATGCGGCGTGCGGAATGGACATCACTGCTCTCATTCCATCCTCCCTTGTCTAGGGGAAGACGAAATTAAAAGTGTGAGAGGAGTGTTGTCAAAAAGCGCATCGAATACGCCTCGGTCATTTTAGTGGATTTTTGGTCCGTTATGGGAGCTATGGATTTTCTGTATCAGGTTATCCCTTGTTTAGGGGATAACATGATGCAAGAAAGTATCACCCTTTCATTCACATCGTCCCTTGTGTAGGGGAAAATGGAAAGTGCAAGAAAGGATGTTGCGGACCCCACTACATATTTTTATGAAAATAGCCTTATGGCCTATTTCGAATCACGATGAGTGCTTTGGGTTTTCTATATCAAGTTATCCATTTTTTAGGGGATACCAGGATATAGGAATACATCACCCTTTCATTCTCATTCTCCCTTTTTTAGGGGAAAACAAGAAAGTGCAAGAAAGAAATGTTGTGATGCCTCACTGCGATCCAAAATATTTTGCTAGAGTCGCCATCTTTATTTTAAGGAAAAAATAAAGAAAACCAAAAAAAAAAAAAAACCAGAGAATGCGAAAACGGGTTCGGAGGCTAAGTTGCGAGTTGGGAAGGTGCTAGGCACCCAACTCGCCCTTTCGGTCTCAAAAGCGGTTTTTGGCTAAAGTATGCTTTTTGTTATATTTATCTAGCAAATAAATAAAGCATTAACTACCTACAAATACATTCATATTTACATTATTTACGGACTTGCAGCTGTCTCCTTCCAATAATTACAAATACATTTAAAAATATTTGGCCATAATAATGGCTCTTTTACATGCTATTTTCTAAAATAATCCGAGCAGCACAACGGCTTATATTTTTACATTGGGCCGGATTTGAAAATAACTTTTTATAAAATAAGTGCCCTTAAAGGCTCACCTTTTTAGAGAGTGGTGTGCTCGCTCTGCCCTTCTCGAGAGAGGGAGTCTTTTTGCTTTCTTCTTCTTGCTGCGATTCGAGGCGGAAATGCTTGAAAGTTGCCTTTGGGACCGAAAAGCAGGCGAACAGCCTTGCCTTTGCTACTTGCTTGCTTGCTACTGGCGGAAATCGGGCAGAACAAGGACTTATTTATGACTGATTTGGCTTTTTTACTCGAGCAGAGCAACTCCTCTTTCCGATGGTTTTGGACCGGGAAAATAAGGTGGATACCTAACTAGGGGGCTAGGGATTACTTTGACCGGTTGGTTTTGTGTTTGGAGGAGGTTTGGCAGAGTTTCGAGGCATTATAGGAGGGGGAACTCACTCTCGCTCACTGATCGCTCGCTGTGTAAAAATAACGCACAGAGTTTCTTCGGGCTTCTAGCCTTTGCGAATTGTGTCCCAAAAAAGAAGTCGAGCACTGCTATTTATAGTTGAATTTGTGCTTTATCGGCTTGTACCGTGCGCTGAAAGAATTGTACAAAAGGCAAAATGCTACAGTACACTGCAGTTCACTATTCATGCATCATGCTTTTTCCTTTTGCATTTTCAACCCTATAACTTGACATTTGTTAAGTTTGAACAGTTCTTGATATCACATGCCAAAGTTACATACTAGGGGTACGAAATTGGGGTGTCTACAGAGCCCCTCAACAATGGAGTCTACGGGTAACCCGCAACTTACTGAGTAGACAAACATCGTTGATAAGAAATAGACTCTCCAATTTCGTGCAATATAAAATAGGGAGTAATGCAACAGGTAGCATTTATAATGTAATAGTTTATAATGGAACATATCCTAGACATATTTAGTCGGTTATAGCAGGTTATCATAGTTTTTTAAGCAGATATGCAAATTAAATGCTCTAATGGTCGGACCTACTAAAGTAGGCTGCCTACGTATCCCTTAATAAAGGAAATCAGACCAAACGTAGTTCAGGCCAAAGCCGAAACAAGCATGCTGCGACGGTCGTGCCTACCGAAATAGGCTGCCTATGTATCCTTATCCAAGGAATCAGACCGAACGTAGTTCCCCGATGCAAACAAACAGTGCTGCGATGGATGGTGCGTTTCGCCCAGCATAGGCAAAACTGGTGGGACCCTTTTCAAAACACGCTTTCCCCAGCATAGGGAAAGAGATGTTGCTTCTTTTTTTTTAAACGCGTTTTCCCGGCAAAGATAGGAAGCGATCTTTGCTTTAAAACGAGCTTTCCCAACATAGGAAAGCGATGTTGCTTTTAAAACGCTTTCCCCAAAGATAGGAAAGCGATGTCGCTTTAAAAGCAAGCTTTCCCGATAAGGAAAGTGATCTTTGCTTTTAAGCGGGCTTTCCCCAGCATAGGGAAAGTGATGCTGCTTTTAAAAACGTGTTTTCCCCAGCATAGGGAAATCGATGGTGCTTTTGAAAAGAAGCTTTCCCCAGCATAGGGAAAACGATGGAACCCTTTAAAAAAACAGGCTTTCCCCAGCATAGGGAAAGCGATGCTGCTTTTGCTGCATTTGCTGTTTTTGCCGCTTTGGCGAACTCATGCTGAGGATCCTCTTTCTTTTGCTGCATTTCCGACTCTTGCTGGAAATTTCCTCTTTTTGTTGCATTTCCAGCTTTAGCTGGAAAATCTTCTTTTTGCTGCATTTTTGGCTTTAGCTGGAAAATCTTCTTTCGCCGACTTTTCTTTGGAAAATTCTCCCTTTGCGCATTCGGCTTTAGTGGAAATATTTTTCTGCATTCGGCTTTCTTTGAAAAATTCTTCTTTTTGCTGCTTGCACATATATTTCCCATGCTGCTCATTGCCTCTCTTTTTTCTGCTTTTTGCACACACACACACACACACACACACACACACACACACACACACACACACACACACACACACACATATATATATATATATATATATATATATATATATATATATATATATATATATATATATATATATATATTCTCGCATTTCTTTTTTTCTTTTACACGCTTTGTATTTATTTTCTTTTCATGCTTTGCATTTCTCTTTTCATACTTTGCATTTTTTTTTCTTTTGCATGCTTTGCATTTTTATTCTTTGTTTTATTTTATTGCATGCTTACCTTTGCTACTGATTTTTTTGGCGTTTCTGCCCATTTGGCGGCTGACCTGCTAGGGATATGGACTTTATTCTGCTTTCAAAATGCATTTTCCCCAGCATAGGGAAAACGATGCAATCTCTTTCTACCTTTTTTTTTCAAGCCTTTCCCAGCATAGGGAAAGCGATGCTGCTTTTTTTAAAAAAATGTGTTCATCCTAGCATAGGAGAAGCGATGCAGATTTTTTTAAAATGGGCTCATCCCAGCATAGGAGAGGCGATAATTATGAAGCGTTGTGGCAGAATGATGTCGATGATCGACTTGTGTAGCTTTTGATGATGTTGCTGAGGATCTTTGGGAGGAGGTTCTTGGCGAGATGCTGGAAGAACATTTATACTTTTTCCCCTTTTTTTTCAATGGCCGATGCGGCAGAAGACCTGATAAGATGCAGTAAAAGGATGCAAACAAAAGATACAAGCATGCGAATGAAACTTTCTTTTTCTTTTTCTTTTTTTTTTAAAACAACTTTTGAATGTGCATGTGTGTCATCCGTTTCTTCAACATGTTAAGACAAGATAAGGCAAGGTGATGGAAATGTAATATAAGAGCTTGAGATATGGCTTCTGGTTGGCTTTGAAGGATTATGAGTATAGGAGTTGATGGTGATATTTGAGATGGAGGTGGGTGAAGTTTAGGGTTGCTTTTTGGGTCTTTTGACTAGTGCATCATTCAAGAAATGAATTCAATCAAGACTAGTGAGTCCTACTAATCAATATCTCATAGGAACCACTTTTTTTTTTTTGCTTTGCTTTTTGCATTTTTTTTTTCTGTGCTCTAACTTTTGCCTGAGCTGCCCTTTCAGGTTTTCAACCTAGCAAGCCTTTACCTCATAGGGAGCCGGTCTTTCAATGCATGCGATGACAACCCGCTTATTCTTGAGCGGTCACAGTTTTGTTGCTTCTTCATTTCTTCAGGCGGAGATGGAAATGACAGCTGTTTATGGAGATGATGAGCTTTTATGCATTGAAATGAGTTCAACGGGAGAAGCCCCAGGATGAATTTGATCAACCAAATTTTGCATGACGAGAACGTTCCTGAAGAAATTAACTAGGGACAGCCCCGGATAAACTTGATTTGGAGAGACTTTTGTGGGAGATAGAAATGAGTATGCTAAGAGAAAGAGAATGACTCTAATGGACAAAAAGAAGAGTCATGATCCGGAGTTTATCGCCGAGTATCATGAGTTTCATGGACCCTACTTAACATTTATCTTTTGATAACTTTATGTGTCTTTAGCAAGGAGTTCTGTCCTGGACCCAGATCACGTTACAACCGATTGAAACAAAGCTATAGGTTGCAACTAGGTTAGGGTATAGTATTTAGGATGGATTAGCTTTAGGGTTGAGGATTTGATTGGCCTCTTGCTCAGAGGCATTTTGGGCTGTGGATTTGGTTATTTTCGGAAAGGCGATCGCAAAGCGATCATTGGCTAATCTTTTAAGCTGTAGGTTTGGACGGAGATTTGGTTTCTGGATCTGGGGAGATCGTTTTTTTTTTTTTTGGCTTTGGTTATGGGTCATGGGGTTGTCCTAGAGTGATTGATATTTTTTTTTGTGGTGAGAGAAAGAGATTTTGAGGAAATTGTTCAAGAGAGGCTTTTTTTTCTTTTTTTTTTTTCTTTTAAATGCATAGGTCCCTTTTTTTTTTTGTTGACCTCTCTTGAGCAATTTGGGAGAGTGCTTGAAGAGATATCTGTCTTCTCTCTTTTGGGATAAAAAGGTGGTCACTCTTGATGGATGTATATATATAAGGGTGAAGCAGCCCCAGTTTTAGGAAGCTAGATTTTAAGGATGGTTAGGCTTTGGCATATGGTGGTAGCCCCTAGTGTGCCCTTTAATAGCTCGGTCGCAATGGGTCGAACTTATATTTTTAAATGATTTGTGGGTCCATATTGCGAAATGACTCATTATCAACCTGTGTAGTTTTATCATGTTTTTACATGAGTTGACTCGTCATTCATTTTTTTTTAATAACAGATGTCTCGGTGATAAATGGTGCTCAGAGATCAAGAAGAAAACTCGACAAGCTAGTAAGAATTTATCAGATTCGAATATAGATAAATACCTTTGAAAAGCTCAATTTGAGGACTTGGTTGGGCTTTTGAAATGACGGAGACTGAATGGATTTGTGAGCATACTCTGCAGGGATGGGCTGTAGGCATCAATATGGGCAAAAGAGGTACCCCTGGGGTTTGAAAGCCCCTAGTCCTGAATTGTTGTGCATGACCCTTGAGTTGCCTGTCCTGAATTTTCTGGCTTTCCAGACTTTTCTGCTTTCTTGGCTTATTGGCTTTCCCAGCTGTCTTTTCTTCTCTGGCTCCCTATCGGTCTCTTTTTTTTCTTCTTTTTTTTGTTATTTATTTATTTGAAGTGGTAGCCCCTGACATCTCGAAGTAGGACTTACTAATTTTTTTTTTGGAATCAAGAATGAATGATGAACTTATCAACTGGTGATGCATTTATGAGAAGTTAAGAGGAAGAGGAACTTGGAGATGGCAATTGAAAATAATGGTGAAGGGGATTTCTTGTCTTTACATGTTTTGGGAAACAAAAGACAACACATAGAAAAACCACTCTTTTTTTCCTTTTTGTTTTGAAGACGCTTTTTTTAGGGAGAACGAAATCCTTTTTTTTTTGTTTTTAAAATAATCATTTTTTTTAATCTTTGAAATGAGATGTAATGATTACGTACCTCTGGACAGTCCTCTCAAGAGAGTAAATGATACTAGTCAATTTTTTTTATTTTTCAGCCCCTGCAAAATTGTTAATGGTACCAAAAAACAACAAGGATCCCAAAATTTATGAAAATTGACGCTGAGTTGAAAAGAGTTGTTTCCTGGAGATTTTATTTGAGAAAAGGACATTCAAAGGTACAAAGAGTCTTTGGAGGTGTATACACAAAGGTATTCTAGGGTATTTTTCACTTTTTATCAGAAACAATTATGGTTGCGGCTTCTCAATGATTTTATCATCGATAAGGTCTTGGATATCATTCCTGAGTGAGAAGCATTTGTCGGTGATATGACCACTAGATTTGTGGTATTCACAATACTTGTTGCGGCTCCATTTGGCAGGTAATGGATTTGGAGGTTTATAGTTTTCAAGGGGCTTAAGGACTCCTTGTGCTGTTAACCCTTGTAGTATCTGTGACATTGAGGCATTCAATTCATCGAAGCGCCTTCTGTTTCCTTTGTAAGGTCCTATGAGACTCTTGTTGGTATTACTGTTTCCTTCAACAAAATTGGCAGACTTGTTTGTTCCATATGTCCATGGCACACTACTGTATTTTTCATCCGGGATTCTTTCTACAACGTTGACTTCTTCCGTAGATTCTTCCTCTGATCCGGACTAGCAGAACGAACTTGGAGGTGTACCAATTTCTAGGGATCCTTTGCGTATATCTTCATCAATACGGACTCCTATCTCTACTATTTCTTTGAAATTGCTATAGGGGAGATACCGTATGTGTTCCAGGTAAATGGGCTAGAGGTTTTTGATGAACATTCTACAGGACTCGACCGGATCAGGTCTGTCGAGTGTCTGGGCTAATTTTCTTTTCCACCTTGCTGCAAACTCAGCACATGTTTCCTTTTCCCTTAAAGTGCACGATTCAAGATCTCTTATATTTTCAGGGGTAGTATTATCTTTGTACCTTTCTAGGAACCCCTCGGCTATTTGGTCCCAAGTGCCCATGGTGTTATCATCTGCTAGCATTAACCATTACTTAGCAGCCCCTATCAAGGTGAGGTGAAAATTTGAGGCCATGGCTTCGAAACTAGCCCCTCTTGATTGCATGCCAGTAGCATAAGATTTTAGGTGAGAGATATGGCATCCAGGCCCATCAAAATTTTCTATATCGGACATTTTGAATTTTGGAGGTAGTATGGCTGAGGGTTTTAGCGTTAATGCCTTCGTAGAAAATTTTTCTTTATCCAGAAATTTGAGCATCATATTTTGCAATTTTTCCATGTCAGCCTCCATTTTGGTGGGCGGGGGAGTTGTGTTTTGGTATATGCTGGTAGGATTAGGGAAGGCCGGGTTAATTTCTGGCTGTGGTACTGGGTAAGGATTTTGGGCAAAATAAGGATTTTGGGCAAGATATGAATTTTGGGCAGGATAAGGATTTTTGGCGGTTTCGGTTTGGCAGCCAGGATCATTAGGAGGAGATAGGTTGTAACTTGGCCTGTCGTGTTATAGCTTCTTGGGTCCATATGCGAGCTATTTTGGAGTGGATTGGCGATGGCAAAAGGGAGGTTATTTGCATTCTGGGGTATATTGGTGCTTGGAAGAGGGTATGGGGGATAGGATAAAAAAGGGTTGATATTTGGATAATAGGAATTTGGTGGAGGATTTGGATTTGGGGTAATGGTGGTATTTGGTAGGTTGGTATTTGGCTGGGAAATTGGATTTGGAGGGACATGAGAGGTTGATGCTTCTTGAGGGACTGCAGGGGGAGAGATTACCTCACCACTGGATTTTAAATTTTGCACCAGATTAGCCATCTGGTTCATTATACGATCAGCCTGTGCACCCAAATTTTGGTCTAGCCATTGTTGTATAGTCGGAGTCGGAGCGTACCCTGGAGTAGAGCCGTCAAAATGGGTCAAACCCGTTGGGTTGGTCCACCCCGCCATATTAAAAAGGTGGGTTGGGTTTTCAAAATATGACCCCGCCAAAAGGCGGGCTTTTTGGGTTAGACCCAAACGGGTCGCGGGTTAAGCGGGGCGGGTTGGTCCGCCTATTTTTACCTACTATAATATATATATATATATATATATATATACATATATATACACATATTTTCACTGATGGCAACTGCTACCATCAGTCTCCATCTCTTCCGCATCCTCAAACCTTTGGTCATTAATGTGAAGCTCAAGCACTGTGCGAGCTAGGTCATGCTCTCCATTCGAATGACCAATTGTGCTGGAAAGATCTTGAGAGGCATTCCACTTAGAATCGTCTATATCTAGAAAAGCTGCAGCAACTCCTACGCCTTCCAAATGGTCAGCACTAAAAATCCAGTTGTGCTCTTGTTCTTCCACTTCAATAGGTTCAGGATTTAATGAAGACCTTTAGTGTAGCAAAATTCATGTTATCACGGGAAAAGAATGAATTGGTCCAAATTTCTTCAAATGGCGGGCTGGTCCGCCCCGTCCCGCAACCCAAGGTGGGTTGGGTTGGGTCATTATTTTTTCAGTCGGCCAAATTTTCGGGTTGGTCCGCCCCGCCCCGCCAATTGGCGGGGTCCGCCATTTTGCGTGTTGGTCCGCCCCGTTGGTCCGTTTTGACGGCTCTACCCTGGAGCCCCTGTATCGGCATCCACAGCGGACTGCTCACTTTCTGCTGTCATATTGCTCGGATCTATACCCTCTGAACTAATTCTGCTCTTTTCTGCTCTGCCTCTAATATTTTTTGATCTGCTTTCTGTACCCGTATCCCGTATCAACCGGCCAGTACTATCTCTGCCTTTCCAAATTTGGGTTAGGTTTCTGAGGAAAATGAGTTTGGAGGTATCAGAGAGGTTGGCTGAAGGCTTTCTGGGCTAGGAGTACAGCGTGCCTTTTTTAGTATTTTATTATTATTATTTATTTTCTCGACAAGTGACCGGACAAACACCTGCTTTATTTTGACAGTCTCAGGACTTCCCTGGAACAGTGGATTCTTTCTCCAGAGTATATGACCCACATATTCCACCTGCCTTTCGACTCCCCAAGATCGGACTGATCCCAGGCGAAAGACTTATACTCTTTCCGGGATCCACCATTCAAAATGGTCTAGGTCGAGCATTAGAGAATAATCAATCAGCCCCTGTGTATATATTTTTTCTTGCGCAATTTGTTTTTCATATATATATATATATATATATATATATATATATATATTTTTTTTTTTTTTTTTTTTTTTTGACTTGCGCATTTTTATTCATATTTTTTTAATTTTATCATTTCATTTTCTTTTTTCATTTCATTCATTATTTTTTTCATCATTTTGTTTACAGGGGCTAACCCATGATTCAAGGATGCAAAAACCGGTCGGTCTTTGAAGTGTCCTGAGAATCTATATGCATTCTAACGATGGCTTATGCAGGGGGTAGGCTGACCATGGTGTAGGGTAGCAATTCAGAATATATTTACATGCGTGCATGTGTGTGCGACATCTAAAAAGCAGTAAAATCTTTTTTTTTTCAAATATAAAAACAGAAAATAAAACAGATATGACATGTCTTGCTGTTATCTGTGGATTTTCTCGGCTTTTTAGTTTGAGCGCAAACAAGCAAGCAAATCACATCAAGAAATAGAAAGAAAAACGGAGAATATATCTATTCCTATTAATTACAAATTTGTCCTAATCCCCAAAATAAAATGGCATGATGAAATAAAGTATGTACAAATGTTGCGTAATAAAATAAAGTGGAACGGAAAAATAATATAGAGCGAAAAATAAAGTAGTAATAAAATAGGGCGATAATAAAAATAAAGCCTCAACCCTTTCATTATGTTGCCCGGAAATTTATTGTATATATATATATATATATATATATATTCATTTGATTTTTTTTTTGCAAAAATACATATTTTTAAACATATCCGTAACAATAACCGAAACGAAACTGCTACAAGATGGAGGATCATATCCACAAATATATATACGGTTGTTATAGGAACGCAAATATTCAAATGCTTAAATAAATATAACAAGCATACTTTAGCCAAAAACAAAGAAAAACAAAAAAAGTTTTTTTATTAGTCTAGCCCTCCATTTTTTTTTTAAAATAAAAACGATCTCCCCATTAGAGTCGCCACTGTGAGTGCCCCAGAATTATCCCGCGCCCCCGCGCTCCCTTGGTTAGGGGAATGCGGCATGCGGAATGGACATCACTGCTCTCATTCCATCCTCCCTTGTCTAGGGGAAGACGAAATTAAAAGTGCGAAAGGAGTGTTGTCAAAAAGCGCGTCGAATACGCCTCGATCACTTTAGTGGATTTTTGGTCCGTTATGGGAGCTATGGGTTTTTTGTATCAGGCTATCCCTTGTTTAGGGGATAACAGGATGCAGGAAAGTATCACCCTTTCATTCACATCGTCCCTTATGTAGGGGAAAATGGAAAGTACAAGAAAGGATGTTGCGGACTCCACTACAGAGTTTTATGAAAATAGCCTTATGGCCTATTTCGGATCACGATGAGTGCTTTGGGTTTTCTATATCAAGTTATCCATTTTTTAGGGGATACCAGAATATAGGAATATATCACCCTTTCATTCACATTCTTACTTTTTTAGGGGAAAACGGGAAAGTGCAAGAAAGGAATGTTGCGATGCCCTACTGCGATCCAAAATGTTTTGCTTGAGTCGCCATCATTATTTTAAGGAAGAAATAAAGAAAAACCAAAAAAGAAAAACCAGAGAATGCAAAAACGGGTTCGGAGGCTAAGTTACGAGTTGGGAAGGTGCTAGGCACCCAACTCGCCCTTTCGGTCTCAAAAGCGATTTTTGGCTAAAGTATGCTTTTTATTATATTTATCTAGCAAATAAATAAAGCATTAACTACCTACAAATACATACATATTTACATTATTTACGGACTTGCAGCTGTCTCCTTCCAATAATTACAAATACATTTAAAAATATTTGGCCATAATAATGGCTCTTTTACATGCTGTTTTCTAAAATAATCCGGGCAGCACAACGGCTTATATTTTTATATTGGGTTGGATTTGAAAATAAATTTTTATAAAATAAACTCCCTTAAAGACTCACCTTTTTAGAGCGTGGTGTGCTCGCTCTGTCCTTCTCGAGAGATGGAGTCTTTTTTGCTTTACTGTTGCTGCTGCGATTCGGGCAGAATAACTGCTTCCGAATTGAAAGTTGCCTTTAGGACCCGTAAAACGGCGGAGCAACTACTTGCCTTTTGCTACTTGCTTGCTTGCTGCTGGCGAAAATCGGGCATAACAAGGGCTTATTTATGACTGATTTGGCCTTTTTACTCGGGCAAAGCAACTGCTCTTTCCGAGGGTTTTGGACCGGGAAAATAAGGTGGATACCTAACTAGGGGGCTAAGGATCACTTTGACCGGTTGGTTTTGTGTTTGGAGGAGGTTTGGCAGAGTTTCGATGCTTTATAGAAGGGGGAACTCACTCTCGCTCACTAATCGCTTGCTGCGTAAAAATAACGCACAGAGTTTCTTCGGGCTTCTAGCCTTTGCGAATTGTGTCCCAAAAGAGAAGCCGGGCACTGCTATTTATAGTTGAATTTGTGCTTCATCGGCTTGTACCGTGCGCTAAAAGAATTGTACAAAAGGCAAAATGCTACAATACACTGGCGCCACCAACAGGCAGAATGGGCGCGGCGCCAAGGATGTTGGGCGTGGTACCAGATATGGTGGGCGCGGTGCCAACTGTTCATTTTCCTTCAATATTCGACATTTTACCCCCCCCCCCCGCAGTTCACTATTCATGCATCCTGCTTTTTCCTTTTTCATTTTCAATCCTGTAACTTGACATTTGTTAAGTTAAAATAGTTCTTGATATCACATGCCAAAGTTACGTACTAGGGGTACGAAATTGGGGTGTCTACACCGACGTTCCCCTTTGGGTAATCTTGATTTCACTTCCCGAGATGATATAACTACCATGCTCGGCCAGGGGGTGGTCTTCAGGGCTACTCCAAAGGATTTGGTCGGTGTGATGAATTCCCTCAGCTCTGCCCAGCTTTCGGGTCATTTCGGGCTGATAACTGGTGAGGTGAGTGTCTTGTCATGTTTTCTATCTTGGTTTTTCTTCGCGTTTCGTGTTTTGATTTGATGAATGGTTATCTGGTTTGATTGTAGGCTTGTGTCGTGGTTAAATCTCTATCTACCCGTCTTGGCCATAGCTCGACCAGTGAGAAGAAATTGTGTCGGGAGGCTCGTCTGGGCCAGGAGGAAAATGGATGTTTTGAAGGCGAAGCTGGAATCTTTGGAGGGGGATCATAACCAGAAGGCAGCCGACTTGGACCGAGCTTTAAAGCTCCTTGAAGATGTGAAGGCTCAACGGAGCAAATTGTCTGACTAAGTCGGTAGCCTGGAGCAGATAGCAGCAAAAGCTGAGTGACGAGTCACTGAGGTCGAGCAAGTGAATGATGTTGTGCTAGGTGAGCGAGATAAAGCATTAGCCAAGGTTGTTGAACTAGAAGAGCAGTTGAAAGAGGCCAAGCAGTCTGCCATCAACCAATATAAGGAAAGTGATGAATTCACCGATGAGCTCGTACCCTATTATTCTCGAGGTGTTCGCCATATCCTTCGCTACGCCGCTGCCTTCGGCGTTCCCATGGGGGAGCTAATTGATTGGGGGCTTGAGCAATTTTCGGGTAGCTTTGCTCGATTGGGACATGAAATGGTTCCTTTTCAAAGCGAGAAACTCAAGCTTGTCCACGAGCAGGATCATAGCGAGGGCCTTGACAAATGGATACCTCCGGCACCTTGGGACCATAATGTTGTGTCTTTGGTTGAAGCTACAAAGAGGAACGATCGAGGAAGTTCCCTTAAATCTTGAGCTGAAGATGCGGGACTTTCTAGGCGAGCAATCCAACAGGGATCAACAGAGCCCTTCGTTCGAAAGTCCATGACCCCCTTGCTTCCCCCCAAACAATGATTTTTTATTTATCATCTTGTATTTGTTGCACGTGTGTGCTCGTGGTTCCCAAAACAATTTCGTCGCTTGAATTTGTTGGTGTTTGTTTGAATATTTCATACTCGTATCCCATTGTTGTTTTCACGTATTTTATCGTATCTGCTTTGTTTTTTCATCTTGTTTCTGAGAACCTGAGTTGTTTGTAGATTGTAGTCTTCCCCGTATACTGAGGATAGTTCATTAGTCCCCCCTCTTTTTTTGAGGTTGAGGTGAGCATGTGGGCTCTTGTAAATTGCAACCTTCCCCATGTACCGAGGATATGTTGTTGGTCCCCTCCTCTTTTTCGAGGTTGAGGTGAGCACGTAAGCTCGTTGTAAAATGTAGCCTTCCCCGTGTGCCGAGGATAGGTCCTTGGTCCCCTCCTATTTTTTTGAGGTTGAGGTAAGCACGTAAGCTCTTGTAAATTGCAGCCTTCCCCGCGTGCCGAGGATAAGCTATTGTTAGTTGTTTCGAAACAAGGGTGGAACCTTTTTCATTGATCTCTGAAAATTTTTACAAAGAAAGTTACATCATTTGTAATATAGCTTCAGGTGGTCGGCATGCAAGGGATTCCTTAATGGCGTGCCATCGGGCTCTGCTAGCCGGTAGGTTCTTTCTCGGATGACGCTGGTAATTTTGTCTGTTGCTCCCCAGTTCGGGGATAGCTTGTTTCTTCCCAGCTTTTTGCCTGTTGTTTCTATTTATTTAAGAACCCAATCTCCCACTGAAAAACTTCTCTGTTTAACCCTTCTATCGTGGTGGATTTTCGTGAGTTTCTTGTAATTGATCATTCGGAGACGAGTTTCGAGTCTTTTCTCTTTAATGTTGTTGAGATCGAGTAGTCTTGACGACTCATTCTGGCTTTGATCGAAGAAGGTAATCCGAGCTGTGGGTAGGGCTAGCTCGACTGGTGCCATGGCTTCTGATCCGTAGATGAGCGCAAAAGGAGTTTCGTCTGTGGGCCCATGGATCGAGGTTCTGATTCCCCAAAGGACAATCAGCAATTGTTCGAGTCAGTTCCCTTTCTTTTCGTCTAGGCCCCTTTTCAATGCGTGCAGTATCTTTTTATTCCCTGCTTCTGCCTGACCGTTGCCTTGAGGATGGACTACCGAGGACATTCTATGTTTAACGTTTAGCCTTTCGCAGTTCGCCGTGAATTTTTTTGAAAATTAAGTGCCGTGGTCGGATACCACCGTCTGGGGAAGACCGAAACGGCAAAAGATCTACTCATACACAAACTTTATCGCTTGGTCCTTGGTTATTCTGGCTAACGGCTTGGCTTCTATCCACTTAGAGAAGTAATCCACAGCTACAATAATATATTCACACCCATGTTTAGCCTTGGGGAAGGGGCCGATGAGATCTATTCCCCACATATAAAATGGCCACGTTGCGATCACCGGTTGTCTGTGGAATAGATGGAAGTCGGGGAATGTCTACGAATCTCTGGCACTTGTCGCACTTTGTTACGTACTCTGCTACGTCTCTTCTCATACTTGGCCAGTAATAACCGTGAAAATTCATTTTGTCGGCCAACGTCCTTGCTCCTGGATGTCCCCCACATTCGCCCTCGTGCACCTCGGCCAAAAGGTCCGCTACTGTCTCTGGCCTTACACACAGAAGAATGGGCTTTGCGTTGGATTCTCTTGTATAACATTCCTTCATGATCGAGTATCTGCAAGCCCGGTTCCTCACCATTTGTGCCTTGTCTTTGTCTTCGGGCAAAGTCCCTTTTTCAATATAATCTTTTATATCATCAATCCAGCATCTTGGGACGTCACTGATTGCCATGATCTCCTCTTGGTCGATTGCGGGATTTCTGAGAAATATTATCTCAACCTCCGCTGGTATGTCTTTGTTCTCTGATGAGGCGATCTTGGATAAGAAGTCTGCTCGGGAATTGCATTCTCTTAGGATCTGCTCCAACTCCTAGTATTTGAATTTCTTCAATAACCTTTGGGCCAGTTGTTGATATTTGGCCAATATCGAGTGGTTTGCCCCATATTCACCCAACACTTGTTTGACCACTAATTGGGAGTCATTGTATATCACGATGCTCCCAACCTCTAACTTCAGTGTGAGCTCGATCCCTGCTACCAATGCCTCATATTCGGCTTGATTGTTTGAGGCTTTGGAGCCAAACTCCAATGCCAACCCCAACCCTCCTCCTTCTGGTACGATCAGTGAGATTCCTGCTCCGCTCTTGTTGCTTCTTGCAAAGATGTCGACAAATAAGGTCCAGTGTTCGGGTGGTCTGGATCTTGCTCGCTCACTCCCGGCATTTTCCTTGGTGGTTTTCAGTTCTTCATCGGCTTCTTTTGGCTCTTGGTTGGTTGTTTCTCTGGTAAACGAGGTTTCGGCAATGAAGTCCGCCAGCACTTATGCTTGTATCGCCCTCCTCGTTTCGTATTCAATCCCGTAACCCGATAGCTCGACCGACCATTTCAGCATTTTGCCCGCCACGTCTGGTTTGTGCAAAATTTGTCTCAGAGGAAAGTCGGTGTAAACCACTATTGGGTATGCTTGGAAATAAGCTTTCAATTTTCGAGCAGCAATTACCAAGGCAAGCACCAACTTTTCAATCTCCAAGTACCTTCCTTCAACTTTGGTGAGAGCATGAGAAACATAGTAGATTGGTTTTTGTAGCTTGTCCTCCTCTCTGATCAACACTGCAACCACCACTGAGTTTGATGCTGCCAAGTATACGTATAGCTTTTCTTCGGGGATGGGGATACTGAGGAGTGGGGGTCGACCAAGATATTCCTTAAGCTCGTCGAAAGCCTATTCGCAATCACTGGTCCATTAGAATTCTTTGCCTAATTTCAATGTTTTAAAGAAAGGTAAACTTTTTTCTGCTAATTTGGCTATAAAGCGGCTGAGAGCCGTGATTCGGCCGTTGAGCTGTTGGACATGTTTAATCGAGATTGGTGGATCCATGGTCGCCAAGGCCTCTATCTTTTCCGGGTTAGCCTCAATTCCTCTCTCGTTGACCATGTAACCCAGGAATTTTCCATTGACTACCCCGAAAGCGCATTTTGCCGGGTTCAATTTCATCTTACTCTTCTTTAAGTTCGTGAAGGTCTCCTTTAGGTCCTCGACATGGTCAGTATGTTTGGTCTTGATAACCATGTCGTCGATATACACTTCCACATTTCTTCCTAATTGATTGCCGAAGACCTTGTTTACCATCCTCTGATAGATGGCCCCAGCATTTTTCAACCCGAAGGGCATCATAGAGTAGCAGTACAACCCTCCAACAGCTTAGAACGTCGTGTGTAGTTGGTCGGCCAGCCACATTTTGATTTGATGATATCCAGAGTAGGCAACGAAGAAGCTTACGATCTTGTGTCCAGCTATGGAGTCTACTAACTGGTCGATTCTTGGCAAAGGATACCAATCTTTCGGGCAAGATTTGTTTAGATCGGAAAAATCAACACACATTCTCCATTTTCTGCTTGACTTTTTTACCATTACCACGTTGGCTATCCATGTTGCATACAAGACTTCCTTGATGATCTTCGCTTTGAATAGCTTGGATACCTCTTCTTTGATTGCCGCTTGTTTTTGCGGGGAGAAAATTCTCGCCTTTTGTTGGATTGGAATAGAGTCGGGGTCGATGCTGAGTTTGTGGACAGCCATGTCCTGGCTGATTCCCTCCATGCCCTCAACTCTCCAAGCAAAAACATCCAGGCTTTCTTTCAAGAGCTTAATAATTGCTGCTCGTTCTTCTTCGGGTATTTCTCTCCCTACCTTGACCTTTTACTCGGGAAAGTCGAGGTTGATGACGATCTCTTCTAGATCTTCGTGTAGCTTGATTTCTAGTCGATCCCGAGTATCCAAGCTTTCGATCACGACTATTTTCTTAGCGACCTTTTTGGGATTTACTGAGGCGTTGGGGTGTCGTGGTGCTTAGATTTTCCTTTACTGGTGAGCTGGCGTTCCCAGCTCGCTTTGATTGCTATGCTTGAGGTAGGTCGGGGAGTATGGGTTCAATGATGGGAATGATTTCTCCTTCGCTTTCTCTGGCCCTTTTGGTCTCGATCGACTTGCCTGGATCATATTTCTTTGGGCTGGGTAGCCACCACCTTTTCTTTGTGTTTCTTTTCCTTGTATATGTATTCAAGTGTACTAGTTGGGTCATTCAACACTGTCCCCGTCCCATTTGCTGAGGGGTACTTTACCCTTTGGTGAGCCAGTGAGGTGATCATTTGAAATTTTGTTTGTGCCGGGGAACCTAGGATGGCATTATATGGGGAAGCGAGATCGATTACGAGAAAGTCTACATCCTCCGTCCGAGGAGTGGCACTTTCTTCTCCGAGGGTAACCTTAATGGTGACTGATCCTTTTACTGTAACTTGATGGCCCATGAATCCTTCTAACCGTACGGTACTCGGTTTGAGGTGGGCGTCCCCCAACTCCAAACCGAGGAAACAGTTGTAGTATAAGATATCCCTTGACGCTCCAGTGTCTACCAGAACTCTTTTAACATCACTGTTGTGAATCCCCACTATCAGTGTTAGCGGTTGTTGCCTGGCAGTCTCGCTAATCGCTAGCTCGCTTGGTTTGAACGTGATTCCTCCTTCCTCGTCGTCTCGTGGTATGGTGTTCACCACGTGTTTCAAGTTGTAGATCATGTTTTTCAATCGAGTGCCGCTCGGGGCCGCCTCCCTTATGGTGTTGATTACGTTTCTTGGTCTTACATTGTTCGGCTATGGGTTCTGATTTCTTGGTTGTTCCCTTCCTCTTCCTACTTGGTTGTTGTTTCTTTGTTCGAACCTCTTGAGTTCTCCTCGATCTATCAACTTTTGGATAGCTTGTTTCAAGTCGATGCATTCTTCGATTGTGTAACTAATGTCCTTGTAGAAGGAACAATGTTTGTTAGGATCTCGAGGGAAGGGAGTGTCCTTCAGCGGCCATGGTCGTTCGACCCTATCTTGGTAAAGCAATACGTTCATGATATGTTCGCGAGTTGTGTTTAAGGGATTCTAGTTCATGTCGTCCCATTTGTTCTGACCTCGATTACCCTCCTCTTTGCATGTTGACCCTCGATTATTTTTTCTTGAATTGTCCTGAGCTCGATGTGTTCCATCGTGCTCTTTTTTCTTCCCGTCATTCTTTGTTTCCTCTGTGTTAATAACTCGGAGGGCGTGTGCGTACATCTCCCCTACGGATCCATGATCTCGCAACATCATCTCTTGCCTCAACAACCCTTGTTGCAGGCCTGAGATGAAGCACATCTTGATATATTCCTCTGAAATGTATGGAATCTGGTCGACCATAGCCATGAACCTATCCATGTACATTTGGTTGGATTCATTGTTACGCTATTGTATGCCACACAAGTCTGTCTGCTTTTTTGGTTGGAGTTCGGCCTAGGAGAATTGTGTGACGAACATTTGTCTGAACTCGTCCCAAGTTTCCACCGAGTCTGGCGGGAGGCCGGTATACCACTTCAGAGCTTTTCCTTGCAAAGTTTCGGCGAAGATCTTACCCCAGGCGTCTTCTTCCTCGGGTGCCACGGCATTCATCTTGACTTCGAAGCTCGCTATGTGGTCGACTGCGCTTGTAAGGCCTTGGTAGGAATCGAAGTTGGGCATCTTCTTGTCGGGCAGTGGAGCCTTTCTCATTCTTTCCCTGAGGGTCCGTTCTTGGAGGGGGGAAGCATCATCGGTTTTCCCTTTTCTATGGCTTCGAGTCTTCCTCGAAGAAATTTCACCTCCTACTCGACCTCTATGGGCGGAGTGAGAGTTAATTTATGTATTTCGGTGATCGCGTTCCGACCACTCTTTTGATGTCCCGTCCCCGATTGCTGGGGGTGCGTGCAATGTTCGCATGTCTTGCTCTTTATCGCCTCCATCCTTGGTCTTGATTCTCCCTCCTCGCTTCTTTCTCGCGTGCGAGAGGGAGGACAATTGGATTCATCAGGAAAGGTCAATCGACTATGTATGCTTGGTTTATGTGCATGCTCGACTATCCTCTTTCCCAGTCTGGATTTCGCGCTGGGACAAGGTGTGGCATTCCTTTTTTCTTTGCCCTTTGATGTAGCCCCTTTAGTGATTTGGGCTGGCTCCCGAGTAATCATTTCGTTGGTGGTGATCCCCGCTTTTTTGCTGAGCTCAAAGATTTTACGCTCGGCTTCTTGGATTCCTATGAGATAAAGCTTCTGGCGTTCCCAGAACTTTAGCTCCTCTAGGTATCGCTCCTGCTCATTTGCTTGCACATTTTTATTGGCTCTAGAGCTCATGATTCGCACCTCGTCCTCCTCTCCCTCGCCCTTGGTGAAAGAGGTGTCTGCTTGGTTAATGTCAACTCCTAAGTTACGGGCAGTGTCTATTATGCCCCTTCCCCCTAAAACTTTCGAGCTGGGGGTTATTAGGTCTATCTCCATGAGTTTGCTTGTTGTTGGAGGGGGTTGCATGGCTAAGGGCATGGCGTTATTTACTCCCTGTTGGCTTTGTTTCGTAGGTGTGTTCTTTTCCAAGGTTTTCTAGCCATGGTTAAAGGGTAACTAACGAAGAAAAATTTAATTCCCGGCAACAGAACCACTTGATCACGCCAAATTATAGGGTGACTACGCTTGGAAATCCACATGATGGAATGAAGCTGATGGATGCGTGGTTAGAAAGTGGATCAAGATATCTGGCTTAACTGTTGGTGAATGCGTGTTGGTTCTTTGAGCCCTTTCCGTCTAGCCAAGGATCTGCAAGAGAGAAACGTCGTCAGAGAGCTGGGAGGTTATCCCAGCTAAAGCCCTCCGGTGTGAGAGTCAGTAGCAGTGGATAACATTGGGTGGAGCACAGGTGTTCCCGGTTGTCACTTAACTTGAGTGAGATGTGTTGTATGATGGTTTGAGTGAATAGTGTCGTACCTTTTGAAGGTGACGAAGCCCTCTATTTATAATCTCCCAAAGCTTGTCCTGCAAGCCAAAGTTGGACCCAACAATCGGAGACCAACCCTTATTGGTCGGCTGAGCTGACTAATTCTCACTGGTCTATACTATTGTCAGATGTACTCAGTGTATCAGGAAGGGGGTCAGCGGTGAGGAGTACGGCTTGTGCAGAGCACGTTGACGTTTTTCGAATCAGATGATGCCACCTGGCATGTGTCGTACTATAATGACGTTTCAGTGTTTGACTTTGGTGAGCTCGGGTGTCGACCATGGGATTTCCTGGTCGGATGACCGTCTGTGTCTGGACCTTCCAGGTATTCTCATGGTCGCCAATGGCCCTGGTCGGCCTATCTATGGTCGGCCTATCCAGCGAGTGGTCATCCTCGACTTAGTCTTGGTTGTATTGACCGCCACGTGTCATTCCACGTGGGAAGCATGAGGCCGGGTCCCTTCAGTTAGGTTTATAATTACGTTAACAATTTTGTTACTAATAACCCTTGTGATTCCAATGTGTCATCTTATTAGCTTTATTTCTTAACCAAGGTGGATACATCAAACAAAAGATGACACACAATATGTCATATTATTTAATGCAAAAATTTTAGTACTCATTTAATATCTTCAGCATTAATTATTGTTTGCGCAGATATATATCTTTTTCAATTAAATTATACTTAAGCAAAATGAATTGGAAAAAATAAAAAGGAAAAATAATGTTGAAGGCAAATATTAAAATAGAAATACATAAGTGTATCAGTAATATTATAGATTCTGAAAATTTTCCTTATAACACAACATTTGATGTTTTTTTAACTGTTCTCTCTCTTCATTGCATATTAATATTTTCAGACAAAAACAGATTATTACCGAATAAATTACTTAGAGAGTTTTGTGAGATTAAAAATTACGTACTTGTTGTATGTTCAAGATTTGTTCCAACTTATCTATTTTTTTTATTTTTTGATAGGTAAGTGTGACCCCTTTTAGTATGCGGATTGAAACCAAAACCTCAAGGTCTTTATTTGAATGCCCTTGTTATCTCACCCACCCCTTGGGGTCAAAAATTACATCCTTATATGTGGAAGTCAAAAAAAAAAGTATTTAACATTATTTGCCGAGTATGTCAACTATCTCTTTGTTTACATTTTTTTCAGTTGAATGGAAAAAACAAGTACATATCTAAATATTCGATATATTTACTCTTCGAATCTATTTTTTTACTTAAAAATACAAAATACTTTTAATCTTCGTGTATATGTTTCAAATTGTCGAGGAAAGCTTTCAAGTCTGAATTGCTGAGGAACCACCACGAAACTAAGATAGTAAAACGGTAAAAGAAAGAAACCCTAAGCACCGAGCTCCCTAACGTCGCTCTTCGCCCCCCCCCCCCTCTCTCCCTAGTTTGTATCTACTACACTCATGCAAACAGCCCACATGGCGCTTTGTCTCCCTCTTGCTCAGCGACGGCACGACAGTAAGCTGATCAATCTCTACCTCCCTTGATCCATCTCTCATTCTATAATATTCAACGTTATTCTTAAAGGGAAATCTTGATTAAATTACCAGTTTCCAAATTCCATTGGGATGCGATGAAATAAACAAATAAATTTCACATCTATAGATATTTCCAGTTCATATCTAATAATATGCTACAACTGTTCGTGTGAATTTTTTATTTAGTTAGACTTTTTTGTTTATTATAATTTCTAAGCTGATGAAATAGTTGAAAAAAATTCAGATCTATAGATATTGCTAGATATTTTTTCACATTTGTCAATATGTTATAACTATTTTGTGTATATGTTATTTAGTTAATATTTTTGAGATTTCGTTGATATTTTAATTTTAATAATAATTTCAGATCGGGAGAAATGGACAAATATTTCATATCTATATGATATTTGTCACAATTATACTTTCTTAAAAAAAATATTTTAACTTACTGATCTAAAAAAATTTCGATAAATAAATTTTTCTTGATATTTTCCCTGATCTGACATTAGGTTACAATATTCGTATCTACCTCATGCTTTGGGAAGAGAAACAGTTTACATATTTAATATACTACTTAAAATAAATACACATAACAAAATTTTGTAATTCTCGGAACATGCACACTTGTTTCTACTGACTGAGTGATTGAAGTTTTTGTTATCACTACTAATACTAATTTAAGAAAGCAACTTATGTGGATTGGCAATTTGCCAAAAGCTTAATCACAATCACAAGGGTGGTTGCAAGTATTTTACACGGATAGTCAAATTAGTGTTTCAGTGGAAGGAATATTGTTGGAACAAAATGGTACTCCATTTTATGATATATGTCATACTCTTTTCTCTTATTATTGTCTTTCATGCTTAAATGATTGGTTAAAAGACTTTTTTTAAATGTATCATACAAAGTATGCTATGCATTTGATAATGTATAACCAGACATACTTATGTCAAAATAAGTATAAGTTAGTATAACTTTAGAGTGAATAAAACAACTTATACTAACACATTTGATAATGTATGACCGGACATATTTGCTAAGTTTGATTTTATTTTCTTAAATGGTGATATGCCTAGCCCAAATCTGGTCACGAGCAGGACACGAGCCACCGTCACGTGCCAATCACGAGCATGGGCCTTGAAAGGCCCACAGGCCCAGCGAGCATAAGAAGAGCAACCCCAAACAGCGAAAGCAGACGTTTCGACCTAACACGGCCTGGACACAGCCCTGCCTGTCGACTGTGGGCCTTGCCCGGACTCAGAATCGGTTCGGTACATCACCTATCACACAGGCGAGTAGGGCCTTGCCCGCTCAGTCCAAATCGAGCAGAAGATACCAAGTGGCTTGCCCGCCAAGACACAGCCAGAGGTTATCATGTGTAGGCAGGACACTTGCCTTATCTATTCCTGATATCACGCGGCCAGCCGTATATCACCAGGAAATCTAGAGTCTCACTCCTTGTGGAACAGGATGACTAAGGAAACCCAATCCTACCCGGATTCAACCACACAAGGGCCAATAAATACTCCTCCGCCATACACCACAAAGGTACATGCTCTCATACACTCTGCCTCTTCCTTGAGTTCTGGTATTTTGTTCTTATACACGATACTTACTCTCACGCCGGAGGGGTTTCGCGAGGCCCTGCCTTGCACTTCCACTCGTGTTTTCGTGTTCTCGGCCAGTTCAAGGAAGCCTACAAGCCCAGATATCCTACCCACAGAGCAGACGGCCCAAGCTGAGGATTTTGCCACATCAGTTTGGTTCCGTTTCCAGGAAACTTCTCAACATCCCACATTTTTTCAAGTCTTACGGTGCAAATTTCTCAATAACCACCGATTGCAATGGCTGGTAAGAACAAAGAAACATCGCTAAAGCAACAACCGGCCGAAGCCGCTTGGCCGGGCGATTCCGCCGAAAGCACCCCAAGGGGTTCAAACCAGAAGCAAGAAGATTGCTGCATGGCAAGCAGCACATGGGAAGGACGTACCCTACGTGGAAGAACGCCCCAAAGATGCTAGCCGTAACCATGTCGACCAACGTGATGCAAGGGAGATCATCAATGGCAATGGCCTTAGTGCCGGGAGCAGGACCTCAGGACACAGTTGAATCGCCAAAGGGAGAATGGCCATGGCAGCCATGTGAATCCACCCGGCCAAGCCCCTGCGCAACAAGCTGCTGCTCTCCAAGTCCAAGCGGACTACTATAGTAGAATGTACAAGCTCAATCAACAACTACTGGCTTTGGGCCATACCCCGGTTCCAGTGGCAGATTTAGAATTGCCAACTTTGAGTGTCCCCGCAGCCGTTGGTGATGGCCATGCCTCACAACGCCTGCCCGCACCAAGCACTCAAGCAAGCTCCAACTGTTATCCGTATACCGTCAGAAAAGGTTGAAGAGGTAAAACGAGCAGATGACCAGGCGGAAAGCAGATATAGCCGCCCAAATTTCTCATATAAACGCAGCCGCGGGCAAAACTACTATGCCCGCAGTGAAAGTCATAGTCACCGCAGAGCTCGTGAACACGCCGAGAAAGAAGCATATCAGGCTAAGCGTAGACGGCGAGTAGACAAGGAGATGGAAGCTTCTTACGCGCCAACCTTCTGCCCACCGGCCTCGCGCGAGCATATATCAGATCATGCCCGCACATCGGGTATCAACCTAGATGCCGAGAAGCGCTTGTCTGAACGCATGGAAGCCATGAAGCGTGACATGGCAAAACAGATGGCTAACCTGGCTGTGGCCAAGCCCGACTATGGTGTAATCAAGCCGCTGGAAGGAAGCCCTTTCACTGCTGAAATCGAGAACGCGCCACCTGCGCAAGGCATCACATTCCCACAATTTGAGAAATATTTCGGGAAGACGCGGCAAGTGGGCTCGATCATTCGAGGCAATGGTCGAATGGTGGCAGATATTGAAGCCCTAAAAATGCGAGCATTCGAGGGGGCCCTTCAGGGGAAAGCACAAGCGTGGCTGGGGAGGGTTCCCCGCGGATCCATCGGCAGTTGGGAAGTGTTGAGGGAGAAATTCCTAGAAGAATTTGGCACTGCTGGACCAACACCTAAAAACCGATTCGATCTCGCTAAAGTCAAGCAAGGCGAACATGAATCTTATGGAAGCTACTTAAAGAGGTTTGAGGAGACGCTTGACCAAGTGACCGCGACCAGTGACCCCGAGATTACTTTCTGCTATCTAAACAACATGAGAGCAGGGCCACTGAAGACAATGTTAGCCATGAACCCGAGTTAGCCATGAACAGGGAAGCTACTAGCAAGTTCTCATCGCTCGCTCGACCGAGACCGCTCGAGCGGACAAAAATAAGAACAAAGACAAGGCCAGGGACAGGCTCGGCCACGCCAACCGGTGACCGAGGCGCAACTGGATTCGCAGAGATAGGCGAAGATCATCTACTCCCGGGCAAAGGCTATTCAGAGAAGCTCAGTTTACCCCGCTAAACACAACGCGGGAGAACATCATGCTCCAAATCGGAGGCGCCCGCTGCCCCATATCCACTTGATCAGAGCTCGCCCATACCAGGGATCCCAATAAGTACTGCGACTACCATCATGGCACCGGACATACTATAGAGGAATGCGTAGTACTGAAACGCGAGATACAAAAGCTCATAAACGCGGGCAAATTAAATCGCTTTAAGAAAAACCAGGGCGACGGGAACAATGCGGACAATGAAAGACAAGACAGACCTCCACGAGGAAGAGGTGGCCAGGCCCCTCAAATTCGAGGAGTGGTCAACATGATCCAAGAGGAGCTTCCATCCAACACACAACCTGGAAAACACATATACTCGCTATCCGAGCGATAAACTCTCCGGCCGTGGGAGCCCAACATCTTTTACCGCGGTGAGCTAGCAAGCACCCTCTTGCTTCCGAACAACCACCGGTCATCTCTGTCTAGTAAGCGAATGACAAGTCCACGGGTTACGCTTTCGACAGTGCGTGCGAGAGACATCATGTACTATTCTGTTTTAAAGAGTTAGTTAGTTAGTTAGCGGCATGCCCCCCTACCTTGGAAAATTTGGGAAGGGTTCACTAACCACCAAGTGGGCGTAAAAGGGACCATCGAGCTTGAAGTCTTCATGGGAGACGGGGCACAAACCCGGACAGAGATGATCACTTTCCTGGTGATTGACCTAAAATCACCATACAATTGCATCTTGGGCGTGTCGGCCATGGCCAAATTTCAAATGGTCACCTCGATACCTCACCAAAAGGCAAAGTTTTACACGAGAAGATGGAGTGGGTATATTGAATAGCAAACCTCGGGCAATGTGGGAGTATGTCGAGACTCCCAAAAGCGGCGATTGTGGACATTCCCGATCGACAACCCCGAGAGAAAGAGGTACCCGACACTACGACGCTTACCACCTCCATAAAGCGCATAGAGATCGGCGAAGCGAGCGATCCCGTGGACACGACGAGCCCGTGCAAGCCCCATCCCAGCTCATTCCAGGCGTAAGGCAAAGCGCCCAGACACAGATATTGAGATGGATACCTGCAAGTGCGGGATGAACGATATCAACTGAGGCGGTGGAAGAAATTATCATCAATCCCTCCTATCCCGAGAAAATCAAAATCGGGAAGGCCATGCCTCGAGGCTCGGGAAAGGCGATTGACTGTTGAAGAAACGATCTGGATGTGTTTGCACTGTCGAAGACATCTGAGGATCGGAGGATGTTGCGCCATGACTTGAATGTTGACCCCACATTCCGACCGGCGTCAGAGGCAATACTCCCAGGAAAAAAGTGCGCCATCCAGTAGAAAAGCTCATGAAGGCGAACATCATCGAAAATACTGATGCAGGCACGGCTAGCAAGCGTGGTAATGGTCGGGAAAGCAAGCGACAAGTGGCGAATGTGCGTTGACTTCACTAAACCTCAATAAAGCTTGCCCGAAAGAGCCAGCCGCCACGAATTGACATGCTCGTGGACTCCATTGCCGGTTTCGAGATGCTCGGCCTTCACGGATGCATACTCGGGGTATCACCAAGTTAGGATGAATACGCAAGACAAAGCTAAAAGCTTGACCTTAGGGCAGGGCGTGGGGCCTATCTTTGCTACAAAATGATGCCATTCGAAGAATCGAGGGCAACCTATCGTATGGTCAACAAAGTCTTCGGCTCACGGCTCGGAAGGAACATGGAAGCGTACATTGATGACATGGTCATCAAAACAAAAGGCGCGACCACACTCGGACTTAGCGAAACATTTGCCAATCTCGAAAACATAACATGAAGCTTAATCAGGGCAAATGCGCTTTCGGGGTTCGGCGGGGAAAATTCCTCGGGTTTATGGTCAACCGCGGTATAGAAGCAAACCCGAGAAGATCCATGCCACTCGACATGGAGCAGCCCCTGTATTAAGCACATACAACGGCGAGCGGAAGAATAATTGCCCTTGGCGCTTCATCTCCCGTCGGCGGAGAAATGCCTCCCGTTCTTCAAAATCTTGCAGCGGCAACAAGGGATTCGAGTGGAATCTTGGCGCACGAGCCCTCGGCGGCTCGGGGAATACTTGGGCAAACCACCCCTCCTCGCTCAGCGATCCATCGCTGCTGGGAGAACATTTGTATGTATACCTACCCAGCGACACTGAACCGGTGTGGCCATTTTATTAGGGAAGAATTAGACATTCAAAAACATGTGTACTATGTATCCAAAGCCCTCGATCTGTTGAGGGTCGTTATTTTAATGCGAGAAAAATTAGCTTTACTCGCTTGTCATAGGCGCAGAAATTAAGGGCTTATTTTTACGCACATATAATCATAGTATACAGATGCACCAGCTTGAAGATCCTTCACAAGCGACTCATCGGGCGGATTACTCAAGCGGGCGATAGAGCTCACCGAATTCCACATCGACTACTGCCTAGGCGAGCAATTAAGGCCCAGCATTAGGCGATTTTTACGGTCGAAACAAGCTTCACCCAAAGAAGAAGAGCACGAAAACCGGCGAGCGAGCCCGCAAGAGCATTTGCCACAACCCGACACTTCATTGGGATTTATATGTTGATGGAGCGGCGAGCAAGGTTGGGAGCGGAGGCGGCATCCTTCTCATAGCTCCCGAGGTCACGCGAGTCGAGCTCGCATTACGATTCAAGTTCCCGCCTCTAACAATGTGGCCGAGTGCGAATCGCCGGTCTCGAACTAGCGGCGAACATGGGAATTGATCGATCACGGTGTACTCGGATTCCAATCGGTTGTGAACCAAGTCGTGGGGCATACATGGTACATCACCCCACACTAGTCAAATCTTGCGAGCTTGTCAAAGGAATTTTGAAAAATTTCAAGTTACGGGAAATAATCGAGATTGACCGAGAGCGCACAACATGCGAAAGCACTATCTATCTAAGATCGTGAAGAAAACTTATCACTATTGAATCCTTCAAGAATGATCGAGCACCTAGATACTCGGCTATCGATAGACCGGTGGTAATGGACATTGAGCCGGCGGCCGAGGTGGATTGGCGATTGACGACAAAAGACTACATCGAGCAGGGATCCTACCCGCCGACAAGGTCAAGGCCACCACAGATCGAAGCCAGCCGTCGGTAGTAGGGGGAATTCGCATAAGCGATCTAAGGTTAGACCAATGCTGCACTCCCCTGTAACTAATTAGCGAAGGTGTCCTATATGAGGTACATGAGGGGAATGCGGCGGCCATCCGGTACCCGCGCTCTACAGAAGAGGTATCAAGCCAGGGGGTACTATCTTTGGATAACTCTCAGAAGGGATGCGAGAGAGATATGTTCGTGAATGTGACAAGTGCCAAAGATACGCGGACATACCGAGACTTCCCTCCACCATGCAAACCCCTTGCGGCCGGCCCTTCGACATGTGGGGATCGACTGACGGACCGCTTTCCACTCGCACAAGGCAAGTACAAATATGCAGGTGGTCACCATTGATTACTTCACGAAATGGATAGAAGCCAAGCCTCGGCCAAAATCACGGCAAATGTCATCAAGTTAGTCCATGATCAAGTGTGGTGTAGGTTTGGCCTTCGCGGCAATTGTATCCGACCACGGCAGACACGCTTCTGACAAGTTCACAAAGCATGTGAGCGACTAGGCGTCAAGCATCAATCTTCTCAGTAGCCTATCTCGGGAACGGGCAAGCCGGCCTAAACAAACAGCCTCGCACGCACTCAAGAGAAATTTGGAAGGGCGAGCAGTGAAATGGGCCGAGGAGCTACCATCGCCTTTATGGGCGGCCGAATCATCAGACGCTGGTCCAACAGGGAAACCCCTTTTCGCTTCACCTACGGATCGAGGCAATGATTCCAGCTTGAAATGGCTTTACCCGGTTATCTTCCTCATTACAACAGCAAAACAATCAAATGGCACGAGCAATAGACCGGACCTCCTAGAAGAAAGAAGACTGATGCTCGACTCGTAATGGTCAACTACAAACAATGGGCAAAGAGCCCATCATGACAAAAGGTCGAGGCGAGCCTTCATGGTGGGCGACCGGGTGCTCGAAAGATTGAGGTGAGGACCGACAATGAATGGGGAAAGCTATCGCCAACCGGGAAGGACCTTCCGTGTCACCTTTGGTATTATCGAGAGAAGGCACCTACACACTCCCGACTCGGGAAGGAAAGAGACCTAAAGCACCCATGGCATGCTAATCATCTCGAAAAAATACTATCCGTAGTCGATCTTCCTTACATAGGCGGGCAAGACCCTCACTCGCCGAGGGTCACAAATTTTATTCAATAAAGGCAAGTTTCTCTATAATGTTTTACTCAGATTTTATTAGCATCTACTATCTACAAGCGACCGTGGCCAAGCCTACCACCAATGTAATACCCAAGTACTAGTGAACTTAATTTCTCCGTGGGTGAGATGCGGCCCGGCCCTGCTCACGCATTTTAGATGCCCGCCACGCCGGTAGGGGCCTTGCCCATCTGGATAGCGGCTAAGCTACCTCTGTTCCTCTAGTGACCGAGCAACACCGCTAGTCGTATATCCTCACACCCAGTGATATACTTCAACCGACCGGTCGGTAACCCACACCGAACAATGGCCATGCCCGTTGTTAGTCGCCGAAGCCGGGCCATGCCCGCTAGGTAATCATTCAAGCCGCCCCTGGCGATAGGGCCTTGCCTACTTGGAAGCCTTGGCCCATGCCAAGCACTCAAAACAATACTACATCAGACATGCCCTGACACCTACCCAAACTCATATTAGTAAGACATTAACCTAAGATATTCACACTATTTACTTTATGGTTTCGGTTAATGTTCTTGCACGATTACTATTTGCCCGATATATTGGGGACTACCCCGCATACAATTGTGTCGGCACTAATTAAATGCAGAAAAACACAAGTAAATATTATCTAAAAAAACAAAAATATAGGCATATACTTCAAGCGTAATCACGATAAGTGAGTTAAGTTACGTAGAATTGTTCACGTAAACCGATATCGCAAAGTCTGCACAAAAGGGCCATCGCCGCTAAAATATGGAGTTTTTTCTAAACCACATCGAGTTGCCAGCCAGAAGCGG
>CM028382.1:91091230-91169402 GCA_013146195.2 Codonopsis lanceolata
GTATACACGATGTGCAACTTCAAGCAAGATCCTTCACAAGCTCGACTCATCTGGGCATTACTAACCTGGGCGAGCTCACCGACTCCACATCGACTACCCGCCTGGGCGAAAGCAATTAAGGCCCAGTACGATTTTCTCTGCCTTAAACAAGCTTCACCCAAGAAGAGCCTCGAAACCCAAGAAGCGAACGAGCCTAAGCAAGCATCACCGCCACAACCCCGACTGCTTCTGTTGGATTTATATGTCGATGGAGCAACGAGCAAGGCTGGGAGCGAGCTGGCATCCTTCTCATAGCCCCCGACCAGTCACGTATTCGAGCTCGCAGATACGATTCAAGTTCCCCGCCTCTAACAATGTGGCCGAGCACGAAGCAAGAATCGCCTGCCTCGAACTAGCAACAACATGGGAATTGATATTTATCACGTTGTACTGGATTCACAACCGGTTGTGAACCAAGTCCAGTGGGGCATACATGGTACATCACCCCACACTAGTCAAATATCAGCGAGCTTGTCAAAGGAATTTTGAAAAAATTTCAAGTTCGGGAAATAATCGCAATTGACCGGGCACAACATGAAAGCGCACTATCTATCTAAGATCGCCGAAGAAAACTTATCACTACCGAATCCTTCAAGAATGATCGAGCACCTAGATACTCCGGCCATCGATAGACCGCTGGTAATGGACATCGAGCCGCCGTCAGAATTGATTGACGACACAAAGACTACATCGAGCAAGTGGATCCTACCCGACGACAAGGTCAAGGCCACCACCGCCAAGCCGGGCCCGCTTTGCTTGGTAGTAGGGGAATTCTGCATACAAGCGATCTAAGGTTAGACCAATGTCCGCAAGGCACTCTCGCACTAACCGAAGGTGTCCTATATGAGGTACACGTGGGGGGAATGCGGGCGGCCATCCGCACCCGCTTCAGCGTAAGCGGTATTGCACGCCAGGTAGGTACCATCGATAACTCTCCAAGGGACGCAGAGAGATATGTTCGTGAATGTGACAAGTGCCAAAGATACGGACATACCGAGACTTCCCTCCACCATGCAAACCCCAGCTGTCATGCCCTGCCCTTCGACATGTGGGGATCGACTGACGTCTGCTTCCACTCACACACAGGCAAGTACAAATATGCAGTGGTCACCATTGATTACTTCACGGATAGGCCAAGCCTCTCGGCCAAAATCACGTACAAATGTCATCAAGTTCCCATGATCAAGTGTGGTGTAGGTTTCGCCTTCCGCGGGCAATTGTATCCGACCACGGCACACGCTTCTGACAAGTTTACGCTAATGCAGACGTGAGCGACTAGGCGCCAAGCATTGGCAATCTTCAGTAGCCTATCCTCGTGGAACGCAAGCCGAGCTCTGAACAAACGCCTCTGCACGCACTCAAGAGAAATTTGGAAGTGGCGAGCAGGGAAATGGGCCGAGGAGCTACCATCGCCTTTATGGGCGGTCGAACTATCAGACGCTGTCCAACAATGGAAACCCCTTTCGCCTCTCACCTACGGATCGAGGCAATGATTCCAGCTTGAAATGGCTTTTACCCAGCCGGTTATCTGCCCTCACTACAAGCAAAACAATCAAATGGCACGGGCAATAGACCGACCTCCTGTAAGAGAGAAGACCGGATGCTCGACTCGTAATGGTCAACTACAAACAATGGGCAAAGGCCCATCATGACAAAAAGGTCGAGGCGAGCCTTCATGGTGGGACCGGTGCTCGTAAAGATTGAGGTGACCTGACAGCTAATGGGGAAAGCTATCGCCCAACTGGAAGGACCTTTCAGTCACCGGTATTATCGAGAAGGCATCTACACACTCCGGACTCGGGAGGGAAAAGAACTAAAACACCCATGGCATGCTAATCATCTGAAAAAATACTATCCGTAGAGTCGATCTTCCTTACATAGACGGGCAAGACCCTCAGCCCTGTTGAGGGTCACAAATTTTATTCAATAAAGGCAAGTTTCTATAATGTTTTACTGATTTTATTAGCATCTACTATCTACAAGCGACTGGGCCAAGCCAGCCATAATACCCAAGTACTAGTGAACTTAATTTCTCCAGGGTGAGATGCGCCCCGCCTCTGCTCACGCATTTAGGATGCCCGCCACGCTGAGGGGCCTTGCCCATCTGATAGCGGCTAAGCTACCTCGGTTCCTCTAGTGACCGAGCAACACTGCTTAGTCGTATATCCTCACACCCAGGTGATATACTTCAACCGATTCGGGTAACCCACACCGAACAATGGCCGTGCCGGTTTAGTCGCCGAAGCCGGGCCATGCCCGCTAGTAATCAAGCTTCGCCCGGCGATAGGGGCCTTGCCCGCTCAAAAGCCTTGGCTCATGCCAAGCACTCAAAGCGAGAATGCAACCTGTGTGCCCGAGCACCATGAGGACAGGCCAATCTCCTATGAGTAAGCCATTAACCTAAGATATTCGCACTGTTCACTTTATGGTTTCTAGGTTAATGTTTTTTGCACGATTACTATTTGCCCGATATATTTCTGGGGGACTACCCCGCATACAATTGTGTCGGTACTAATTAAATGCAGGAAAAACACAAGTAAATATTATCGGGCAGAAAAACAAAAAACACAGGCAAATATTTCGAGCAGAATCACGATAAGTGAGAAGTTAAGTTACAGAGAATTGTTCACAGAAACCGAATATTGCAAAGTCTGTTACAAAAGGGCCATCGGCCAAGCAAAATATGGAGTTTTTTCTAAACCACATCAGGAGTTGTTTGAGCTGTAGCGGTTGTTTCCGACGCCAGTAAGCCTGTAATCGCTTGAAGCCGAGAAGCCTCGGAAGCCGCGCCTCCTTCTCGGCCTTCCGGGCATCGATCAGACTGCAAACATTGACTGCCAGAGGGGCAGGGGGACTCCAAGCCTCCAAGCCATCGTCAGCGTCATCGCGAGCCATAGCCTCCAATTCGGCCTTGGTATAAGGTACTAGATGATGTAGCTGCCGGGCTTCCTGACTGTATGGATCGAGCAGAGCCCATTCAGCCATTGTTCCCAAATCAACCGCCCCGGTACCTGCGAGCATCCGCAGGATGTGATGAGTACCCACGGCATAGTAGGGAAGTATGGCCCGGCGCACCTGCGAAGCATAGATAGGGGAAGCCTCAAAATCCTTTACGGCCTGAACTTTGGCCGCTGCCAGCTGATCAGAGAAGGAATCTATGGCCGCTACGCCCTGGCCACCGCTCCTCAATGCCTTCACCTCAGCTTGAAGCTCGTCCCGCTGCTCGATCAAGGCTCTCTCAGCGGCCTGGGACTTCTTTTGTTGGGCCACGAGGGCCGTCTTCTCTTCAGCCAGGGCCTTATTATCGGCCTCAAGCCTCTTCGTTGCAGCTGCAGCCTCTTTCAAAGATCGGTCAAGAGCGGCCACCTGCTCGCCCTTATTTTTCACAAGACCGCATACCCACCCCTCGGCCTCTGCTCTCTTCTGAGCATCCCTCTCCTCGGTATATCGGTTATAAAGATTGGTGCAAGTAGAGGCAATCTGAAAAACAAGCACAAAAAGGAGGTCAGTACGAGACAAACGAAGAAATAGTATAAAAAGTAACTACGAACATACCTCGCTCAAATTCAAGCCAACATGTCCGAGCATGACATGCCCGGGAGTCTCCCGGTCGTGAGTCACCTCCTCCTGCAGAAGCCTCTTCACAATGCCTTTACCCACCAGGCCGGCGGGGCTTCCACGGGCAGATAAGTCAATGTACCCGATGTTCGGGACCTCTGAAAGCCCACTAACCACGGCTCGGGCAATGCATGTCGGCATCTCATAGCCGGGCGCCAGCCACGGCTTCGACGAATCCCGGGCAGTGTGTTCAGAGTCCGTGCCTCGCTGACGGGTAGGTCTATCAGCGGAGGGAGATGGCAGCCTTTTCCTTTTCCCCGCTGCCTTCGCAGCCCTGGCAGCGGCCTCGTCAGCAGGGGCGGGTACTTCGACTGCGGGCAGAGGAGGAGGAGGAGGAAGTGTCTCGGTCGGCTTCTTCGCCGCATGAGTTTTCTTGGCCGAAGGGCCAAAAGGGACAAGCGGGACATCTTGAGGCGGTTTGCTCGCTAGAGCAGCCACCCTTCTACTTTCTTCGGCCTCAAGTCGCTGCAGTTGTCGTAGAGTCATCATCGCTGCAAAAAGAGGGCAATAAAAATCAGTACGACATCTATATGCAAAATAACTAGTAAAAACAGTCAAAGAGGGAAAGGAACCAGAGCGGTATAAGCAAGGCATGCAGTTGTGCCCGAGCCTGCGGCATTCCTGGCAGTTTGCCCGAAAGTTTTGGCCATGACAATCGCCCCAGTACATGTGGGCCTCCTCTTCATCAAACAAGCACAAAGGCTCAACCCCGGGAACGGGTGCCCGGAGCACCCCGGCCAAGCGCAAATTCCTAGGGTTGCAGCAAAGTTCCTTCCAGTCAAACAAGTATTCTTGGCTAATCCGCTTTTCGCCCTCCATCACGCAGCCTAGGGCATTCCGGATAACATTCAGGCGACCAGTGTCCCCGGTTTGGAAGCTGTTGCGAGGAAGTTTGGGGACGTGAATACTAGCCTCACTCATCGGCATTATCGGCCAGCCCCTCCTCGATTCGACTAAAAGGCCTCTATGATCCCAGGAGTCAACCTTGCCCGGGACATCAGATAAGATCCTCAAGAAGCTCGAGTTAGATCGTGCATTCACCCGGCCATAGACATCAACAGTAAGTATAAACAAGCGCCGAAACAACTTAATGGTGGGCTCTATTCGCAGCAACCGACACGCCACTATGTACGCCATCAATGCCCGCACAGTGTTCAACATCAAGTCGCTAGGCATCGGGCAAAAAGTTCTCAGAAACTCGAGAAAGAAGGGGTCGAGGGGCAATCGTAATCCTACTCGGAAAAAATCCGCATAAAACAGTAGTTTTCCATCTTGCTCACGGGGATACTCGCCGTCCACCAATACGGCCTTCTCTACGCGATAGTCCCCTGCGTCTATGCCCATGGAGGTAAACCACGCGGTCAACTTAGCCGGGGTATCCAATGACGCCCAGTGGGCCGCATACAACGTCTCATCAGCCTCGGACATCCAGACAGGACCAGGGACAGAAGTAGTAGCTTCATCTATGGGGCGATCAACTCGTTGTCTTCTTCTTCTCCGTGCAATTGGGATATTGTCAGAATCTTCCCCGGCCGAATCACAAGCCTCGTTAACGGGCAAGGTCTCCCCAGCAGCGGGCAACACGTCCTCATCAGCCCGTTCCCCGACCACGTTTTCTTGCTCGGCCAACTGTGCGTGGCCCGGCCCGCCAGTGGCTCGGCGGCCTTGCTCTACCTCCCCCTCGGACAAGCTTGAAGCGGACAGGGTAATTACAGGCACATGGGCCTCTGGATCCACGGGCACGAGAGGACGCGCGGCTACGACCTCACCGGCCACGGACGCGTCTCCCTCTTCATACACTACGTCCAGGGATGGGGATTCCTCACTGCTCATCGGGTCGTTTTGCCCGCCATAACTGAACTCTTCTCGATCATTGTCTGAAAACTCCCCGTCGGACATCTACAGAGATCGAGGAAAAAACATGGTCAGATCCTGTCCGTTACGAAGAACAGTCACCAAAAAAGGGGAGAAAAACCCTAACTCTAGGTAAATCCAAGAGGCCCTGCCCGCCTAGCAAACAGGACACAATGGAGGACTCTCCTCGATCTCAGCCTAGGGGACTTCTTAAAACCCTATGTAGTCTGCTCAGAGAATTCAACAAAGGAGAAGCAAAAGTATTTTTTCGAAACAAAAGAAAATGAGCACGAACCGCAGGAAATTAACATACACGAAAATGAAAAGGAACTTACTGTTAGGTTTTTGGAAGAGGATTGCTCCGTGAAGTCAGAATACTCAAGCTGCAATGGCACCGACGACTGGAACAATCTGGGACGAACGGTAGCAAGAGCTGTCAGAGCTTCTCTCTCTACCCTCTTTCCTCTCTCTAAAAAAATCTCCAAGTAGCGTAAAGGTTCAAATGAAGGAGGCAGCCGGGTTAAATAGGCGAGGAAACATGGGAGACTGCGCTGGAAACTGAAAAGGCAAGTGCGCCGCCGTCAGCCCACACACGCGCATTTAATGCGCCGTCCCTTGAGAAACGCTCCCATCTTTTCGGTCACTTCCTGGACAGTCCACGCACGCCCCGTCATGCTCCCTGACAGTGCCACTCAACGATGAGGCTTCCTTGATACGCCTCGTCTAGCGATTGCACAGAGTTCTAGAACCCTCCACAATGAAGCTCAGCCCGATCATTGGCATCACCAGATCTCATAAGTGTACAAGCCCGGGTTGCGAGCAACCTCATAACATTCTGCACGCTCCCCGCCTCGAGCATGAATACTCGCCAGGCACGAAGCTAGGGGCCACTGATATGCCTAGCCCAAATCTGGTCACGAGCAGGACACGAGCCACCGTCACGTGCCAATCACGAGCATGGGCCTTGAAAGGCCCACAGGCCCAGCGAGCATAAGAAGAGCAACCCCAAACAGCGAGCAGGACGCTCCTGACCTAACCTAGTCGGACACAGGCCCGGCCTGTCCGACCAGGGGCCTTGCCCGGGACTCGTAACTGGTTCGGTACATCACCTATCACACAGGCGAGTAGGGCCTTGCCCGCTCAGTCCAAATCGAGCAGAAGATACCAAGTGGCTTGCCCGCCAAGACACAGCCAGAGGTTATCATGTGTAGGCAGGACACTTGCCTTATCTATTCCTGATATCACGCGGCCAGCCGTATATCACCAGGAAATCTAGAGTCTCACTCCTTGTGGAACAGGATGACTAAGGAAACCCAATCCTACCCGGATTCAACCACACAAGGGCCAATAAATACTCCTCCGCCATACACCACAAAGGTACATGCTCTCATACACTCTGCCTCTTCCTTGAGTTCTGGTATTCTGTTCTTATACACGATACTTACTCTCACGCCGGAGGGGTTTCGCGAGGCCCTGCCTTGCACTTCCACTCAGGTTTTCTGTGCTCTCAGCCAGGTTCAAGGAAGCAGCTACAAGCCCAGATATCCTACCCACAGAGCAGACGGCCCAAGCTGAGGATTTTGCCACATCAAATGGTTCTTTAAATAAGGAAGCACATTGAAGTTGGCTAATGCAGCTACCCTTCCAAAAGCAAGGTCAGTAAGCTCTTAGTTACCCTATTTCTTTTTTTGAATTTTTAATTGTTACTATAATTATATATCTTCTGATCAAAATGAAACTAATTTATGATTCATAAAAGCTCAGTCAACCAACGTAAAATGAATCACAACATAATTTAATCAAGTTGCAATGTAGCATGCAAAGCACACTCAAGTGTAGTTTATTACCGTTGCAAAAAAAATCGAGTATCTAGAGCAAATACCTTCTAATAGTGAAAATGGGTATTTATTAATACGATATAAAATTGATACAATAAATAATCATATAATCAGTTGTTTAATTTCATCATTGTTGTTTAATCTTATCATTATTTTTACATACACACACATAAACACAACAATATATCTGCTTTGAATAACCCCCCAACAACAAAATACTACAGACAACTAAGTTATTAGTACAGTTTGAACTAAACTGATAAACATAACTGGAAATAAATATTCAACTTAGACCTTAAAAAAAAAAACAAAAACAGATTAATAACATAATAAGAAAAGGATAATAAAATTACATAAATACACATATAGGAAAAAACACACAATATAAAGTCATACATCGGCATCATGAAAAATACATTTCAAAATAAAAATAGTCGAGTTATCTCCATGCGTGCTAACCGAAGTTCTAATTTTTAGTTGTAGCTTTGATGGATTGATATCATGTACTAAACTAAAAAGAGAGGAGGCACTCTGTAGCAATCGTTTGATAGGTTTATGTCCTGGATTAAGCTGAAAATATGAGTCATTTTATCGAGTAATCTGGGTGTTATTAGCTATTGAAACTTAACTGCCAAAAATGGGAGGAGTTTAGAAGGGATGCAGCTTTTTATAATGGTGGCTATATTCGAGTTGCAATTACAAAGGAATACTCAATCACATGTGTTTTAAATTCATAGTCTGTCTGTCTATATTCGAGCAAGCCCAATGGGGGTTTTCCCCCCAAATCTAATTCAAATCATCCCCCGAATGACAAATGTTAAAAATTCTAACCCAAATCAACTAGTGATTTTGGAAAGAAAAAAATCATCTCTTGAACCCCAAAGGCTCCAAATCCAAGGTTGCCTTTCTACATGTCATGATTTAAGTGGTTGACATATTATTTTCTAGCATTTCTTTTTTGACCAATTTTTAGCTAATTTTTCTTTAATTTTTTTCCTGAATTAAAATACACATTTTTACCTATAAATAGAGACTTGGTTTGTTTCATTTGGATATTTAAAAAAAATTCTATGATTTTTTTAAGTTTCTAGCCATTATTAATGGAGATAAAGATGGTGGGTATGTAAATGTGTTGGATTTTGTGCCACCATTTGGAAGGTTTTTTGGTTTTGAATCAAATAGGTATCTAATAGATTATTTTATTGATTTTTAATAGGTTGAGTTTGATTTTCCAAAACCATTGTACATGTTCTTCCAAGGTAAAATTTGATTTTCAAATAGTACAAAATAAAGTTTTAAAAACATGTGTATGCAATCAATTGATTCAGTCAATTTGATTGAGTCAAGTGTATTGAATGAACAGACTTTTTATTTCATGTATGTTATTATTCTAAGGCCATATGCTGATTTTAATTAATGTGTATATTATTTCTAAACAAAGAGATAATTGTATAAGCAGATAATTGTATAAGAGATAATTAATTAATGTGTGTGTGTATGCATATATATATATATATATATATATATATATATATATGATGTATTTTAATAAAAATATATATGTTATTAAAAATGTGACAGCTTGAATTTAATGCTGAGAATTAAAGTTTTATTTATTTTATTAAAAATCACGGTTGTCAATGCTTTAGCACCAACTTATGAATTCAAAATGATTTCACCATGTTGAAACTGTTTGAATTCCAACACAGTATATTGGTTTGTTGTTAAATAAATGCAGTGTTAAAATTATAGAAAAATTAACAAAATAAAGTGGCTCAACTTCCAAGTATAGTTGAATGTTACATTTGAGTTTCTATTTTTTGAATGCATTTTAGGCTGGGAAAAATTACTGTTTTCATCATTATATATATACTAGATTTTGTGCCCGTGCCTATGGCACGGCGCCAGTATGGGACGATGTCAACATGAGACGATGTCAGTATTCAAATAAATCAATATAATAAATAATTTAAAATTAACATATCTTGGGAACCAATTAAAACAATATGATAATCCACAGTGGAATAAAAATCTAAAGTTACTTTGGTATTTTTTTTAGGGAAACAGGGGCGATACCCTGCTATATTTTATTAATATAAATAATATTACAAACTTGAGGGGGACAACCAGCGTTGCCCTTATAGGAAGGAGGACGGAGGACGGAGGAACCCGACCTCGAAAAGGAAAGACTAACAACAAATATAAACTAAGAAATTTGAATTTGAGGTAAACATTGGGCATCCATAATTATATCACTACTTAATCTTGTTCTGGAGGCTCTTGTTTCACAATAATTTCTGGTTTTAAAACGCGAGATGCAATAACTATGTCCAGTATTTCCATCTACACGTGAGACTAAGAAGATTCAGACAGATTATTTTAATTATATTTTATGCATAAAAGTGATTAATTAATTAAAAAAAACATACCGCCTCATTTACAAAACTCGAATCCTCCCACATATTATCGTACAATTGTATAGGCACATGTTGAGGTAGAATTTGAGATGAAGGAGAAGGGGGTGTCAGAGTTGTAGGTGGAGTTGCAGGTGGGGTTGCTGGGACCTATTTTAGAGCAATGCGTAAGATAAAAATTATGTAATTTAAAAATTTGTATTATATGTAATTATTAACACTTATCTAAACATGACTTGGATCCTTACAAAATCCTCTATAGAATCATAACAATTAGGTGGAGGGGGAGTTGGAGATGCAGGTGAAGTGTCAGATGGAGTTGCAGTGGCCTATTTGAAGCCATGTATGTTTTAGATAAAAACTATATAATCGTAAAAAAATGATTTTGATGTAATAGTGCATATATATAATGACAACAATGATTTTTCCCAAACCCTCCTCTTCCGGGTTTCCTTATTCTATTAGAATTAGGTTTGGATCCCTTTTTATACCCAAACTCTTTTTCCTAGTATCATCTTACGGCTGTCATTTATTTGGGTAACCTCCTCTTCTAGGTTTCCTTATACTGTTAGAATTAGGTTTAGATCATCTTTTATACTCAAACCCTTTTTCCTTCCCCCCTACCATCTGTACCGTGGTTTTTTTTTTACTTCCTCGGTCTCTCTCTTTCCAACCCTTGCTGTTATACTTTCTTTAAGTTCAGGTAATTAATTTTTTGATTTTCATCAGCTTTTAAGCTTTCTTTCTCTATTTTCTTCTCCCCTCCAGTTTCTTTCTCTGTTTTCGTCTCTCCTATGTTAATTCATATTTTGGATAAAAAAATCTTTTAGATCTATATTAATTGGAACTCAATAGTGATATATCCTTTGCATTGTTGTATTGTTTTTGTCATTAATTGATCTCCACAAGATCCTTTCGTCTCTCCTATGTCTAACAAACATGGTGTAAAGAAATTAAAGAGAGAATTGGTTGCACTATTTTTGATTAGTTTCTTTACTGACTTTGTAATTTGTATGTCTTTAGGGTTTTTATTTCGTGATTGAACTTAGGTTTATTGAATGGGTTGGGTGCTGTTGTGGTGGTAGTAATGGTGACTGTAAAAATGTCAAAGAGGAAAGTGGTGAACATTTGCTTCCCCAGTGCAAAGATACGTTCATTAAGCATTATGTGAGGACAATTGCCTGTGAAAGGCTTGCCAAATTTCCTTCTTCTTTACCCTTATAGTAGAGAGTATATGAATCCACTTTTGACAAGTGAGCATACTTATTAAAAACATGTTGATAGCTTGAAATACCGTTTGCCTTTGAAGCGGTAAAGACACAAGAGTCATGTAAAACCTACCCATTTCAAGTTTCAATCCCATTCAAAGTGGTTGGCCGATGGTGTATTCAATTTGAACAAAAATAAACTACTTTTAATTATGTTTTACAAAGTTTAACCTACTATTAGTTGGTCCGATAAGGAACAAAAATCGTTAATTTGATTACGTGTTGCTACGGTTTTCGGGTATGCAAATTAACTTCCACATTCAACGGTTTGCCGGCACACTGATTAGATTATTGGGGCTGAACTATAACCAATACTAATGTGAATGTGAAAGAAAATTAAATGCTACATAGGATCTGTTGGGTTATCATGGGTTGGGTTGTTCGGGTTTGCGGGTAACGGATCGAGATTGCCAAGCCTAAGTAATACTCCTATAAAAGTTTTATTCATACACAAAGCACTTATACTAACTGCTTTCAAATGATAAAAAGTTTGGAGATATGCAGTTTAAGCCAACTAGAAGATACATTTAAGTTCAGGTAATTATTTTTTTGATTTTCATCAGCTTTTACGCTTTCTTTCTCTGTTTTCTTCTCCCCTCTGGTTTGTTAATAACCCAAGCTCTTAATTGATGTCCACAAGATCTAATGTTAATCCATATTTTGTTTTTCCTTCTCATCCTCACTCTAATTTTCTCTCTTCATTCACGGTAAACTGAGAATAAAAATTTTCCCTCCTCAATAAGATCTGTTGGGTTATCATGGGTTGGGTTGTTCGGGTTTGTGGGTAACGGATCGAGATTGCAGGTAGGGCACTTCAGTTATAACTGGTTGTTGAGGAAGCACATTATAAAACCGCATCCCATTATAAAAAACCATAAAATTTTGAAAAGTATCAGACAATAAGGAGACCTGATTCATCTTATTACATAAATGGAAATTGAGGTTTGGTAAGGTGTGTAAGAAAAGAAAAGCGTAGCGAGGTTGGTGGGAACGGTAGCAAAAATATGAATGAACTCATCGACTTACCTTCATCAATTTGAAAGTGTAAAGATCTACTTGAACTAATAAGAGAAGTGTATCCACATCTGCATATAGAGGGTACTTCTACATCAAAATTCTTAACTGATCGTACTATTCTCTCTACACGTAATGATGATGTTGATAAAATAAATTTTGAAGCACTAAATATATTCCCGGGAAATTTCATTAGTTATTTATCAGCAAACAAAAATATAGAAGATGATGCAAGTGATCCGATCATGGCAAATCGATACCCGATCGAATATTTGAATTCATTGAATCCTGCTGGTCTCCCCCCTTCAGACCTCCAATTGAAAGTCGGTTGTCCCGTTATTTTGCTTAGGAATCTTGCCCCAAAAATGGTCTTTGCAATGGAACAAGACTGAAAAAAGTTAGATGTGCGTAACGCATTATTGAAGCTAAAATCTTAACTGGAGATAAAACTAGCAATTTGGTATTTATACCAAGAATTTCTCTTATGCCTTCTGCTTCTAAACTTACTATTCCCATTACAAGATGGCAATTTTCAATTAGGTTAGCATTTGCAATGACTATAGATAAATCACAAGGCCAATCTGTTAAATTTGTTGGCATTGACCTTCGAACACCAGTGTTTACTCATGGTCAATTATACGTTGCACTATCTCGATGTACTACATTCAGTAGAATAACAATCCTCTTGCCATCAGAAAAAGAGACTTCGACAACAAGTATAGTTTATTCGGAAGTTCTTCTATAATACTTTTACAACATGTATAAAATCATATCTTAAAGCTACATGATTTTCTTGAATCTAACTATAACTTATTTTTAAGAAATTGTTTATTTTTACATTTGACTAAAATTTAAAATTTATATAGTTTTTTTTTAACTAACGCACATTTTCAAATAGTTCCCCGCAACTCCATTTGACACGCCACCTTCAACACCACCTCCCCCTCCACCTGATTCTTATGATTCTGATTTTGTAAAAGAATTTGTAAGCACTACTTTTTTAGATAAACGTTAATAATTACATTTGATACAAGTTTTACATTTACATAATTTTTATCTTACTCATTGTTTCAAATAGGTCCCTTCAACCCCACCTCCAACTCCACCTGCATCTCCGACACCCCCTCCACCTACATCTCAAGTTGCAGCAGGACATATACACACAATATTGTATGATGATATGTGGGAGGTTTGGAGTTTTGTAGATGAAGCAGCAAGTTTTTTTTATATTTTAATTAAACGACTATAATGCATAAAATGTGGTTAACTAATTGGTTTGAATTTTATTTGTCTCATGTGTATGTGGAAGTAATTGACAAAGTTATTGCATCTCATGTTTCTAAATCAATCATTGTTGTGAAGCAAGAACCCCAAAAGAAAACTGAGTTTTTGTTATTGAGAAAATAATAAAATGTTCTTTTTACAAGTCTATTTTTTTATAAATTAAATTAAATGCCCAAGTAAAATGTTTTATTTTGTTAGGTATTTGAGTTTTCTCCCATTTTCGTTGTGTAATGTATATATATTCAACTCCTACAAAATTCTAAATAAATATTAATTTATTACAACATTGTCTGCTTCATATATCGATCAAGTCTCAAATTGGCGCGTGTCATAGGCACGGGCTCAAAATCAAGTATATATATATATATATATATATATAATAGATCTTCATGCCTGTGCCGATGATACGATGCCAATATATCTGATTTCGTCAATTGAAATGACAGTGTCTAAATAGAATGTGCAATTTAAAAAAATGTTGCAGTTGAGGGGTATATTACTTCAAGTGATAGTTGAAGGATTAATGTTTTATAAGGAGTGACTGTTCAGAAGATTAATTGTAAAGTGTGACTTTGTAATATGAAGATAAAATATAGGGAGAAGAGAAAATAGTGACTATTCATAATATTAATTGTAGGGGGTAAATTGTAATAGGAAAAAAAATAAGGAGTTAAAAATGGATAACTACTCACACATGTGAATGTGAGGGTGAATCTCAACCGTTAAATTTTTTAAGATAATTTAATCTCAATCTCTGAATAGTCATAGTCAATTATCTAGCTGTTTTATAATATAGACTAGTTATTTAGGCTGTGTTCCGCACGGGTACAATGTGAGATATACATACATTTTTTGTAATAATAATATAACTTTTGGACATTATAATTAGATTGTTAATCTCTTCCATGGTTATACTTTTTTTTTTCTATTGTTATTAATATTAAGCGATTTTTTTTACCTAAATCCTTTTAAAATTAATATAAATTTCTAACTAACGTGAGATACATATTTTGTATTAGTAATAATAGTAAAAATATTTGATATAAATACTTTTAAAATTAACATCTAACTTGATAATAATAGTAGAAGTCTTTTTGTTAAAAACTTTTAAAATCATAAATCATTTTTAAACAATATGAAATACTTATTTTCTATTTTTATTGGCAATGAAAGTTTATATTTTTTTATCTAAAAACTTTTAAAACCAACACCACATTATAACCATGTGGTATACATATTTTCTATTATTAATAATAGTAGTATATAAAAGAATTTTTAACCAACATTCATTTCAAAACAATGTGGATACATATTTTCTATTGGTAATAACATAAAAATGTCTTTATCTGATTACTTTTATAACCAATATTCATTTCTAAATAATATGAGATACATTTCTTTGTAACCAATGTGAGATACATCATCTAAAAACTTTCTAAACCAATATCACTTTTTCTAACAGTTGTGAAATGCTTCTATTCTATTGTTTAATAATGGTAGACTTTTAAAATCAGTATCACTCTCTAACCAATGTGGAATACATATCTCATTTGGTAATAATAGTAGAAGTCTTTCATCTTAAAAATTTTATAACCAACATATCTTTTTAAATAATATGAGATACATATCTTCTATTATATTGATGATAAATGTAAAAGTCTTTTATCTAAAGACTTTTAAAACAACCATCATTTTTTAACCAGTGTAGGATATCTCTTCTATTAGTAATAATAGTAAAAAAAAAAAAACAATTCATCTAAAACTAAAATCAACATTACCTTCTACAAAAATGTATGATACATCTATTCTATTGATAATAATAATATTTTTAAAACTAACATTAATTTCGAATCAATGTGTGATGCATCCCTTCTATTGATAATAATAGTATAATACTTTGTAATCAATGTGAGATACATACATCTATTCTATTTATAACAAAAAGTCTTTAATATAAAGACTTTTTAAACCAACCTTTATTTTAAAACATTGTGAGATGCATATGTTTTATTGGTAATAAGAGTAAAAATCTTTATAATAAGACTTTTAAAGCTAACATCTTTTTCTAAACAACGTAAGCTACATCTATTCTATGGTGATAAAATTAGAAATCTTTTATCAAAATACTTTCAAAACTAACATCAATTTATAAACAATGTAAAATACATCTTTTCTATTGATAATATTAGTAGAGATGTAATTCATATTTGTCATAAATTGATTTTGGTTATAAAAGCCATTAGATTAAAAATATAACATTTTATTACTAATAGAAGAGTTGTATCCCACATTGGTTTGAAAATAATGTTGGTTGTAAATTTCTATATATATAAGACTTTTACTATTAACAATAAAAGAGATTAATATCTCATTATTGTATTAATTATTAATACCTATTATTAATAGGTAATGGTTGAAAAACAATAAGTCACACATGAATGGTTGAAAATAATAATAGTATTATTGTTATAAAAAAATAATAGCAATAGTAATAATAATAGTAAAAATAATCTATCTATATTACAATAGAGCTCATTCTCACACATGTGCAATTGACTAAAGTTATTTAGAGGTTGAGATTAAATTATTTTAAAAAATTTAATGGTTGGGATTCACTCTCACATTCACATGTGTGAGAGTAGTTATCCACTTTTAAATCTCTATTTTCTCTTACCCTCCTGTTACAAAGTCACCCCTTACAATTAATATTATGAGCAGTCATACCCTGAGATTAATCTTTTAAACCATTACCTCTTACAAAACATCAATCTTACATTAATATAATCTCACAATAGAGCTCAATTAATTAACTATGACTATCTGGGCATGTGGGTTAATTTCGTCGCAAAATCAAACGTTCATAGGTCAGTTACATATAACTCCTTACAAATAACCCCCCTCAACTATAGGTCAAGTTCGAATAGCGCCCCTCAACTACCACTTGAAGTAATGTACCCCTCAACTATATCATTTTTTTTAAATCGCATCTTCTATTTAGACGTTGGCGTTTTAATTGACGAAATCAGATATACTGGCACCGTGCCATAGGCACAGGACAGGCACGAAGATCTAGTAATTAATACAATAGAGGTCATTGTTGCATGCTTACAATTGACTTGGGATAAAAATTGGTCAGAATTTACTGTTTTATGGTGATCCAACGACCCTTATTTCCCTCAACTCTCGCATGTGCGAATGACGGTTTTCCCAACGAGTATTTTTTCCCTCTTTCTTGCAATTCTTCCCGACTCTTTCTCTTCCCCATTACGGTTTTATGGTTTTACAGTTTTATGTTATCGTAATTAACTTAATCAATTTAATTTTTTTCCGACCCATAATTTCATATACAAATTAGTTGAAATATTTGTTTTTTTTTCTTTTTAATTGTTATCGTAATTAACTCAATCAATTTAATTTTTGTCCGACCAGTTTTTTTCGGGCCGCAATTTTGTATACAAATTAATCAATTTACTGTTTTACCAAGATTTTACGGCTATTGAATAAAAAACTATTTTGCAACACCAATTTCCAAATAATGTATCTCTATGTTTTAAAAGAATTTCCATTGTAGTTTTTAAAAAGATTACAATTTTGTCCAAGTAATTTCAATAATCTCTCCTTAAGTTTTATAAATAGGTTGGAAATATTCTTAATTAATGGTAGCACATGTTTAAATTAGGAAGTATAGGTTAAAGTTATTGACGAATGTCAAATTTTTAAACTAAAAATTATGTGCGGGCATTTATTTCAATGTAATATTGATATATATGAAATATAAAGAATGTTTCTCTATCACGTTTAATCTCACAATCTCAACCGTTTTTATCACGTTTTTTTTCAATTCCTATTTTATTACTGTGAAAATTATTGAGATATTACGGTTTACAAGACGATTTACATTATTATTTTACATTTGCGAAAATTAGTTACTCTTTCACTGAGATATTATACAGTTTTATAGTTATTATTTTAAATTTGCGAAAATTAGTTACTCTTTACTGAAATATTACGGTTTTACAGTTAATATATTACGGTTTTATAGTTTTTCAGTTTTATGGTTGCGAAAATTTGAATTTGAAATTTTTTTGTTTTTAATTGTTATCGTAATTAACTTAATCAATTTAATTTTTTTCTAATCTATAATTTCATATACAAATTAAATTTTTTTTAAAAAAACTTAAGTTTTGTAATTTGACATTTTCTTTCTTTTTAACTATTATCGTAATTAACTTAACCAATTTAATTTTTGTTCGGCCCATTTTGTCCGGCTGCAATTTCGTATACAAATTATTAATTAATCCATTTGTTTCGGGCAGAGAGGTCCCGTTTGAAAGTCAATTTTTTAAGAAAATAATATTTTTAGTAGTTCATTTTCAGAGTATCTGCTTCATTTATTGATAAATTTCCAAACTGGTGTCATGCCATCGGCACGGGTAAGAGTACTAGTATTGTACAATTCTTATCATCATTGTCATAAATGAAAAGAAAAATAAATTTATGTCCAAATAAAAGCTTTTTAACATATATGTGTTAGTAGACACCTTAAATTTTGAACTTTCTGATATTAAAATATTTATTTTGAGACTTTTAAAATCATTATTCATATTCTAACAATGTAAAATACTTCTTTTCTATTTCTATTGGTAATAAAAGTTTAAAACTTTTAAATAAACATTTATTTCTAACCATGTGGTACATCTTTTCTATTAGTAATAATATTATTTTAAAAACCAACACCAATTTCTAACAAATGTGAGATATATTCTTCTATAGTAATAATAATAGTCTTTTATATAAAAACTTTTGAAGTCAGCATCTCATTCTAAACAATGTGGGATATATCTCTTCTATTGGTTATAACATAAAAATAATAATAGTAGTAGTATTTTATCTAAAGAGTTTTGAAACCAACATCTCTTTGTAAATAATGTGTGATACATCTCTTGTATTTATAATAACATAAAAACTCTTTTAGTTATGAATTTTATAAATAATATATGTTTCTAAATAATGTTGGAACCATACATTATTTAAAAATATTTTAAACCAATACCACTTTCCTAACCTATGTTAAATACATATTTTTTCTATTAGTATTAAGTTTTTTATTAAAAGACTTTTAATACATATATCACTCTATAACCAATGTTGAATTCATTTCATCATTTGGTAATAGTAGTAGAAGTTTTTTATCTAAAAAAATTTAAAACCAACATCTCTTTTTATATAATGTGATAGATCTCTTCTCTTCTCTTTTATTGATGATAAAAGTAGAAGTTTTTTTTATTTAAAGACTTTTAAAATCAACATCACTTTTTAAACAATGTAAGATTTATATCTTTTATTGGTAATAATATTAATTTAATACCAACATCAATTTATAACAAATATGTGATATATATCTTCTATTGCTAATAATAGTAAAAAAATTTACATAATCTAAAATAATTAAAAATCAATATCATTTTTAACCAATGTGAGATATGCATCTTCTATTAGTAATAATGATATAAGTCTTTTATCAAAAGACTTTGAAAACTAACATCACTTTCTAACTCATGTATGATACATCTTTTAAATTGATAATTAATTATAGTATTTTTAAAACAAATATAATTTTCTAACCAATGTGAGATACATCTTTTCTATTGGTAATAATAGTAGAATATTTTGTAACCAATGTGAGATACATCTCTTATAAAAGTGAAAGTCCTTAGTCTAAAGACTTTAAAATCTAACATTTTCTTTTTAAATAATGTGTTATACATCTCTTTTATTGTAATAATATAAAATAATTTAAAATCAATATCATTTTTTAACGAATGTGAGATATACATCTTCTATTGGTAATAATGATAGAAGTCTTTTATTAAATGACTTTGAAACACAACATCACTTTCCAACCAATGTATGATACATCTCTTCTATTGTTACTTAATAATAATATTTTTAAAACCAACATCAATTTCTAACCAATGAGGGATACATCTCTTTTATTATTGAAAATTAGTATTTTTAGTGAAATAAATTGTGCAACTTGAGGCACAAATTTCTTTACGTGTCATTTGTTTGTTGGCGAAGGTAATTGCGCAAATGTGTTCTACTCGGTGAGAGTATCAAAATGATATATTTATTTGTCTAAATCGAGTTTTGGATGAATAAGATATCAAGATTAAAAGTATAATACTTGTTAAAAAATTATTATTTTTAGTGAAAGAAATTGTGCAACTTGAGGCACGAATTTCCTTACGTATCATTTGTTTGTTGGCAAAAGTAATTGTGCAAATGTGTTCTACTCGGCAAGAGCATCGAAATGATATATTTATTTGTCCAAATCAAGTATGAGATGAATAAGATATGAAAGTTTAAAGTATGGCGTTAGAAGTGAGTCATTGGAAGTAATGTTCCCACCTTGAAGAATTTAATCCTAGAAGTGAGTCATTACAAGTAATGTTCACACATTGGTTATAAGTAATGTCAGTTGTAAAAGTTTTTAAATATAAGCCTTCTACTTTTAATAATATAAGAAGTTATATATACTAATACTAATTTCCCTTATCATATTGATTATTATAATATACTAGTACTCTTACCCGTGTCGATGACACGGCGCCAGTTTGAAAATTTATCAATAAATGAAGCAGTTATTATAGAAATGAACTAAAAATATTATTTTTAAAAAAAAAATTGACTTTCAAACGGGGTCTCTTTGCCCGTAACGGAGGGATTAAATTGCTTAAGTTAATTACGATAACAATTAAAAAGAAAAAAATAAATATTTCAAATTACAAAACATACGTTTTTTTAAAATTTGTATACGAAATTACGGGTCGGAAAAAAATTAAATTGATTATGTTAATTACGATAACAATTAAAAAGAAAAAAAATACAAATACAAATTTTCGCAACCATAAAACTGTAAAATCGCAATATCTCAGTAAAAGAGTAACTAATTTTCGCAAATAACAGTAAAGCCGTAAAATATTAACTATAAAATATTAAATGTAAAATAATAACTGTAAACCGTAATATCTCAATAATTTTTGCAGTAATAAAATAGGGATTGAAAAAAAAACGTGATAAAAACGGTTGAGATTGTGAGATTAAACGTGACAGAGAGACATTTTTTTTATTTCATATATATATCAATATTACATTGAAATGAATGCTCGCACATAATTTTTCGTTTAAAAATTTGATATTCATCAACTTTTTAAAAACTACAATGAGAATTCTTTAAAAAAATTTGAGAGACATTATTTGGAAATTGGTGGCAAAATAATTTTTTATTCAAATATCACGGCCGGCTTCGAATCTGTAATCTCCATCCCAGAAGCGGGTCTGATTAATTGCTGCAATTTAGAATTATTTGCTTCATTATGATGAATATTCTTGATATAATTATTAATAAATTTCAAAAGAAAATGGAGAGGGAGAGATGAGTAGTCTTTCAACCGTGAATACTGAATAGTGGGGGGAGTTTGAGAGAGAGAGAGTGGGTGGTTTTTCAACCGCCGTTCACACATGTGAACTTGAGCAGTGATTATGACCGTAAGATCTTCGTAAATGAATCAATCTCAGTCGCTCTTTATCTCAAATCAATTGCGAACGTGTTTTCCAAGCTCTATTATAATATAGATTATTATTAGTTAATGGCTAGAAAACCAAAAATTATATATATTAGTACTAATACCCCTTCTTATATTTAGACTAGTTATTTAGCTCGTGTTCCACACGGGTACAATGTGAGATATATATATATATATATATATATATTGTAATAATAATATAACTTTTGGACATTATAATTAGATTGTTAATCTCTTTCATGGTTATAATAAATTTTTTTCTATTGTTACTAATATTAAACGATTTTTTTACCTAAATATTTTTAAAATTAACATAAGTTTCTAATTAACATGATATACATATTTTGTATTAGTACTAATAGTAAAAATCTTTGATCTAAAGACTTTTAAAATCAACATCTAACTTGATAATAATATTATAAGTCTTTGTATTAGAAACGTACGAAATCATAATTCATTTTTAAACAATATGGGACGCTTATTTTTTATTTATATTGGTAATGAAAATTTAAGTCTTTTATCTAAAGACTTTTAAAACCAACACTTCATTCTAACCACGTGATATACATATTTTTTTATTAGTAATAATAGTAGTAGATAAAAGATTTTTTTAACCAACATTCATTTCTAAACAATGTGAGATACATAGTATCTATTGGTAACAACATAAAAATAATTTTATCTAATGACTTTTATAAGCAATACTCATTTATAAATAATATAAGATACAATTTTTTATAACAATTGTGAGATCCATCATCTAAAATATTTTTAAATCAATATCATTTTTTCTAACTAATGTGAAATACTTCTCTTGTATTATTAATATATGGTGGACTTTTAAAATTAACATCACTCTCTAATCAATGTAAGATACATATCCTGATTTGGTAATAATAGTAGAAGTCTATTATCTTTAAAAAAAATTATAACCAACATCTATTTCTAAATAATGAGAGATACATCTCTTTTATTATATTGATGATAAAACTAAAAGTCTTTTATCTAAACACTTTTAAAACCAACATCTTTTTTTAACCAATGTAGGATATCTATTCTATTAGTAATAATAGTAAAAGTCTTTTATCTAAAATTAAAATCAATATCACTTTCTAATCAATGTGAGATATATATATATATATATATATATATATATATATATATATATCCCTCACGGGCGTAGCTCAGTTGGTTAAGAGCTAGTAGATTTGAAACACAAGATATATATCTTCTATTGGTAATAATGGTAGAACTCTTATATCTAAAAACTTTTAAAACAAACATCTCTTTCTAACCTATGATATACATCTTTTCAATTGGAAGTAATAATATTTGTAAAACAAACACTAATTTCTTACAAATGTGAGATACATTATTCTATAATAATAATAATAGTATTTTATATAAAAACTTTTGAAATCAATATCTTTCTAAATAATATGAGATACATCTCTTCTATTGGTTATAACATAAAAATAATAATAATATTATTATTTTAATTAAAGAGTTTTGAAACCATCATCTCTTTTTAAACAATGTGTGATACATCTCTTGTATTGATAATAACATAAAAATTCTTTTATCTAAATAATTTTATAACCAATATATGTTTCTAAATAATGTGGATCTCTTTGTAACCAATGTGTGATACATTATCTAAAAATATCTTAAACCAATATCACTTTCTTAATCAGTGTGAAATACATATTTTTTCTATTAGTATTAAACATTTTCTAAAAATACTTTTAATGAGATACATTTCATCATTTGGTAATAGTAGTAGAAATTTTTTATCTAAAAAAATATAAAATCAATATCTCTTTCTATATAATGAGATATATCTATTCTCTTCTCTTTTATTGATGATAAAAGTCGAAGTCAGACATTTAAAATAAACATCACTTTTTAACCAATGTAATAGTTATCTCTTTTATTGGTAATAATAGTAATTTAAAACCAACATCAATTTATAACAAATGTGTGATATATATATACATATATATATATTCTATTGCTAATAATAGTAAAAGTATTTTATATAATCTAAAATAATTTAAAATTAATATCACTTTTTAACCAATGTAATATATACATCTTCTATTGGTAATAATGGTTGAAGTCTTTTATCAAATGACTTTGAAAACCAACATCATTTTCTAATCAATGTATGATACATATCTTCAATTGGTAATTAATGATAATATTTTTAAACAATATCAATTTCTAACCAATGTGGGATACATCCCTTCTATTGGTAATAATAGTAGAAAATTTTGTAACCAATATGAGATACATATCTTGTAAAAGTGAATGTCTTTGGTCTAAAAACTTTAAAATATAACATTTTCTTTTTAAACAATATGATATACATCTCTTTTATTACTAATAATAGAAAATAATTTAAAATCAACATAATTTTCTAACCAATGTGAGATATACTTCTTCTATTGGTAATAATGATTGAAGTATTTTATCAAATGACTTTAAAAATCAACATCACTTTCCAACCAATGTATGATACATCTCTTCTATTGGTACTTAAGAATAATATTTTTAAAACCAACATCGATTTCTAACAAATGTAGGATACATGTCTTCTATTGTTGAAAAAATAGTGTTTTTAGTGAAAGAAATTGTGCAAGTTGAGACACGAATTTCTTTACGTGTCATTTGTTTGTTGGCGAACGTAATTGCGTAAATGTGTTCTACTCGGTGAGAGCATCAAAATGATATATTTATTTGTCCAAATCGAGTTTTGATGAATGAGATATCAAGATTTAAAGTATAATACTTGTTAAAAAAATATTTTTAGTGAAAAAAATTGTGCAACTTGAGGCACGAATTTCTTTACGTGTAATTTGTTTGTTGGAAAAAATAATTGTGTGAATATGTTATACTCGGCAAGAGCATCAAAATGATATATTTATTTATCCAAATCATGTTATGGATGAATAAGATACAAATGCTTAAAGTATGGTGTTAGAAGAGAGTCATTAGAAGTAATGTCCCACCTTGAAGAGTTTTATCCCACATTGGTTAGAAGTAATGTTAGTAGTAAAAGTTTATAAATATAAGTCTTTTACTATACAATAGAAGAAGTGATATACACTAATACTAATACCCCTTATTATATTGATTATTATTATGCATTATTATTAGTTAATGGCTAGAAAACCAAAAAAATTTAAAGCCTCCACATGGATATTTTATAATAAAGAGTTATCAAAAGGTGGTGAGGTGACAAAACTATAGTGCTTCTTACCAACTTTAAAATATATATATATATATATAAGGTAAAAATTCTAGGCATACATATACATATAGATAATTGCATAAAAAACAAAAAGTCATTTTATCAAACACTTGCCAATAAAATTTACAAGTAATAAACCAACCAAGTCTAGAACTAAAAACAAAAAAGATATTAATTACTCAAAAATAAAATAAAAATTCCTCTTTCCCAAAAGTCATAAGCTTGATTTTCATCTATTAGATCTTTATGTTTGTGCATATGGTACGCTGCCAGTATATCTGATTTCATAAATTAAAATGACAGTGCCTAAATAGAAGGTGCGATTTTTAAAAAAATATTACAGTTGAGGGATACATTGCTTCAAGTGATAATTGATGGATTGATGTTTTATAAGAAGAGACTATTCATAAGATTAATCGCATGGTCAGACTTTATAATATAATGATAAAACATAGTGAGAAGAAAAAATAATGACTACTCATAATATTAATTGTAGGGGGTGACTTATAATAGGAAAATAAAAAATAGGAAGTTAAAAATAGATAATTACTTTCAAATGTGAATGTGAAGGTGAATCTCAACCTCTGAATAGCTCTAGTCAATTATCTAGCGGTTTTATAATATATATCTTCATGCCCGTACCTATGATACGATGCCAATATATCTGATTTCGTCAATTGAAATAACAGTGTCTAAATAGATAGTGCGATTTAAAAAAATGTTACAGTTGAAGGATACATTGTTTCAAGTGAAAGTTGAAGGATTGATGTTTTATAAGGGGTGACTGTTTAGAAGATTAATCGCAGGGCGTGATTTTGTAATATGAAGATAAAATATAAAGAGAGAAAAAATGGGTGACTGCTCATAATATTAATTATAGGGAGTGACTTGTAATAGTGAAATAAAAAATAGGAAGTTAAAAATTGATAACTACTCATACATATGAATGTGAGAGTGAATCTCAACCATTCGATTTTTTAAGATAATTTAATCTCAACATCTAAATAGATCTAGTTAATTATTTATCTCTTTTATAATATAGATAAATATAGATATATAAGGCTTGTTTGGTAGTCAGACAAGGATAAGCAGTATTATTACTCTCAGTACTATTAGTGCCGTCGCTATTAATCCTCACTTATATATCGGGGGTGATTTTGAGATTATAAATGTTAATCCCAATTTTTTTTAATGAGGGCGCTAATAATACCACTCTCTTCCTTGGTATTAATAGTGAGGCAATAATGGCTTAATCCGGATAACTCGTGTTATTAGTCCCGACCACCTATTGCGTACCAAACATCAGGTAACTCGGCTTATTAATCATATCTGCCTTTAGCCCTAGCTACCAAACGGTACCATAGATTTCCTAAGATAAGGTGGTCCTTTGCGATAAAACATTCGCATTGAACAACGTAGAAAATATCGACATATGTCCCGCCCATCGTTCTAGACTTGGCCCCCGTTTCGTTCCGTGGGTTATAATTATCCTTTTTCAAGCTATAATGTAATCAAGAATTTTATACTCCTAAGTCGAGAAAAAAACTCTACAGTATTATTTTGAGATGTTTTATTTAAAATTTTATTTTTAAAAATTATACTTATAATTTTTATTTTATTTTTACCCTCCATTTGTATTATAAGCACATTGTTTGTTCTCATTGGCGGACACATGGCAAAGACTATGGGGCAGTTGCCCCCACTTGGGTTTTTTTTTGGTGAAGGAATTTTTTTTTAAAAAAAATAATATGTTATAGTGTACATTTTGCCCCCACATGAATCAAATTTCTACAATTTGTCCCCACCTAAATAAAAAACAAATTATAATTGTGATTTAAATTTTAAAAAAATTAATCACCATTATTTTAAAATAGCCCTGATTTGAAATAATCCTAATTTTGAAATAGTCCTAATTGAATATTTAATTTATGTAATTGTTGTGAATTGTGATTTATGAATTTATGGTAAATGATATTATGATAATATTGTTTTATTTTCTAAACTTGTGTGTTCAATATCTTGATAGGAAATGTATATTTATTTAATCTGAAATTAGAACATTTTAATTTGGGGGTTGAAGTAGTTGATTTATGAGATTTTTTTATAATTTGTGTAGATTTCCAAATTGTGGTTGATTTGAAGGAATTTGGTTTAAGTGATTATGGAGAAATTTTTTAAACGGAAACCAAATTTGTAATCAATTTATAAATGATTGTCTTGAATGTTTTATTGAAAACTATTTGCTTAGGAACGTTACAAATAATGATGTAATTACACGTTTTCAAACTATGAAAACGCGTAAAAGACAATTATGATTTATAACTTTATTAAATTTGTGCACCCAGTTAGAAAAATTCATGTATCCGCCAATGTTTGTTCTTAAGTATTTTTATAATTATAACTAACTCTAACGATATTAATATATTTATTTAATAATTAAAATTTTCAAATATAGACTATTTAAGTGAAACGGAAGGAGTATATACACACCGGTAGATTTTTATTTTATTATTTCTCGGTTCCCTCTAGATTCTTACAATATTATGAAAAATAATATATTTTTTAGTTTAAGAATAAATATATCTTATTTTAATTTAATTTGATTCAAAATAAGTGTCTTCTTTCTATTTTTTGAATGATTCTTGAAACTAAATGTCTATATTATCCTTATTACTTTCGGGACAATGCTAAATGGTTACATTTTGGCTAGCCAGAAACGTACAAGTTACCATTTTGTATTTAAACTACTCATTGTTCGTTTAAACTTTTTATTAGGGTCGTTAAACTACTTATTTAGGTTGTTTAAACTACTCATCATTATACACGAGTCGTTTAAACTAATCACCTTGATTGTTAAAATAACTTATTAAAGGTATATAAGACATTTTCACCTTGGTAAATATATAAAAAAAAATCCTTAAAATGTCATTTCTAACTGACCAGAATCTGGCTACCCATCATTTTCTCGTTACTTTTGGGAGGAAAAAAAAACATACATAAATTTGACACTACTATTAAATACTTGAAAGAAAAAAAAGAGAGGATAGAGTCAACTCATCTTTTAAAATTTGTAGAGTCGATTGGACACACTTATGTTGAAACTGAACCAGTTATTCCCTCAATCTCTACAATTGTGTCTTCTTTTGAAATGCATTTTATTCTAAACAATAGTCTGGCTTTTTCAAATGAAGTTACAGTTGGAAAATTAGTATTTTAAGTGAAATAAATTAGGGTTTGAGGCACTAATTTATTTGTGAGTCATTTATGTAATGATTATGGTAATTATGGAATTATGTTATTCTCCGTGAGTATATAAAAATACTATATTTATTTGTCCAATTCGGATATCGGATGAATAAGTTATAGAGGTTTAAAGTAGGACATTTGAGATGTTGGAAGTTGGCTATCCCACATTGGAAAAATGTGAAAGGCTTGAAGGGTTTATATACAAAGGCTCCCTTGTAGTTGGGTAAGCTTGTATAGAAAGAACTATCCTTCCTGCGCCCGCAGGGGGGGTGCAAATTAAGGTCCAATTTGGCTTGGACCGGCGGACACGAATGTCGGACCAAATTGTGCTACCTAGACAAACCCGTCTTTTGCACATTTTTCTTTTGAATTTTAAATTCAAGTTTTGTAACTCCAGCATTAAAGAGCAGAATAATTCTGTTTTAATGGACAGATTAATTCTGTCTTAATGTCCGTTTTAATTGAGTGGTTAATGGGCATAATCAAAACGGTTTTAGTAATTAAAACACGTTGATTCACTGGCCTATATAAAGGAATCATTCTCCACAACAGAGAAGACACTCACAGAAAAACACGAACTTTCCTTTCCTCTGATACACTTGCATTTGCATTGCATATTGATCATCATTTCCTTTTGGCCTCCTGTTTTGGTGATAGATTTCTGGCATTATTCAGTTCGCCGGACCTTCAGTGCAAAGTCATCCGGTTCTGCCGTTGTATCCTGAGAGACGTTCGTCCTAAGTAAGAACTCCAGGCACTTACAGGGAGTTGGACGAATAATGTTTCAAGGAAACTAGAAAGAACTATCCTTCGCGCCCGCAAATTAAGGTCCAATTTGGCTTGGTGTCGGACCAAATTGTGCTACCTAGACAAACCCGTCTTTTGCACATTTTTCTTTTGAATTTTAAATTCAAGTTTTGTAACTCCGGCATTAAAGAGCGAGAATAATTACTTTTAATGTTAATTGTCTTAATGTCCGTTTTAATTGAGTGGTTAATGGGCATAATCAAACGGTTTTAGTAATTAAAACACGTTGATTCAGCGGCCTATATAAAGGAATCATTCTCCACAAGAGAAGACACTCGAAAAACACGAACTTTCCTTTCCTCTGATACACTTGCATTTGCATTGCATATTGATCATCATTTCCTTTTGGCCTCCTGTTTTGGTGATAGATTTCTGGCATTATTCAGTTCGCCGGACCTTCAGTGCAAAGTCATCCGGTTCTGCCGTTGTATCCTGAGAGACGTTCGTCCTAAGTAAGAACTCCAGGCACTTACAGGGAGTTGGACGAATAATGTTTCAAGGAAACTCTGTGTTACACAGGCCTTGGTACGTTTTCCTTCCACCATAAGACATCAGTCTTCCACCGGTAGATTTCGATCGCCACGAAAAATATCGGTCTTCCACCGTAGACTTCAAGATCGCCACCGAAGACTTTTCTTCCACCCAGACCTTGCTTCGCCACAGACCTTCACCAGAAGACCTTCACCAGCAGACCTTGGTTCAAGTCACCAGCAGACTTACAACTAAGCCACCAGCAGACTTCGAAGCAAGTCACCAGCAGACTTCACAAGTCTTCTTCAACCAGCATCTTACGGTTTCGATTTCTTTTATATTTTAATTATGTAAGATTGTATAGGGTTCTACCGAACAGTTACAAAATTTACATTGATAATTGATAAACTATATCATGTCTATATGCACTAATGTGGATACCACGGAGTACGGATACATGTACTAAAATTGCTCAAAGTCTAGCCCTTAATTTTTCTCAACCCCAAAATGACATTCATTCGCGGATTTCCAGGCACAAATTTCTAGTCTCAGTACAAAGAGTAAGAATTAGTCTCCGACAAATAGGTGAATATGGACGGCGTCTATATAGTCAATGGTTTAAAATGGGCGGGTGAGTGAGTGTTTATTTAATAACATGTGCATATATGAACGAATAATAAATAGGGAAGGACACACATTTACCTATTAACACAAAATTATCAAATAAATACAATAATTACAAAACATTCATTTTGCTTCATAAAAAATACTCAAAGTTACAAAAACATTAATTTCACCAAAAAAAGAAGGAAAAATAAAGTATTTTTGTATTTTTGCTCCTTTCTTATGCCGATTCCATATTTTTGTTATTGTAACCCCCAATTCAATCTCCTATTTTATGATTTGAGTTTTTATTCCAACTTAAATGGTAATTCATTTGTGTTTCGTAATTTGGCATGTGAGTTCACAGTCTAAGTTATCACATGTTTAATTTCAGGAATTAAGATACAAGTTAGGCCTGTCAATTGTGTGAGTTGGGTCAAGTATGAGTTGGGTAATGAGTCAGAACCCAACAGGCTTAAATGGGTCAAGCTAAAATGGATCGGGTTAAAACAGGTTGATTTGTCTTAATCTAAACTTTTCCCGAAAAATTCATACATTCATAGAGTAAAAACTATCAGGTCAAAGTGGGGTAGCAGGTTATCGGACCTGACCCATTATTTTTTGGGGGTTGAAACGGATTATCCATTTCGACCCAAAAATGTTAATTGGTAAATCTTAATAAATCGTGCTTTAATTTAGCCTGAGCTAGTATGACATCTTAATAAGAGGAACAAGTTCAACAGAATGCATCTCTTGGATTTCAACAGCTCCTAATTTGTCATAATGAGTTCAGTTAATTTGTTGAATTAATATTTATCAAATTAAATTATATTGCTGAAAATTTGAACACAAAACAACCAAAATGGCCAGGATGGTGCTCTACTATTGAATCAACAAGATTGAACCAAAGACACTTTCATCTATGTACTACTATGAAACGGGTTTCCCAATTTATATAATAAATTAAAAACTTAAAAAGAAACCCAAAATAACTCAAGTTGACTTTTCAATGTATTCTTTTCGAGGATGGAGAAATATGGAGGAAAGAAATGGAGAGAATGTGTTGTGAATCCTAGATACAGCAATGTCAAACACAGAAACATGTATATATTGTAGAATCATGCACCGAGCACTTTCCTGCAAGAATTATTCGACCCAATCAAATGCCTTGGGTTACACGAATATTCTTGTGGGATAACACTATAATTGTCCTCATGTTCTGGTACTAAAACAGGAGACTACTATTGGAATATTCTATGTATCATTGCCAAAAACGAATGTGCACTCCGTACCCCCAAATTCACAATATAGTATTCTCGAGCTCACTCATCTTCAAAACATAAACCCCGACTATACCAAATGACCAATGATTTTACTTAAATCATCAACAGAATGGTGGATGTAGTTAAATGTTGGAAAGGCGAATAGAGAGATCAGAAATAGCAAAAATTGGAGCGAAATTGGAAAAGCAAGAGAATGAGTTTTAGCATGAGTGCCTACGTGGGCCCTATTTAGCTCATCATAATTAATGGGCTCAAATGGGGATGTCCATTTATGCTCACTTAAAAATTTGGGTGCGCCCGTACCCTTTATTTCTTGGGTACGTGGTATGGACGGGTAAATGTGTGCGGACAAAAAATGTAACCTCTAATATATATATATATATATATATATATATATATATATATATATATAAGGAGTAAATTACAAATAACCCCCCTCAACTAGGGTCAAGTTTGAATTTCCCCCCTTAACTACCAATTCAAGCAATGTACCCCCTCAATTTTAACATTTTCATAAATTGCACCTCTTGTTTATGCATTACCATTTGAATTGACTGAATTTTCTCACTTAAAACTCACATGACCATAATTACGTATTATTTTACCATAATATTCAAAATAAAGATAAACAATTATTTATATTAACCATCTTTTAGGTACAAAAATGGTTATAGTGCAACAAGGGTAAAATAATCAATTGAAACACCAAAAAGACACTATGGTTAAAAATGATAATAATAAATAAAGATGGTCACATGAATCTCAGGTGCACATTTTACGTCAACTCAAAGACAATGTCTAAATAGAAGTTGCAATTAAAGAAAATGCTATAGCTGAGGGAGCAAATTGCTTCAGTTGGTAGTAAAGGAGACTATTTCGAACCTAACCCATAGTTGAGTGAGGCTATTTGTAGTTTATACAAAAAAGGGAGTGCTATTTCAACCTCTAAACCTCTAAGTATACCCCCAATAACTCAAACTTATTATTTTACCCTTCTTCATCCAAACACCCCCCTCCCGCCCCTCCGTCATCGCCTTCTCCCTCCCTCCTCCCTCCTCCCTCTTCTGCGTCTAGGTGTGAGCAAGGCCTGTCAATGCCCGGCCCACAGAGCCCGTGCCCATGGGCTATATATAGTGTTGGGCTTTAGATGATTCAAATGCTCGCGGTCTCGGGCGCTATTACGCCTTCAGCTGCTCCATGCCTGTTATGCCCGATCCGGCCCGGCTCATCCTTTTCTATGATAAGTTTTTTAAGTGATTTTTCCTAGCCAAACAATTAAGTTGGCGGAAACAACTCGTATGACTAGAATCCCACACGACAAACAGCCCAACAATAGCAACAAGTTGTCCAAACCCTTATCTCCACGGCTGATTCTCACACCCAAACTCTACCACAACCTTTTTATTTTACCCTCATCGCCTTCTCCCTCCCTCCTCCCTCTTCTGCGTCTAGGGGTGAGCAAGGCATGTCAATGCCCGGCCCACAGAGCCCGTGCCCATGGGCTATATATAATGCTGGGCTTTAGACAATTCAAATGCTCGCGGTATCGGGTGCTACTACGCCTTCAGCTGCTCCATGCCTGTTATGCCCGGTCCGGCCCAGCTCATCCTTTTCGATGATAAGTTTTTTATGTGATTTTTCCTAGCCAAACAATCAAGTTGGTGGAAACAACTCGTATGACTAGAATCCCACACGACAAACAGCCCAACAATAGCAACAAGTTGTCCAAACCCTTATCTCCACGGCTGATTCTCACACCCAAACTCTACCACAACCACTCACCAAGTCTGTAGATGAATAACAAACCAAACAGTCCTCGAAACCCTTGAATAACCCACGATAATGTCAAGGAAGACAAAGGACAGATAGACAAACTCACCAATTGAGTTTCACTCGCTCAACGTAAAGAGATCTAATGCCACAACTAATCTAGGCTTCACTCACCTTGATTGAATTAAAACGATTTAAGAAAAGAACAAACCCTTGTTCTTGACAATGTTTATCACACAACCAAAAATCTAATTTTATTCAAGAAAGAGATGCCTTTAAATAGGCTACAAAGTAAACCGTAATTCTAAAACGGAAAGAATTCCTAAACTTGGTGGAAAAGAAATCCTAAACTAGTTGCCCAAAATAAAAGACTTCCTAACCAACTAAAACAATAAAAGTAAACCACTTTTTAAGGAAACAAAATAACAACTAATTAAATAAAATATTTAATTAAAACCCCAGTCTAATTGGACTTCACGGAGGTCGGCCTCCTTTTCCATAATCCCATGTTGTCTCAAACTTGCCAGCCACGCCATGCACAACTCACCCATACGATGACTTCCTTCCAGCCAACTCGGTCCAGCTCTCCCAGCCCCTTTGCTGAGCAACCCTTGTGAGACTCATTTCCCGAGCAACCACTCCAAGTCGAGCAACTAATCTTCCTCAACCTATTAACCTTAAACCGAGTATCCTTGTTTACTTTTTCAGTCCACGATCCAACCATTGACCCACCTTTGTGGAGCCCTAAGCCGAGTAGATCCTCGGTGGTTTTCCTAGTGTGACTTATTCCCGCTCCTGCGATCGTTATGCTCACTCTTGAGTTTGCTATCTCATGCTCAGATAGAACATTTCTTTTGTGAAATTCCCTTGTCGAACTTAACCCTCCTGCCCAACCTGACCTGGACACTCTACTCGCATCAAACCCCCCTTCTTTGAAAAGGATTATCCTCAATCCTTGGCCCTCTTCTTTGCTGACCCTTTTTTCTGATTTGTATCTGCTTGGTCTTGTTCCTGTGAGTTCAGAACCCATAACCCGAGCCTTCTTTTGAGCTGACGTCCACCAATTCCTATTCTCAAAGTTGGTTATCCCACCATACTAAAATAGTCCCCTCTTGGTTGGTTCCTTGTTTACCCTGAACCTGATTACAACAACCTGCTTGAACAGCCCCTCTCCTTTGTGTTTAATGAAATATCATAGGAATTCAACCCACTTGCCGTCTTCACTACCCAATATGTGAGCTAACACCTTTGCTACTTCCAGATACCTTGCTGCCATCGCAGCCATCCCATTTAGCTTCCCACCTACTTCATTCTTGTTTCTTCCAAACAACATAAAGGGATGTAGAGACACAACCTTTTTTTTTTTTTTTGTGAAATTACTTGTGTCTCTTGATTCTTCTACAGCTAATTCGGACCCCAATTTTCCTCCCTTTGTTTTGGCTATTTCCAGCACCCTTTCGGTCAGAAATCCCGTCCCACACACATCCTCATCTGTCGCTTTGTTGTAGTTTGTGTTGATTTTCCATCTTGCCTTCACTGAACTGTAAGTGACTTTCTTCTTGAACGAACACAGCCCCAAGCCATTTGTTTTTCCTCAAACTAGCAAGAAAATTCGGTATTCCTATGTCTTCCAACACACTACCCAAGGTGGTTTCAAAACAAAGTAGAACCACATTGATGCACCTTCATGTTTTTTCCTCCACCACATGTAAATCACTATTGAACTTTGCCCAAGAACAATAATCCGACTAGTAACGTGACATACCTTGGCTACACAAGATTGGTGGGGTTGCAATTCCTCATGTTCGACTTCGATAATGTCCATAGGTTGTCTTACTTGCATTAAAACATCCATTTTCTTTTCAAACGAGGTTACCTTAGAATCTGCATTTAAAATCCTTGATGTAAAAGGATTCGGATCTTCAATTTTTGTTTCTTCTTTCCTTTGAAGTCTTTCCTCTTCTTCCTTTTCACATCTTTTCTTTTCCTTATTTTCTTGCTTTTCGTTTGCATGCCTTTCCTTTTCTATCCTTTCCTTGGCTAACTTCAACTCTTCCTTCTTAATTATCTATCTCACAGATCTCCTCATCCGTTATAATTCTTCCAAAAGGACATTCAGATGAGCGGCGACCATTACTTTCACATTTATAGCAATTGAAAGAATACGACGGAAAGGTAGTGTTTAACCTTGGCTTGCAGTCCAGGACACCCTTTGAACTTGCAGCCCTAGAACATGTAATGGAGTCGCAAAACTCCTTTGAAACTACCGGCTTCTTCACCATGTTTTTGTGTGGCAGCCCAATCAAGCGTTGTATTGCATGACGCATGCTTCATAACTCTTGGTCAATCCATACTCCCTTTTCCTCCATGATCGCCCACGAAGTTAGAATCCGTGGATGCCTTTCCTCTGCTACCACTTGATGTGATTTTTAATTCCTAGCCAAACAATCAAGTTGGCGTAAACAACTCGGATGACTAGAATCCCACACGACAAACAGCCCAACAATAGCAACAAGCTATCCAAACCCTTTTCTCCACGGCTGATTCTCACACCCAAACTCTACCACAGCCACTCACCAAGTCTGTCGATGAATAACAAACCAAACAGTCCCCGAAACCCTTGAATCACCCACGTTAATGTCAAGGAAGACGAAGGACGGATAGACGGACTCACTAGTTGAGTTTCACTCGCTCAACGTAAAGAGAGACGCCACAACTAATCTAGGCTTCACTCACCTTGATTGAATTGAAACGATTTAATAAAAGAACAAACCCTTGTTCTTGACAATGTTTATCACACAACCAAAAATCTAATTTTATTCAAGAAAAAAATGCCTTTAAATAGGCTACAGAGTAAACCCTAATTCTAATAAGGAAAGAATTCCTAAACTTGGTGGAAAATAAATCCTAAGCTAGTTGCCCAAAATAAAAGACTTCCTAACCAACTAAAACAAAAAAAAAGTAAACCACTTTTTAAGGAAACAAAATAACAACTAATTAAATAAAAGATTTAATTAAAACCCTAGTCTAATTGGACTTCACGGAGGTCGGCCTCTTTTCCATAATCCCATGCTGTCTCCAACTTGCCAGTCACGCCATGCACAACCCACCCATACGATGACTTCCTTCCAACCAACTTGGCCCAGCTCTCTCAGCCCCTTTGCCGAGCAACCCTTGTGAGACTCCTTTCCTGAGCAGCCACTCCAAGCCGAGCAACTAATCTCCCTCAACCTATTGGCCTTAAACCGAGTATCCTTGTTTACTTCTTCAGTCCACGATCCAACCATTAACCTACCTTTGCGGAACCCTAAGTCGAGTAGATCCTCGATGGTTTTCCTAGCGTGACTTATTCCCGCTCCTGTGATCGTTATGCTCACTCTTGAGTTTGCTATCTCATGCTCGGATGGAACCTTCCATTTGTGAAATTCCCTTGTCGAACTTAACCCTCCTGCCCAACCTGACCTGGACACTCTACTCGCATCAGTTTTTTAAAATTTTAATTATAGGTCTGAACCAAATCTTATTTATTTAATTTAAAACTTAAAAATATAGTACTCTAACTAGGCTGAATTGTTGAAGCGGTGAAGCCTATTGCGGATTGCCCTTTCAGTTTTTCTATGATATAATAATACATATAAACCTACTAAAAGTCTAAAACCCTTTTTTTTTAATTACTCAATCCTCTATTCTCATGCAAGTCAGTGAAGTACGACGCACTTTATTGGCTTATTCTTAGTTCGCCAATCTCTGTGAATTGATGGGTTGAAGCCCAAAGTTTGAATGGTAAAATAGTAAAAATATTAAAAAAACATGAACAGATGGGCTGAAGCCCGTGTCAGCCCGCCCAATGCATGTCCAAAACTCATCCACTAATGCATGTGGGCTGATCTATAATACTAGGCTTTTAAATCTAGTTCATGTTGCCTGATGGGCCCATATTGGGCATTGCCAATGCCCGCGGGATTAGGGTCTGTGCACACCCCTATCTGCGTCAACCTTCCACCTCCCCATGGTCGTATTCCCCTTTCTCTCTCTTCATCAATTTTTTTTCTCTCCTCCTCCAGCGAACACAACTATTCTCTTACCTTTTTTTTGTTTCTTTTCACCTTCCAGTACCACTAATCATCCCTCTCTTTGTCCTCATAACATGCACACAAAATTAATCACCAACCATGTACCCAACTTATTCCCTACCTCCCTTCTTCTTTGTCCCCTCATTTTTTTCTTTTCTTTTTTTTTTTCAAATCAAGGGTTGTTCGACTATGGTTGACCAAATAACCTTCTGACCGACTAACACAAGGTTGTTCGGTCGATCATGATCAAACAACACAAGTTGAATCGGAAAAAAAAGGATACGGGGAAGAAGAGATGGAGATGGTTTGAACAGAGGAAAATGGACGAGGAGACGAGACTATTGCAGAGGAAAAAGGAGGAAACAGGAGTGTGGCTGGTGATTGGGGATCGCTGGGATGTCGGGGAGAGAGAGCATATAGATGGAATGGGATATAGTTAGATGGGATGGGTAAAATAGAAAGTTTGAGTTTTTGGAGGTATACTTTGAGGTTTGGGGAGTCCATATAGTTTGCACATGTTGCCACTTTGGAGAGAGATACTAACGAAAATAAATGAAAGGGTCGCCTAATACTGTAAGGAATAAGGATTTCTTAAAAAGTATTTAATTTTTGAAATATTTAGGGCCCAATAAGTAAGGGGCGAAAGTTACTAGGATTACTGCCAAATATCAAGGGAATAATCGAGTCAGTCTCTTTTAAAAAGTTTGCAATCGCTCCAGTTTATCATCGTTTCTTTCAACAAAAAAAGTCACTTTTGAGAGCGAAAAGATTACGATCCCCTTAATGAGTCTAAGGCGCACTACGAATCATTCACTCAAATGCACCGCGCTGCATCAAATTTTGTATCGCGATGCATCAAATTTTTCACCAGGACGCATCAAATTTTACACCACGGTGCATCAAATTTGCACCGCGGTGCATCAGTTTTAACTTATTCAATTTTGCAGCCGGATGCAAAATATTGTAGCACTGCGATGCATTAATTTAAATACATTATCCAATTTTACAACTCGATGAATAAAATTTAAATTATCAGACCTTATCTACCTTATTTCCAATGCACAATTACAAATGATTCAAAATGTATATGTATCTTTCCTGCCCCTCAAATCCTAATCGATGTATCACGATTCACAAATGATGCATTGTGATTCAAAATTAATGCATTCAGATTCAAAAAGATGTCAAACAACGAAAAAAAATTATATTCAAGCATTTCATCAAGCAATACAAAACACTTTAAATCTATTTTGAATCACACAAACACAAATAATGAAAGAAGAATAAGAAGAACAACAACATGATGATATGAATTAGTAAAAGAGTGAGAAGTTTAAGTGACGAAAAACAGTATGTAATAACTATCATTGTTCCTCGATACTCAACTTCACACTCTCTTACCACTTCATATTTTTTTGGGTTTTCAGGCGAACAAGTGAGTAGAAGAAGTAGATGAAGAAAAAGAACACACTGTTGAAACTAAAGATACATAGATGAAGAAGAAAGAAAATAAGAAGTTAGGGTGGTGGATTAATCGAATCCAATATGAAAAACATAAATGTTCTTCACCATCTGACCTACTTATTCCTCTTTCTCTTCATCCGTACAAATTCCAGCCGTAAATACTTTTATGTGGGCATTTTAGGAAAGATTTCATGAAAATAGACTTTTGCAGTTTAAAAAAAACAGTGGAGTAGAGGGGTTAAATGTTTCAGAAAAGGTACTAGCTAACAATTTCTCCAATTATCAATGCAATGATATGTTTCTATAATACTCGCTTTGTCCCAAAATTATTGTTGTTTTTTACTTGACACGTGGATTAAGAAAAAAAAATTAACTTGATTATTGATATTGGTTTGATGTGTAATTTCCTTTAAAGCTCATGGATATGTGACCTATAATTAAAGTATGATGGAAAAAATAAGGGTAAATCGATAAAAATATTATCATAAAAAGAAAAGTTTTATACAAGACAATTATTTTGATGGACGAAAAGAAAAGCCGGAGATTGTGATGTGGATATCGACATAATCAGGGCCGGTCTTGAGTTTCGAGAGACCCATGACAAAAAAAAAGGGGGGGGGGCGCTTTATAAAAATGAAATCATTTAAAGTATTGAGAAAAAGAAAAGTAGAAAGTTTATGGCAAGAATTGAACCAAAATCTCTCACAATCAACCAAGTATGTTAACCATTGGGTCACCTATTCTACACTAAAATTATCAACGCGTTATAACTTATATACAGCTCACATACTAAAAAAAGTAACAGACTAAAACAAGTACCAACCCAGGATTCGAACTTGGGACTTTTAGCCTAAATTATGCGCATCTTAATCACTAAAAAAAATAACAGACTAAAACAAATACCAACCCAAGATTCAAACTTGAGGCTTCTAGCTTAAATCATGAGTGTCTTAACCACCGAGTTAAGACAATCAGTTTTAAATCTATTTGACACTATAATATATATACTAAATATAAGATAATACCCAAACATTTGGGACCTTAAAAATTGGAAGCACATGGCGGTTGTCCCTCCACACACCCCAGGCCGGCCCTAGACATAATAAATATTTAACCTTGGATTTGGATCAATCACCATTGATACAGAGAGTGCCACACAACATATGGGGGTTCAAGCCGATGCAATCCTTGGAGTTGGGGAACTGTACTAATACTAGTAGTATTTCTTCTGCAACTGTAAGTAGAACTCCGTGCTTCTCTGAGAACTATAGTATGTAACTGATGATTTATATGGAGGGCAAAGTTTTCAGTAGAGAAAGCATGGGTGATGAAGATCTTTAATTGTAATCAAACTGATAACAACCACTTTGAACTGGACTACACCAAACAGTTCAAGATGAATCGCATTGTGAACCGCTCTGGTTCAACCCCTTAATTCCAATTGAGATAGCAATAATTGATCCACATATTAACAAAAAATAATACCTAAACGTAACACCGAATCCCTAAACCTAACATCATTTAATAAACAAAAGTACCTAATTACCCTTTCTACATTTAACCAATACCAACCCCACCATTAATTTACTCAAACAACCACACCCCCTCCCTCCCCCATACTGCATATCGATTTGGATAACCCCAAATTCAAATCACCAACTCTCTTCTCTCTCTTCATAGATTTCTCTCAACTATTCCTCCCATTTCTCTCACTTTCTCTGAACACTGCTTCCCGTCTCCCTTCAAAAACCTCAAAAACGAAAATCGATCACTCCTTCCCGTCTCCCTTCAAACACCAGATTTGAAGCAGCTCCCGCACCCGAAAATCCATGTATGTTTTCATTTCTATTTTAATTCCTATGTTTTGATTTCAAATTAATGTTTACTGCCATTGTTGTTGATATTGCTAAATTTGGTTTGTTTCAATTTGAATTATTTTATTCCTTCTATTTGTTTCAATTGCTGAACAAATTTTTTTCTTTTTTTCAATTTCGAACAAAACATCCGCTACTAAGTAGCGGTTTTCGAACAAAACACCCGCTACAAACAAACGGTTCTTTTGATACATGTTCGCTTGTTAAAAACGGCCATAGACCTATACATTCGCTTCTTGTTTGCGGTACTATCCCAAAAAATTCGCTAGCCAGTTGCGGAAATAATGCTAAACATCCACTGCGCCTAGATATGATTTTTTTTATTCTGTGCAAATATATTCAAAAATAAAAATATATTACCAGAAAATAATCATTCTTGTTAGTATTTTCATCTTAATTGGGATTACAATCATAATCATGTACAAGGGTGGAGGGTTTGGAGAGTTTTTTTTTTTTTTTGAAAGAGAGATGAAAATGATGAAAGTTAGTTACGGTCTCTCATAGATTGTGAGTAATTGGAAGGAGTGGTTGGTTGGGAGAGTAAATGAAGGATTGGTTTCCTATTAAATGTTTAGAGGGTATTTAGGTATTTTCAACGGTTAAATGGTATTACGTTTAGGGATTTCGGTATTATGTTTAGGGTCAAGATAAATAGAAACCCCTAATTATCTCCAAAACCTATAAAAGATTATTCACCGTAATATTTCGTAATATTTTGCTGGAACAAGTACCAACACCATTTCATTATCAAGGTGGAAGAGATGGCAAGAGCACTCAGATAAAGACCTTGAGGTCTTTGTTTCAAATCCTTATACCAACAAAGAGTCACACTTACATATCAGAAAAATATCCTCGAGATAATAACTACATGTGGAGGTGGAGGTGGAGGTGGAGGTGGTAGCTTTGTGGTCATTGTTCACATGAAAGGTCAAATTAGTTCCTGTTTCACAACTCTCCACAGCCTTCAATATAGACCACCTTAGAAGAAAACGTAACACCACTTGAGCCAGATTGCTATATACTCCTATTTTATTTATTTGGCGTGGCTCCTGCATGGTGGAAGGACGGCAGAGATCGCAGAAGTGGAAATGCCGTATCCACATAGAGCTGGGAGTCTGTTCATGGTTGTTCAATGCTGCAGAACGGGATGAAACAACAGTCGGGCTAGTTCCCCAAGGCACAATGAATGAACAACAGGGCTTTATAACTACTTGACTCAACAGATCTCAAATCATCCAGGACGAGCTTATGTCAACTATGGGGATCTGGATTTGGGACTGAACAGATGGGCAACACAAGGGATAGATATGGACAGGCAAAGCGAGCTGGGGTGCTCAATATTTCAGGAATTTTTTTTGTACAGTTTGCAAACCGTTCCACAACATTAATCAATTGGGTGATTTTAACCACACCCCAATATCCTCTCTTTACACCCCATGCACTGTGTTTTACTCTATGTTGTACAATGTAATACATAGGGTGTAAAAAGAGGATATTGGGGTGTGGTTAAAATCACCCTAATCAATTTCGTACATAAAAAGAAGCATAAACGTGGTTATTGATTTTTTTTTCCCTCCCTTCTTATTTCATAAATAATTACTGATGGATGACAACAATGAAGGAAATAAAAATCAAAAAAGTACTTTTGGAGTTTACAGATCAAGACGGCCGCATCTAGCATGGATTCTGATGATGCCTCAGTACTTGAAACGGTTGCGTCAAGCGACCGACCATATCTCTACAACAGGATATTCCTGAAATTGAAGCGGTCGTGTCCACAGGTGTGAAGCAAACGTCGAAGCGATGGAGTGACGCGACCGCGTCGGAGTTGCAACTCAGTTTTTCTAGCTCCTTTATTAAGTCAATTTAGGGTTTAATATTGTATCTTATATATAACTATAACCCTAAAACTGTAACAAGATTGACCATAACAAAATTTTGATAGTCCGTGGATCTCAATAAAATTTTGATCGTCTGTTGACCTCAATATCTCTCTCTTCTCTTTCGATTATCTTTGTTATTACTCAGTTATTGTTCTATTTGCTTCCGCTATGCACAACAATTAATTGTCTATGCACTATTGTTCTATTTGCTTCCGCTGTGCACAACAATTAATTGTCTATGCACTATTTCACTTTAAACAATAGTACAACTACATTTATACATAAGAAAATTGTGGGATCACTGGCCCAAAGAAGCCACTATAGACGCTAAAATCTACATTATACATAATAATTACAAAAAGCATACCTGGAATATCAGTTAAGAATAATTCTTTTAGGGAGGCAAACATTCGGAGCTTGCTCTTCCATAGCAACGCCTTCTGGGGCAAGTAGCTTCACAACGGACTGAGCATTGATGCAGTGTTTCTGCTTGACTTCCATAAAGCCCCTATATAGTACTGTTTCAAACCAATCCTCAAGTGCTCTCTTCTTGTCAGATAACCAAGAAGATGCAAGTATTTGCAACAACACTTCCTTCCCAATTTCCAGTACAACATCATTTCCGACCGTCTTTTGGAAGCTTCTGCCAATTTCCTTGAGGATATTCTCAGCAAGAGCATCAAATTCAAATGGCTTGAAGACAACTTTTTCATCAACCCCATCCAGAAAATCTTCCAACCACACTTCTTTAGGTTCAGAGCTAGAGTCGTTATCACTGGTCGCACAATTATCCACGCCTTCCGTTTCCTCAACAGGAAGGTTTAGATCAAAAGAGGACCTTGAGACCTTGATGGCTGGCATCCAAATTTCGAATTCATTTGTTTCAATAAGCTTTCTTTTTCTTACAGAAGCTGGATTCGAAGTTGCTTTCTTAGGAATAAGCAATATGTTGGAGCTGCTAGTTCTGGTCACATCCACGGCGACACTTTCAACTGCAATATGCATTTGCAAGCCTTTGGCTCCCAATACTGTTTCCTCTGTATAGAGGACTTTCTCAGAGAACAAATTTTCCTCAACTTCAGTAATTGAACTTGAAGTAGTCACAAAGATCATACCACTTAAGCTGATTTCTCTCCCATGTGTATTTCGAAATTTACCGGTTCGTATAGCCCAAGATAAGCTACTCTGAGACAAAAAATCAGCTTTATCTACATTTTCAAGGAGCACTACCGAACGAGGTTTCCTGCTCAACTCCTGTGCAATATAATCAACTACTGTTTTTCCTCTAGCCTTAACATCATATAGGTTTGAATGTTGACAGTCAAAGATGGAGTTTGAATCCCCAAACCCAATTTCAGAATTCAAATCTATAAGGATTAAGCTTTCCTTGCTGCTAAAAATTATCTCCGCAAGTGCTGCAGCGATTTTTCTCTTCCCCATTTTGTCAGGTCCAAGAAAGGTAAGCCATATATCTCCTCTATGACTCGAGCCACGACACTTCCCATTTCCACTTCTGCAGCGGGATATAGCCTGACTGATGGTATAAATTGCTTCATGTTGCCAACCAACACTCTCTGCAAGCACCCTGTAAAGTTGCTTGAAATCTTTTTCACCAGAATGTCCTCCCAACTCAGGACAAGAGCACGGAGAAGATTTATCCATTTGATTTGACTGACTCTTACTGATTCCATCCACCTCAGCAGAAACAGACCCTGAGAAATTTTGAAGACGATCTTCATGACCCTGAAGTTTGCCTTTGCCTTGCCCTTGATATTTCTCTGTGCACGCATATATAGTTCCTAGCCCCAAATCTGTGGTCACAGAAGCAGTGGATAAGGATGAAGTATTCTTATGTGCGAAGAAAACCACAGGTAATTTTTGTTCGGAAGGGGAGGTATCCTTGGCTTCAGGACAGATTGCAAGTTGTGTATTTTGTCTTGGCAGTAAAGCCTTTTGGAAGTTCCCGGGGATTGAAGGTCCTAGCTTCGAAAATCTGCTCTCATTTAGAGATGAATCTATACCAGGGACATTGGACCTGACCTGAGAGATACCTTGTTGAAATGACTGATTGTGATGAATACGCTGGCAGATATCATTCCATTTCTTTTGCACTCCGACAAGTCTAACACTCAATACACTCCCATGATCTTTGGCCTGCGCTGAAATGATGGACAACATGTTTACACATGTATCTCTCATATTAAATGCTGAAACACTCCATTTATTGTGTGCAAAGCATAGGCATAATTTGTAATGATCGTGAAAATGCATTTTCTAAACAATATCTTCTCATTTTCATTTCTTCAACATACACAATATGACTTTAACATCTATGGTCTAAAATGTGTTAAAACCATTCCTTTTAGCTCTTAATTCAGCTTTCATAGTTTGAAATGTGTTAAACCCTTCTTGATCACCAATAGATCGTGTGCAAATTATTTTGACCATTGTTGGTGAGAGGATTGTTCTTCTATCAATAACACCCTCGTGGGTGCGTGTAATTAATGAGGCTTTCAAAGACTGAGTTTGCAAAGCCACTCAATGATTAGTGATGTAACACCCTAGGTTTGCATTCATTTCATTTTCTAGTTAATGTGTTTATTTCATGATTTACTAATTTGAAATAAGATAAAACCATTCCTTTTTGCCTTTAATTCAAATTTGATAATAAATTATATTTCGTACTAGTTGGCCTTAGTTGAGATTAATTAGACCTGAGTGGGTTGCATTAGATGTTAACTACGTGCATGTGATTCATTTAGCCTTAATCTAGATTAGTGCGACTAATCACGCTTTATTAAGACTAAGCATGTTTAATTAGTTTAATCATGATTAAGTAACCTTAATCTTGTTTAATAAAACTTAATCATGCTTAATTAGTTTTGATTGCGATTTAGTAACCTTAATCATGCAATTACACAAGGCCAATTTGTTGCGTGACATGTCATTCTTGATAACCCACCTATCAAGAAAGCATGCTCTGCGTACTTAGAGTAGGATGTTTTTACTACCAAAATTAGAGAATCATTTGCCAATTATCTTCCACTTCTGTTTTGCATACTAAATCTATTGAGCTTTCGTGTCTTTTGTAATGTATAATTCAGTAAATCCAAATTTAGTGAAGCACCATATGTTTAGACACTCGTTCTACTTCCGTATTTTGAAACATGGCCACATATGCCGAGATAGGCCACAATAGAAGATTTAGAAGGAATTACAAAAAAAAAAAAAAAAGATTTAGAAGGAATTACACACCTCTATTGCATTCATTCTCTTGCTTGTGTCAGATTCAGGTGTCAACCAAGAAGCTAAACTAGCTGAGTGCTGATTGGCAATTGAAACAGTTGATTCTCCATTGAGAATTACAGACACTTCTTGCTCGTACTTCTCATTGCATAGGTCACATCGAACAACAGATAGATTTGTGCTGCTCGATAAATTTTCCAACTCAGATGGTGAAGGAAAGAAGCCACCAAAGGGCACAAATGACCCCATCAAGCTGCAAGTATATCATGAGCAGGTAACTGTGAGATAAGGAACAATAACAGTCAGTAGTTACGCATTATTTATACCTACAGATATAAGCAGAAGTCAGGAAGCCCATGTCCATCTTTTCCATATATATTCAAGTTTAGGAAGAGTTGTCATTCACTACATCATGAGAGGTAAAAATGGAAGCTCAATGAAGGAATATAACTGAAGTTTTCAGGATGAGTCTTATAGATAGAAGGTTTGAAACCTAAAGCACTTCCTCTAAGCAAAGCTTGGGTGTACAGCAAGGGAAATACCCAGAGACAAGGGCTTGAGCTTGCTTGGCATAGCTGCAGTTAAATCAGAAGTGACACAATATGGAGCTCCTAACTTTCGAGCTAACTCAACAACATCAAGGGCATCTCAAGTTCTTAACAGTATGAAAGTTAAATCACCAAGCTTCTCAAACCCAAAGAGCTACTCGCGAACTTGTCAACGACTACCAACACCTTGTTAATGGCTTGTGTTAACCTCAAAAAATACGAAACTACTCGAATCAGATTTATTAATAAACGAGCCATACATAAACTTCATTTAAAGCATTTAAATAACGACCAAAGACTCGGCACATTTACAACCCTAAGCAAATATATCTGTCCCAAAATGGGTAGTTAATCGAGATAACAATTGCGACAACCCACTAAACAACCACCCAAAGCCCACAATTCAATTTTTTTTCATTTTAATCTCCCACTAGAATATAGTACAATTTGCAATTTGCATACAATATAAAATTAGACATGGCACCAAACACTACTACGAAGCTGAAGAACTAACCTTGTTTTCGGAGATCCTCCTATACAAGATTTTGAAGAAGTGATTGGAAGCAAATTCAAATCCCATTCTTTCTCAATTGCGGGAAACCGAGTTGAAAACTTCATGTAAGTCTCATAACTCCCTACTCCCCCAATCAACCACAATTTCTCCCCATAAACTTTAACCAAACTACTCAACTGTGCAATCACATAGTCCACAGCATCACTAGATCCTCCTTCAACAAACACCTTCAATTCTCCATAATTTACAACAATACCACCCACTGTACATCCCTCCACAGCTTCTCTCACCTCCTTGAACCTCAAAGCCATCATGTTCTCACTCAAATTTCCAGCAACAAACTCACGAATCTCCTTCTCAATACAAATCATACTTATTCCAATGATTTCATCAGGCAAGATCCCACCTTTACAACTGTTTATAGTCTCTGTAAATCTATTAAGTGCATCGCCGGCGGAAACTCCGATCAACAATGGGTTTCTACCCTTCTTCTTAACAAAAATTTCCCCTATTCTTCTGCAGTCTTCATGCCCGGAAAATCCGCCAAAAGGGAAGTTCAAATCCGGGCCCGGGTCGGGTAAGTTGCAAAGAAACACCGGAGGACACCTGGACCTCGGAAACCCAGAAATGGTTGGTGGCTGAAGGATTGCGAGCTTAATATCGGAGCTCCGAAAACCCGCGTCACCAAAGACCCGACTCACAATAGGGTCATCTAGAATCGACAAGATGAAATGCTTGAGCTCGACTTTGACACAAGACAACGAAGACGTTTGGTTCTGTAACTGCTGCTGCATCTGCTGATACAGATGAAAAGTCTCGGGATGCCGCCTTTGATTCGCTTGTGACCGTTTGATTGCGGCCATGAGTGAGTTCGAAATCGGCGGCTCATCGACTGACTTAGAAGTGGTTAGCCGGTCGAGGGACACGCCGACGCAGAGCTCGAGGGCGCGAAACTGGAGCCGCGGCGAGTACGACGAGCTCCGGGCGCGTGCGCACGCGTCGCGTAGAGTGGAAGAAGGTAAAGACAAGAGAGCTGATACAGCATGGAGGGATGTCGTTTGGGCGTGGCTGCGACGGCGGGCAACGGTCACGGCATCGTCGAGTGCCCGAGCTGACTCGTCCGTTAAGCATTGCCTGGCTGTGCTGACCGGCGTCGGCATCGCCGGCAAGCATATATTTTATATGTAAATCTATATAAATACTTAAATATATTTTTCTATATATATATAAAATAATAAGCATCCGATTGTGAACTTAGCTCCAACGGGAAATAAAAAATTGGAAGGTTTACTTCAATGCCTTTTCATTTATTTAATGCAAGAAAGATAGAGAGGGGGGGGGCCGCATTTTTGTTTGTGGTTGGGTTCGTGGGGCCAAAGAACAAACACTTGGTGAGCATATATTCTTCAGCCATATTTTCAAAACAATACTGGAAATATAATATTCTCTACGTAAATTTGACAGTATTCATAGCAATATAACTTTAGTATTTATATTTGATATTAATATATTGATTATATTTAAATATAATTATAATTATGATCAATTATAATATTAATTAAATATTATTTAATAATTAAACTCTTTAAATAATTTTTTGACCAAATGAATTAATAAATAAAAGATGATTACATGTTTAGTTATAAGCTTGTAGTTGAGTTTACTTCAAGCTTATCTAATTTTTTAAAAGTTACAATTTTTAGAGAGCGAAGTTGTTGCATAGCTCTTAAAAGACATAATGAAACTTGTGACAGTAGATAAAAATAATTTAGTCACTGTGCATTAAATAATAGATATGAAGATACTTAAAAAATTTAATGAATATAAATATAAATGAGCATATCTATTAAAACAATTAATTATGTTGGATATATATGAAATTAAATGAGCGCCTTAATCTCTCGTACTCATACAGTCACACGTGATTCTCAACTCAACTCATCGTTATTGTTTACTTTTGTGTTGAGTGGTGACGAATTAACTGATCAAGCAATGCAAAAGGACAAACAATGACGAAGAAGTAGAAAGGGGGGACACAGGGAGCGAGGGAGTGATGCGACGGACATCAGTTTGATAAGTAGCCGGAGGTTTTACACCAGTAGATAGAGAAGGAGTTCATTCATCTTTTTGACTTACAATAAGCAGTTAATAATAATTACTCTAATCCTTTCCACGTAAAGATTGTAGCGTATTATTTTGTAATGTTTCTCTAAAAGTTTATTTTAAAAATTTATATTTATAATTTTTATAATATTTTATATTTACTTTTTATTTGTGTTATAATCATTTTTTTGTGCTTAACTATTTTTGTAATTATGACTAACTTTAATAACATTAATATATTACTCAATAATAAAATTTTTCAAATAAAGATTTTTTGAGTGAAACGAAGGAAGTACTTTTTTAAAATAATAAAGACAAAAAAAACTTATTTTCGGTCTAAAGTAGTAATAAGAGTTTAAGGAACCGTTTAGTAGCTAGGATTCAGACCGGATATGATTAATAAGTCAAATTTATAGGTGTTTGGTACCAAATAAGCAGCCTTGATTAATAATCATGTTATCCAGATAAGACTCTTATCTCTCTCTAATTATACTAAGGGAGAGGGTGATATTATTAACGTCCTTATTAAAAAATAGTGGATTAAATTTTTTTAATTCCAAAACTACCCCCAATATATTGTACTAGTATTAAAAGTGAAGGCGTTAATAGTGTCTGGATTAATAACACTGCTTATACATATCTGACTATTAAACAAGTCCTAAGACTAATAAAGTTATGTGAACTATTAACATAACCCACTATTGTAATGGCAATTTAATTTTTTAATTAAAGGAAACTCATGAAAAAAATTCTAAGATTTTTTACAAAAGGCAATGAATTTTCGTAAAAGAAAATGATTATTTTTAATTTTTTAATTATTTTATGTTAATTAGTAAATAGGCGCTCATTAGCTATTTATTGTCCACTCATTAATGTCCATGTTATTAGGTAAGCACTTACTTACCCACCCATTTGAGTTCATACTCACCTATTTGCCACCTTCAATATATTGAATGCTAATGGATAATTGAATCTTGTAATAACAAGTGATGTTCATATTTTGCATCTGCCTAAATGACGTGGGGGCCTCACCTAATGGACCATTATGTTTTACATAATGTTAGAAGGTTTGGGTCGGGTAAATAGATCACGAGCTAGACTCATTTCATTCAGGTATAAATAACCCTCATTAGTCCATATCTTGGGGGCTCTCTCTCTTTTTTTGATTTAGAATCACATATGTACTTGGGGGCTATATGATAGAAATACATAGAAGATATAGAAGATTATTAGAATATTACTTTTATTTGTATATGATTTCATTTCCTACTTAGTGTTGTAATCCTTTCCATATTGTAATTATCTTGGTCTCCAATTTAGGTTAGGATTCCTTTTGTATATATACAATACTACATCAATAATACAATTAAGTTTTCCCAATATCAAATTCTCTTATATTATGTGTCCTCTCTTTCATACTCATCCTGATAAACACGTCAGAGGGTTTTTGGCATGCACCCTCCCCACCAATTTACGGTGTTTATTTTACAGATAATACAGCCAGATATCCACCACTGACGACAAAATTACAACTAAATCTTATATTAATGTAAAAGAAGATAATGACAAGCACCCTAAAATATAGTTTTAACGAATCGATTTAGATACTCGTAGATATATATATTCGAGTAGGTCTCATGTGAGATCGTTTTACGGATCATATTCTGTAAGATGAAGTCTTACTCTCTTATATATCGGCCCACCAATACGTGATGAATCAAGTTAAAGGGATCCGTCTTACACAAAATACGCGTAAAACTGTCATTCCTATTATTGTCTATATATTGTAAGAATATCAATGACTAGAAAGAAAGAGTGCATTTTAAACATTATTTATATCATAATAAAATTTATTAATATCTATTGAATTAGTTTAATTATCAACCAATCAGAATTTGAATTATTATGACAAGCACCCTAAAATATAGTTTTGACGAATCGATTTAGATACTCGTAGATATATATTCGAGTAGGTCTCATGTGAGATCATTTTACGGATCATATTCTGTAAGATGAAGCCTTACTCTCTCATATATCGGTCCACCAACACGTGATGAATCAAGTTAAAGGGATCCGTCTTACACAAAATACGCGTAAAACTGCCATTCTATTGTTGTCTATATATTGTAAGAATATCAATGACTAGAAAGAAAGAGTGCATTTTAAACATTATTTATATCATAATAAAATTTATTAATATCTATTGAATTAGTTTAATTATCAACCAATCAGAATTTGAATTATAAATTCAATTGAAGGAGTATGAAAATGGAAATATTTCTCGTACAAACTTGAAAAATATGTAATACACCCTCCGTTTTAAAATAAGTATTTCCTTCTTTTTTTGGATGTTCTAATTAAGTCTCTCCTTTCTGTTTTCAAAGCGATCATGGAAACTAATTGTTTATAATACCCTCATTAATTGTAAAATGATTTTTTTTTGTTAATTTAACACCACTAAGAGAACCTTTAAGAATTTAAAAAAAAAACTAAAATTAAATGGAGTGAAGTATCTTATCAAAATTCATATAAGTTAATAACAATTACTACTAGTTATTTCGAAACCGAAAATATGTAATAAGGAAACAATGCACAAGTTATTTCTTTAAAGATTAAATTTTCATCCATATGCAATGTATAATCTTTTATACATAATCAGCTATAGGATCATGACACATGTCAATTATAAAATTTGTCTTGATTTTTTTAAATTTTGATTGGCCACGTGTATGCTTCAAAAGCCACTTGTATAAAAAATATCATATACCGCAAGTTGATAAAAAATTTACTCTTTTTTAATGTTTAATACCAAATTAAATAAAATTTGGAGGTGCTTGTTTTTTTTCCATACCCTATGGGAGAACAATATCAAGACTTTAGAAAAATTGTTGGCCGGTCCCCTTTCTCAAGTTTATAACCCCTTAAGTTCTAGTTTTTTATTTCAACTGTTAAAGTCTATTTTTGTCAAATTGTTCATAAAATGCCTGCATAAGAAAACGACTGTAGTTTTTTGCCCCAAAAAGTGACTTTTTCTGTTTAAAAGTATGTTGGGTATGTAGCGGTTGAAAACTTATGAGAGTGGACTGACCTGAATTTACCCAAAGATTTTACCAATTAAATAAAAGATGTGTAGGTGTCCTGTAAAACCGTCTTACAAAATTTATGAAATCCAACTGTTTTAGAACTCTACTCACAAATACATACTAGGTCGAGTCAAGATAAATCTCAGTTGTTTAATTAATGTAATAAGGGGTATTAATCTCTTTTAGTGTTCATAATTTCATATTAGAAGTCTTGTATATTTATATATATATATAAATTACAACCAAAATTACTATCAAACTAATGTAGGCTACAACTCTTCTATTGGTAATAAAATGTGAAATTTTAAATCTAATGACTTTTAAAACTGAAATCAATGTATAACCAATATGAAATATATTTATATTAATATCACCAATAGAAGATATGTATCTTACATTGGTTATAAATAAATGTTAATTTTGAAAATCTTTTGATAAAGACTTCTACTTTTATCAACATAGAATATATGTATATTATATTGTTTAGAAAGAGATGTTAATTTTAAAAGTGTTATATTAAAAACTTATACTTTTCTTTCCCTCCTAAGGATCGGGGGGGCGTGGGAAGGTATGGAACCTAAGACCTAACACTTTGCGAAATTGTGAAGTATCATCTCTACCACTGGGTCACCCCCTTAGGGTTTATGTATCTCACATTGTTTAAAAAGAAATGTTGATTTAAAAAAATATTTAGATTAAAGAGTTCTTATTACAAATATAATAGATACATATATCTCACATTTGTTACAAAATATTACCAATAGAAGAGATGCATCTTACATTGGTTATAAATTAGTGTTAGTTTTGAAAGTGTTTTGATAAAGACTTCTACTTTTATCACAATAGACTAGACATATCTTACATTTGTTAGAAATTGATATTGGTTTTAAAAATATTATTATTACCAATAAAAAAGATGTATCATACATTAGTTGGAAAGTGATGTCGATTTTCAAAGTTTTAAGATAGAACACTTCTACCATTATTACCAATAGAAGATGAATATCTCACATTGGTTAGAAAATGATGTTGATTTTAATTTAGATAAAAAAAACTTTTACTATTATTACCAATAGAAGAAATATATCATACATTAGTTAGAAATAGATGTTGGTTATTGTTAGTAATAAAAGGGATATATCATCTATTGGTTAAAAAATAATGTTGGTTTTAAAAGAATTTATATAAAAGACTTCTAATTTATCATTAATAGAAGATAAGAGATATATCACCCATTATTTAGAAATAGATGCTGGTTTTAATTTATTTTTTTTAATAAATGACTTCTCCTATTATTACCAAATAAGGAGATGTATCCACATTTGTTAGAGAATGATGTTGGTTTTAAAAGTGTACCATACTACCAATAAAATATAATTATTTTATGTTGGTTAAAAAAATGATATTGGTTTAAAAAGTTTTAGATCATATATCTCAGATTGGTTAAAAAGAGATGTGGCCTACATTATTTAGAAATGAGTATTGGTTATAAAAATCATTAGATAAGTGAATTTTTATGCTATTGATAATAGAAAATATGTATCCTACATTGTTTAGAAAAAAATGTTGCTTTAAAAGTCTTTGAATAAAAAACTATTATTATTACTAATAGAAAAGATGTATCCTACATTTGTTAGAAATTCGTATTGATTTTAAAATAATATTATTACCAAGAAAATATGTATATCACATGGTTAGAAAATGATATTGATTTTAAAAGTCTTTAGATAAAATGTTGGAAAAATTGTATTTAAAGAATGAAATTGTGCATCTTGTAGCATGCATTTCTTCACATGTCATTCACTCATTTGTGTAATGACAATGGTAATTGTGGAATCGTGTTCTACTCCGTGAGAACTTCAAAATCATATATTTATTTGTCCAATTTGGTGTTTGGATGAATAAGTTATGATTTATTAAAGTATGGTTGTTGGAAGTGGGTTTATCTCACATTGGAAGATTAGTAAAACTTGAGTGGTTTATATACAAGTACCTTATGTGATAAGAGTAAGCTTGTATAGAATAGATGCTCTCTCTCGCGCACGCCTGCGCAGGGGGGGTGCAAATCATGGTCCAGTTTAGCCTTTGGGATACTGTACTCATGTGCGAGCGCGTCCCGCGAACACGAATGTCGGACCAAATTTTCATATTCAGACCAACCCACGTTTTGTTAATTATTCTTTTGGTTTTTGTAACTCCAACATTTATAACCGACTTTATGGGCTGAAGGTTTCTCCAGTGTCTCAGTTGTATCCTAGGAAACAGACACCAGCAGACTTGAGGTCCACCAGCAGACTTGAAATCTACCTGCAGACTTAGAATACAAAGCAATAACTTTTCCAATTATTTTCAATTATGTAATTGTTTTATTACTGTTTTTCCCTGTACCTTGTTCTAACAATCTTAAAACAGATTCGTACTGTTATCTTGGATAACAGTAGTCCTTTTCAAAAGGGAAAAACAAACTTCTCAAAAATACAGAATTGTGTATTCTAATCTTGTTCATATTTCAGATATGAGAACTGAATTAAATACCCAAGCTATTGGAAAGGAACCTAATGTGACCTTGAACCCAACGACCTCTAACGCTAATGTGACTGAGATTGTGGCCAATCCTACAATGTCAGTGCATCATAGCGAGAAACCGGAGAAGTTCAGTGGCTTGAATTTCAAGCGTTGGCAGCAGAAGATGTTGTTCTACTTGACCACCCTGAACCTGGCGAGGTGTCTGAAAGAAGATCCTCCAACAGTGGGTGAGAATCAGAATGATGTCCAAGCTGTTACTACTGTGGACGCATGGAATCATTCTGATTTCCTTTGTAGAAACTACGTACTGAATGGGTTAACAGACTCATTGTACGAAGTTTACCGTTATAAGGCAACGGCAACGGAGTTGTGGACATCGTTGGACCACAAGTATACATCCGAGGATGTTGGAGCCAAGAAGTTTATTGTTGGCCGTTTCCTGGATTATAAAATGGTGGATTCCAAGACTGTCTACAGTCAAGTGCAAGAATTGCAAGTGATCTTTCATGAAATTCAAGTTGAAGGGATGGTTGTGAGTGAAACCTTTCAAGTGGCTGCAACTATTGAGAAATTGCCTCCAACTTGGAAAGATTTCAAGAGCTATTTGAAACACAAGCGAAAGGAGATGAATGTGGAACAACTGGTAGTCAGACTTCGTATTGAAGAGGACAACATGGGTTCTGATAAGAAGACATTCATTCATGTGGCTGCTAAAGCCAATATGGTAGAGCATGACCAAAGCTCAAAAAGCAAAGGCAAGGCTGCTGCTGGAAAAAGGGTCGGTTGGGACCCAGGGAGGAATCTCTAAGAGATTTTTACGGAAAGTGCTACAACTGTGGTGGCACGGGTCACAAGGCTACAGCTTGCAGAAAGACAAGTAGAGACCGTGAAGCAAACATGGTGGATGACACCTCTCAAGATGTATCGGACCTCAGCCTTACTGCGGTTGTCACTGACATGAACTTGGTGGGTTCTGTTAAATATGGTAAATATTATAGCATAATTATAGGAGAGTAATTGGTTATATTATAGCATAATTACAGGAGAGTATTGATTTAGCATAATTGTAGGAGAATAATTATAGGAGATTTGATTCATAGTTTCCTAGAATAGATGCTAGAAAGTGTATAAATCTGTACAGTCTTTTTCAAGTAATTAATCAAGGAATTCTTCCGTCTTCTTTTCTCTGAATTTACTTTCAACATGGTATCAGAGCAGGTTTGAATTCTTCTCTCGTATCTGTTGTGTTCTTTATTCCAGCAGTCCAGTTCTTCCTCTCTCATATCTGTTGTGCTCTTTATTCCAGCCAGATCCGATTCTTCCCTAGAAAGTTTCGCTGGCAACCACCGTCACACGCGCCACCTTCTCTCGGGTGTGAAGCTCACGCACTGACAGCATTCCCTGCGTGTGACGACACGTGACAGCTCCGACCGACGACGAAAGTTCCAGAATAGTTCGTGTCACTATTCCGAACTTATTCCAGCCTCTTTTTTTATTATCTTATTTGATTTTTTCTTGCCTATATTTATTCTGAATGGGTTCTACAAGTACTACATTCCCAAAAAAATCTCTACAGCCACCATTAATTCTGCTATCCTAGCCTCTTAAGTGACTTAACAGCGAGATGCTAAAGGCAGGCAACGAGGTCGAGGTCGCCCGAAGTGTACTCACTGCAACAATCTTGGCCATACAGTAGATCGTTGTTTCAAACTCCATGGATACCCGCCTAAGGTTGCAAACTTTTCCCAATATGATCCACCGACTGATGACACACCTGAAAAAATAACCATATCAGCTGTTGAGTATGCTGCATTTCAAAAATTTCACCATAGCCTCAACCAGTCAAATCGGTAATCCTATTGCATGCATCTCTCAATCAACCTCGCTTGGGCCATGGGTGCTCGACTCTGGTGCTTCAAATCATATGTCTGGTAACAAAAATATATTTTCTCATCTTACTTACTCTAATAGTTTATCCACTGTTACATCCGCCAATGGGTCACAAACTAAAGTTCGAGGAATCGGACAAGCTATCCCCTTGCCTTCTCTATCCTTAGATTCAGTTCTTTATGTTCCAGACTATCCCTTTAATTTGATTTCCATCAGCAAGTTAACCCAAACATTTCCTTATTTTGTTACGTTCGTTGCTAATTCGGTTTTTGTGCAGGATCGGAACAGCGGGAGGACGATTGGAGTAGGATGTGAGATCCGTGGGCTATACTACCTTTCTCCATCACCAACTCATGTCGCTTGTGTTACCACTGAAACACCTTCCATTTTTCATCATCATTTGGGACATCCTATCCTACAAAAACTACAACATATGGTGCCAAATCTTGCCAGTTTACCTTCCTTAGAGTGTGAGTCTTGCCAGTTAGGAAAGCATGTTCGTAGTTCTTTTCCTAGTTGTCTAAATAAACAAGCAGTCACCCTTTGCTTTAGTTCATTCAGATATATGGGGTCCTAGTCGTATTAAATCCACTTTGGGTTTTAATTACTTTGTTACATTTGTCGACGATTTTTCCCGTTGCACTTGGTTATTTTTAATGAAAAATCGTTCAAAATTATTCTCCATATTTCAAACCTTTTGCTCCGAAATTAAAACTCAGTTTGGCACAAATATTCGTATTCTTCGAAGTGACAATGCCCAATAATATTTTTCTACCCCATTTGAATCTTTTATGGCATCTCAAGGTATCCTTCATGAGTCATCATGTACTCGTACCCCTCACAAAATGGGGTGGCCGAGCGGAAAAACAGACACTTGGTTGAAACCACGTGTACTCTCCGAATTCATTCTCATGTTCCGCTACGCTTCTGGGGAGACGTTGTTCTTACCGCATACTATTTGATTAATTGCATACCGTCCTTCGTCCTAAATAATCAAGTCCCTCACTCTTTGTTATTTCCTAGCCAGCTATTATATTCTCTTCCTCCACATATCTTCGGGTGCACATGCTTTGTTCACGATCTCACTCCCGGGAAGGATAAATTACAAGCTAAGTCTCTCAAATGTATCTTTCTGGGTTATTCTCGCTTACAGAAAGGTTACCGTTGTTTCTCACTTGATCTTAAGTGATATCTTATATCACCCGATGTCACCTTCTTTGAGATGACTCCTTTCTTCCCTTTTCCCAATCCTACTGAGTGTGTGTCAAAATGTGTTTATCAGGATCTCCCTCCTCCAACCATTAGTACTACCCCTCTGGTTATATCATCCATTAACATGGTCTCTCCTACTGCACACGCAACACCTCCTTTGCTCACCTACCATCGCCGTCAGCCACAACCTTCGGTTGTAAACCCTTCCTCCGAGCCTACAACCGAAACTACCATTACAGTTGCCCATGTGCCTACATCTACATCTGGTCCCACAGACTCACCATCTACTTCGGATCTGCCATCCGCTCCGATCCCTGACTTGGATCGACCTATTGCTGAACGTAAAGGTATTCGCTTTACTCGCAATCCTTATCCCGTCTATAATTTCATGAGTTATCATCGTTTATCTCCATCATATACTGCATTTGTGTCGTCCTTGTCCTCTGTTTCCACTCCTAAACGTGTAGAGAGCAGCTCTTTCAGACCCAGGTTGGTGTCAGGCAATGATTGATGCGATGTCTGTATTACACTTAATGTCACTTCCTTCAGGGAAATCAGTAGTCGGTTGTCGTTGGGTTTACACAATCAAAATTCATCCTGATGGCACTATAGACCGGTTGAAGGCTCGTCTCGTTGCCAAGGGATATACTCAGATTTATGGGCTTGATTATGGCGACACTTTCTCTCCCGTTGCCAAAATGACATCTGTCCGGCTATTCCTCTCTATGGCAGTTATTCGTCAGTGGCCCCTTTATCAGTTGGATATAAAAAATGCCTTTCTCCATGGTGAACTGGAGGAAGAAGTTTATATGGAGCAACCTCTTGCGTTTGTTGCTCAGGGGGAGTCTAAATCTAGAATGGTATGTCGCCTTCGTCGTGCTCTCTACGGACTGAAACAATCCCCACAGGCTTGGTTTGGGCGATTTAGTTCGGTTGTCCAACAATTTGGAATGACCCGAAGCGAGGCCGATCATTCAGTATTTATCGCCATCTCTCCACCGACCGATGCATCTATCTAGTAGTTTATGTGGATGACATTGTGATTACCGGGAATGACCAGGAGGGCATACAGAAACTTAAGCAACATCTGTTCGATCACTTTCAAACTAAAGATTTCGGCAAGCTGAAATATTTCTTGGGAATAGAAGTTGCTCAATCTTAACACGGTGTATTTATCTCCCAGAGAAAGTATGCCTTGGATATCTTAGAAGAAACAGACATGGCCAGTTGTAAGCCTGTAGAGACTCTAATGGACCCAAATACTAAGTTGCTACCTGATCAGGGGGAGCCTTTGTCAGACCCAAGCAAATATAGGAGACTTATTGGCAAACTTAACTACCTCATGGTGATGCGACCTGATATTACGTTCCCAATGAATGTTCTCAGTCAGTTTCTTAGTACTCCATGGGTTAGCCATTAAGAGGCAGCCATCCGTATTCTAAAATACATCAAAAAAGAACCTGGAAAAGGATTGTTATATGAAAACAAGGGGCATACCCTGCTGATTGGATATTCAGATGCAGATTGGGCAGGTTCACCAGATAAACGCTCAACCACTGGTTATCGTATTTTTATTGGGGGGAATCTTGTGTTATGGAAAAGCAATAAACAATCTGTTGTTGCTCTATCCGTTGCTGAAGCAGGCTGAAGCAGAGTATCGAGCCATGGCTAAAACAACATGTGAGCTCATATGGCTGAAGCAATTACTCCAGGAATTACAGTTCATGAAGGTTCTACAAATAAAGTTAATATGTGACAATCAAGCAGCTCTCCATATTGCCTCTAATCTTGTCTTTCATGAAAGGACTAAGCATATATAAATTGACTGTCACTTTATCCGAGAGAAAATTCTTTCAGGAGACATTGCTACCAGTTACATTAAGTCAGTTGACCAACTAGCATATATATTCACAAAGTCTCTCGCGGGTCCTTGAGTTAATTATATTTGTAACAAGCTGGGAATACACAATATATACGCTCCAGCTTAAGGGGGGGGTGTTAAATATGGTAAATATTATAGCATAATTATAGGAGAGTAATTGATTATATTATAGCATAATTACAGGAGAGTAATTGATTTAGCATAATTGTAGGAGAATAATTATAGGAGATTTGATTCATAGTTTCCTAGAATAGATACTAGAAAGTGTATAAATCTGTATAGTCTTTTTCAAGTAATTAATCAAGCAATTCTTCCGTCTTCTTTTCTTTGAATTTACTTTTAACAAGTTCAAACCCCAATCAATGGTGGATCGACACTGGTGCCAGCAGGCATGTGTGCTCCAACAGAGAAATGTTCAGTACTTTTGAAGCTACTGAGAATGGCGAGAAGGTTTTCATGGGAAACTCTGCCATTTCCGAAGTCAAAGGTCAAGGCAAAGTGGTGCTGAAGATGACGTCTAGGAAGGAACTGACCTCAACAATGTACTCTATGTACCAGATATACGGAAGAACTTAGTCTCCGGAACTCTGCTGGTGAAGCATGGCTTCCGTATTGTATTTGAGTCAGATGCTGTAACTCTGTCTAGGGGTGTAAATAGGAATCACCGAACCACGAAACCGAACCGAACCAAACCAGTCGGTTTGGTTCGGTTTTGGTCGAAGACGGTTCGGTTTCGGTTTCAAAAATTTGAAAACCACGTGGTTCGGTTCTGTTAACGGTTTTTGGTATCGAACCAAACCACCATATATATTTTTATTTATTTATTATATAATATATATTATATTACATTTATTAATTATTTTGAACCTTTGATTTATTCATTATATATATATATATATATATATATATATATATACGGATACTAAACCAAACAAAATCTTGATTGTTGGAGAACTATTATTTCTTCAATTGTTTGTGTTTATTTTAGAATTTGTATTGTTTTATTTATGATAATTTGTTGTTAGTAGATTATTTCCTAATTTTGATGTTAATTCCAAATTAAATTCTTATTTTTATTGTTATTTTTAATGTTGGTTATTTTCATTAAAAATAATTTATATAAACCACAAAACCCAAACCAAACCGAGTGGTTCGATTCCAAGTCTTACTCGGTTCGGTTCGGTTTGGTTTGAGATTTTTGGAACCATTAGGAGGCGGTTCGGTTTGTGGTTTTGGCATAAACCAAACCAAACTGAACCACTTACACACCTAACTCTGTCTAAGAGTAGAATGTTTGTTGGAAAAAGTTATGTAACTGATGGGCTGTTTAAGCTCAGTGTAATGGTTGTTAAACCAGCAAGCAATAATAATAAGAATAAGTCTTCTGTTTATTTGCTTGAGTCTTCCTATTTGTGGCATGGTAGACTAGGACATGTTAATTATGGAACCTTGCATAGGTTAATTAACATGAATTACATACCCAAATTCCAAATCGATTCCAAACACAAGTGTGAAACTTGTATAGAGGCAAAGTTAACAAGGACATCATTTCATACTATTGAAAGAAATAGTGAACCACTTTGATTAATTCACACTGATGTGTGTGATTTTAAATCAACACAATCACGTAGTGGAAATAAGTACTTCATCACTTTTGTTGATGATAGCACTAGGTTTTGTTATGTGTATCTTCTTAAAAGTAAAGATGAAGCCATAGAGAAGTTTATTCTCTATAAAACTGAGGCTGAGAACCAACTCAACAGAAATGTTAAGATGCTAAGAAGTGATCGTGGAGATGAATATGAGTCACCATTTGCTGCATATTATGTTGAGCATGGTATCATACACGAGACAACATCACCTTATGCACCTCAACAGAATGACATTGCTGAACGCAAAAATCGAACTTTTAAAGAGATGATGAATGTCATGTTGTTTAGTTTTGGATTACCACAGAACATGCGGGGAGAAGCTGTGCTGTCAGCAAATTACTTTTTAAATAAGGTACCCCGCAAGAAGCTAGACAAAAGCCCTTACGAGATATGGCATGGAAGAATTCCATCCTACAAATACTTGCGAGTGTGGGGGTGTCTTGCAAAGGTTGTTGTTCCTTTACCTAAAAAGGTGAAAGTAGGACAACAAACTGTTGATTGCATATTCATTGGTTATGCACATAACAGTAGTGCTTATCGATTTCTTGTGCATGATTCTAGAATTGTACACATACACAAAAATATGATAATGGAATAAAGAAATGCATCATTCTTTGAGAATGTATTTCCATGCAGACTGAGTAGTGTGTCTAGCTCATCTGTACAAATACATGATTCAATAGAAGAATAGCATGAAGAGAAAGAGGTAGAAGAGGTAGAACTTAGACGCATCAAAAGAGCTAGGGTAGAAAAATCCTTTGGTCCTGATTTTCTAACCTACATGCTGGAAAGTGAACCTCAAAGCTATAAAGAAGCTGTGAGTTCTTCTGAAGGACCTCTCTGGAAAGAGGCTATCAAGAGTGAAATTGATTCCATTCTTCAAAATTACACTTAGGAATTAGAGGATCTTCCTTCGAGAAGTAAATCGATAGGTTATAAGTGAATTTTAAAAAGGAAGATGAAAGCAGATGGATCAATTGATAAGTATAAGGCCAGACTTGTAATAAAAGGTTACAGGCAACGTGAAAGTCTTGATTACTTTGATACATATTCTCCAGTTACGAGTATAACATCAATAAGGATAGTACTTGCAATTGCCGCATTGCGGAATCTTGAAGTACATCAAATGGATGTAAAGACTGTTTTTCTAAATGGTGATTTAGAAGAAGAGATTTACAAGGAACAACTAGAAGGGTTTTCTACTCCAAGGCAAGAAAACAAAGTGTGTAAGTTGGTTAAGTCTTTGTATGGTTTAAATCAAGCACCAAAACAATGACATGAGAAATTTGATACTGCCATGTTGGGTTGTGGATTTAAGATCAATGAGTGTGATAAATGTGTTTATGTAAAGGACACTGAAAATGACTATGTCATTTTATGTCTTTACGTAGACGACATGCTTATCATTAGAAGCAATGATAATATGATTAAATCTACAAAAGACATGTTAAACTCTAAATTTGACATGAAAGATATGGGTTAGCTGATGTAATCCTTGGTGTTAAAATTTCTAGAATTTCAAGTGGACTTACTTTAAGTCAGTCATACCATGTGGATAAAATTCTTGAGAAGTTTAGCAAGAATGACATTGCAATAACTAGAACTCCTATTGACACCAGTCTACATCTATCAAAGAATAAAGGTGAGACTATCTCTCAGGTAGAATACTCGAGAATCATAGAAAGTCTGATATACTTAATAAGTTGTACAAGACCAGACATTGCCAATGTAGTGAGTAAACTGAGTAGATATACGAGTAATCCTGAGACTGATCACTGGAAAGCGATAGTCATAGTACTAAGGTACTTGAGATATACTCGTGATTATGGACTGCATTATACAAGAGATCCAGCAGTGATCGAAAGATAATGTGATGCAAATTGGATCTCAGATATTAGAGACTCAAGGGCTACTAGTGGTTTTGTATTCACTTTGGCAAGTGCAGCCATATCATGGAAATCTTCTAAGCTGACTGTCATAGCTAGATCCACGATGGAGTCTGAGTTTATAGCTCTAGACAAAAGTGGTGAAGAGACTGAATGGCTACGTCAATTCTTAGAAGATATTCTCAGATGGACAAGACATGTGCCTGCAATTTGCATTCATTGCGATAGTCAATCGGCAATTGGTAGGGCACAGAGCAATATGTACAATGGTAAGTCTAAACATATATGTCGTAAACATAATACCATTAGACAGTTATTCTCAGCAGGAACTATCTCTATTGATTATGTGAAGCCAAAGGATAATTTAGCAGATCCATTAACCAAATGGTTAAATGGAGAGTTAGTTGATAAGTCCTCCAAAGGAATGTGACTTAAGCCTCTAGATATGAGTTGACACAATGGAAACCCAACCTTTGTTGATTGAAGATCCCAAGATCTTGGTTCAAAGGGACAACCTAATTGTAAAAAGACTCTTAGCTTCACTGTGGGGGTCATCCTTTGTAACAGTGATGCTTGTGTGTAAGAGGATAAGCATATGGCTTTTAATGATTCCGTAGTAAGAATCACCTATGTGAAAGAGAAGTGGGGCCGCTTCAAGGAGAATTGTGTGAGACTCAATTCTTAAACCCTCTCACAGAACCAGGCGTATGTTCAAGGCCATGAATAAACATAGCTATGAGAACTGAATTGTATTAGGAAGATTCATGTGTAAAGTATATGATCGTTTACACTAACGGTAGAACAGTTCAAAGATATCATGTCTACTGATCAGCCAGTAAAGTAAATATGCTTTTTCGAGGGAAGGTTCAAAGGGTAACACCTACCTATCCTATGCAGGTTTCGACTGCTGGACTTTATCACCATATTCGTCAATTTCCTTCTTGTGGGGGATTGTTGGAAAAATTGTGTTTAAAGAATGAAATTGTGCATCTTGTGGTACTGATTTCTTCATATGTCATTTGTGTAATGACAAGGGTAATTGTGGAATCGTGTTCTACTCCATGAGAGCTTCGAAATCATATATTTATTTGTCCAATTTGATGTTTGGATGAATAAGTTGTGATTGATTAAAGTGTGGTTGTTGGAAGTGAGTTTATCCTACATTGGAAGATTAACAAAAACTTGAGTGGTTTATATACAAGTATCTTATGTGATAAGGGTAAGCTTGTATAGAATAGAGGCTCTCTCTTGCGCACGCCTGCGCAGGGGGTGCAAATCATAGTCCAGTTTAGCCTTCGGGATATCGTACTCATGTACGAGTGCGTCCCGCGGACACAAATGTCAGACCAAATTTGTCTGTTCATACCAACCCACGTTTTGTTAATTATTCTTTTGATTTTGTAACTCTAACATTTATAACAGACTTTATGGGGATTTATTTCATCATCAATGTGGTCCATTAGTTAGTCTCGATTTTCTTTTAAAAGGAGATTATTTCTACAATTACGAGATACACGATTAACACAGTTAAGAACAATCTCCATTTCTCCTATGCATTTTGCAAATCGTTGAGCGTATTCCTTTGGCCTCATGTTTCCATATTGGTGATAGAGTCAGACACAAATTCAGTTCGTCGAAATCCTTAGTGCTGAAGGTTTCTCCGATGTCTCTGTTGTATCCTGGGAGACAGATGTCCATTAAAGCTTCCAAGCACAGACGGGAAGAGACGAATCTGTTTTAAGGAAATTGTGTGTGACACAGGCCTCGGACTTGAAGGTTGATCATAGTTCTACAACATAAGACATTGTGTGAAACACCAGCAGACTACAATCCACCAGCAGACCTGAAGTCCACCAGCAGACTTGAAGTCTACCTGCAGACTTAGAATACAAAGCAGTAACTTTTTCAATTGTTTTCAATTATGTAATTGTTTTATTACTGTTTTTCCCTGTACCTTGTTCTAACATAAAACACATAAACTTTTATTATCAATAGAAATAGAAAACACGTATCTCAGATTGTTTAAAAGTGAATAATGATTTTAAAAGTTTTTAACAAAAAGACGTATACTATTATTATCAAATTAGATGTTAGTTTTAAAAGTCTTTAGATAAAATATTTTTACTTTTATTACCAATAATAAATAGGTATCTCACGTAAGTTACAAAATTATATTGATTTTAAAAATATTTAGGTAAAAAAATGAAAGAGTTTAACAATTCAATTATAATGTCCAAAAATTATATTATTATTCTAAAAAAAGATGTATCGGCATGGGCTAAATAACTAATACTCTTTCCGTCTCATAATTATTGTCTTACTTTCCTTTTTCTTTTGTTCCCAAAATAATTATCTTTTTTAAAAGTTTTATTTTTAGGACATTATTTTTACTATCTTATCCTTACTTTTTCTTCTTCCTTTAATTTTAGAACACATATCCATGAATTAAAAAAAAATCACATGTTATTCTAATGTTAATAATTTAGTCTAATGTCGTTTTATAAACTGTGGTCAAGTCAACCAGAAGATAATTTTTAAGAGGGGTTTTGATAAAAGTGAGAGGAAACGAGGGGGACGGGGGAAGATGCCGTGTCCACTTGAAAATTGAAATGGGCCAAACTCAAAATAGATGACACTGAGAGGAGGGTCACTGTCATGGCTTTTTGGACGTCAAAATATACTTTTGTTTATTAGATATTATGGAGAAAGAGAGATCAACTTTTTTCAAAAGTTTGCTGGAGATAAGGGAGAGACACAGAGAGGTGTTTGGTATGATGTTTTTCGGTTGTATTTTTTTTTATTAGGACTAAAATTATAAAAATACTCCTACCAGAAAAATTGAAAGAAAGTTAGAGCATCACCATTCTTGACTTTTTTTCTTCTTAATTAAGAAGAGAACTCAACAATGGGAGACCAATTCTTAAAGCTTCCACCTAAAAAAGAGAAACCAAAATCTTCTTAGAGCATGTGTGACCGGTTTTTTTTTTTTGGGAGGGGGCAAATGAAATATTTTTTATTATAATGTATTAAATTAATTTTTTTTACAAGAAGATATATTTTTAAATGGGTAAGAAGAAAATATTGTATAAGTAATTATAGAACTCAACTAAAAAGATGTATAAAAATAAATAACAATCTCAATGTTTTTAGACGAGTCAAAAAAAGAAAAACAAAATAAAAAACCATAAATTAAAGCTTTAAAACCTTAGAGCAGGAACAACAAAGCTCCCATTTGGGGAGCTTAAGCTCCATTTTTTTCTATTTTATTACAAAAATGTCATTAAGCTCCCCACTTAAGCTTCCCAATAAAAATACTCTTTTAACAATGCACAAACTCCAATACTTTTATATACCTCATTATCTTTATCTCCAATAATTTAATATTTTTATAGAAAAATGGCTAAAACTTTGAAAAATTCATAGAAATTTTTTATGATATCCAAATAAAATAAACCAAGTCTCTATTTGTAGGTAAAAATGTTTACTTTAATACATGAAAAAATATTTTTAAAAAATAATTTTTATGATTGAAAATTGACGAAAAAAATGAAGGAAAAGTAAATAATGAAGCAATTGGAAAGAAGGGAGGAAAAGGCAGGTGGCAGATTTTGGGCGGCTTTTTGATTGTTAAGCCCAGAAGCTTAAGATACTCCCCATTTACCTTTATACTTAATTAAGCATTATATAGATCCTTTGTTATTTTATAAAAATCTCAAAGAATCCTTTAAGCCAACAATTTGTTCCTCCTTTGTTTTTAATCTTATAGAAAAAAAGCTGACTCATCATCTTCATCCCTTTCCACGTCCTCCAGGCTCCACCACACCTCTATTTCTATTTTCCAGTTTTTCAACCATTGGAAAAATGGCAAGTTGGCAACTACTGCTACTAGAGTACTAGGTACTAGGCACTAGGCACTAGCTAGCAGCTACATATTTATCCCACTAAACTTATCGATAACAGTATTTTTCATCCGTACTTAAATTATTATCCTGTTTTATTTTTTTATATATTTTAAAATAATTATTTTGTTTAAAAGTTTTTTTAAAATAATATTTTTATCACTTTATTATTATTATTTTTATTTTACTTTAATTATAAGTTATATAAACTTTAAAATAAACTATACATCAAATTAATATTAATAATCAAATTAAATATAATTTCTTAAACTGTGTGTCAAGTCCATCCAAACGTTAATTTATAGATGGAGGGAATAACAGTTATTTTAACGGTAACTTTAGTATCTTTTTCATAGAACAAGTCGTACATAAATTCAATACTAAATATTCAGTTATTTGAATGATATCTGAAATTTTGTTTAAGTATTTTATATTTTAAAATTCCAACAATTGCGTGTTGTTTGTGATACTTTTTATTTAATTTATGATTTTATTTATTGAAAATAAATAAGTTATTAATTTAAAGAAAACATTGATTAATTGTAAAAACTCTTATTAAAAACTATGTGTAGATTTGGCAAGAGTAAATACATATTTACTCCGTTCAGATAAAAAATTTATTATTTCAGTTTGAGATATTTATTTAAAGAATCTACTTAAAAAAATTAAGGTATAAAAGTGTATTTTATTACTAATTGTCTACTAAAAATATCATTTTCTTAAAACATTTGACTTTTAAACGGAAATTTTTTGCCCAAAACAGAAATAGTAGAGTTAATTTTTTATACATTTTCATTGTAAAAAAAATTATACACAAGGAAGGACCTAAATAAGCTTTATCGTTCAAATAAATAAGGTATTATAAATCTAGTTGAGTTACTTGGTTATTTAATAATAAGCAAGTCCCCCGTAAAATGGTTTTACAGATCTTAATTAGTAAGACGGAGCTTCACTCTCTCACAACTCAACACATCAATACACAGTGGGTTGGATAAGAAAAATTTTTCTTACAAAAATATTCGTAAAATCGTCTTAAATAAATTTTTACTTTTTCTAATAACATTGTTTTTAAAAAATAACATTGTTTTTAAAAAAATTAAATTGTTATAGGGTAATTGTTGATAGAAGAAGAGATTGAGAGGTAAAAAGGGGGGACTACAAAAATGGTAAGATGCGTGGGATGTTGGAAGGGGCAGGTGGTGGGTGGGATGAGTGATAAGTAATGACTTTAACAAGTCTCCGATTCTCAAGAGGCATAAAAAAGGTATGATATAGACCTCTCTAGTCTCTAGTCTCTAGTCTTGTTTCTTCTTCTTACTTCTTAGCCCCTCCCCCCACTTGTATTTTTCTCATCCAACTTGTATTAACTTTCTATATTTTCATAATTAAAGCTTAGCCCGTGGTTTACAGATATTTTCTTTTCTACTTTTTCATTTCTAGGAGTAGGAAATATTTTTGTAATTATTATTCATTTCTAAGAAGAAATTGGAATGATTATTTAAATATAAAACAATGATTGTGACGTCCCATCCTACATCGTGTAGATAGGGATTTGTGTGTAGTTTATATGATAATCACACACTACTACTGACACCAATATCATCCATAAAATTTTAAAACAATTTGTAGTAGGATTGGTGATACAAGATGATGCATACTTAATAGATCAATGAATAGGCTATAAGTAACGGACCTGACTTTCATGCTCGATACAATGATAAGATAATACAACTTATATATATATAAAGGTCAAAAAAAATTATCATACTTTTTCTAACTTTATATTCTTTTATATTTTACTATAACTATATAAAGTTTTTTTTTCTTTTCAAGATTTAGAGACTTTGAGTTTTAGTTTTTGATTTCTATCTCTTTGGCCCAATTAATTTCTTTCTATCTTTCTCCTACTTTTACTTCAATTGTTAAAAAAAGAATTAAAAAATCAATTTCATAATTATCATGCCATACACACCCATAATTCTGTATGACTTACTTTCCTCAGTTTCAGACAAATAATCAATTATTTTATTTTGAAATATTTCATTTTAAGTTAAGTTAAAAAAATTATATCTACAATTTTCATAACATTTTATATTTACCTCCCACTTGTGTTGTAAATATATTGGTAGTGTTTAAGTATTTTTTTTAATGATTTTAACCAACTCCAATGACATCTATATATATATATATATATATATATATATATATATATATATATATATATATATATATATATATATATATATATATATATATATATATATATATATCTTAATCACTAAACTTTTCAAACGTTCACTCTTTGGAAGTATTATATAAGCATCATGTTTTTTAAACGAAATAAAACATTTAAAACAATAGAGATTTGTAGTTTTAATTCTTGTAATGAGATTTTTTTGGGGATATATAAGAGAAAAGTGAGAATATATTTTTTGAGAGTAGGGTGTATATAATCAATTGGTAATTCCTAAAAAGTGGGATGAGGTAAATGTGATCAATACTTCAAATCTTCCCAACAACAAATTTTTATATAATTATTTATATTTTTAAAAATAAATAACATATAGTGGTGGCGACGGCACACAAAGATGGTGGTGGTCATGATATGGGGTCGAAGTTGGTCAGGATTTGTTGTGAGCGACAATGATGGTGGAAGAAGGGTGGGTTGTTATGATGTAAAGTAGTGGAGAAATGTTGATACTCAAATCCAAAATGTATAAAATTGGCTTTATAAAATTAAGACATCTACAATTACAATTCAGTTCTAATTTAACATTTTGATTTGGTTCCCAATAGTGGAATTTGTTTTAAGAGCCTCAATTCTAATTCATAGCCATGAAATTGGGGCATCTAATGTCAATTTAATTTGTCGTTTGGGTGCAAATAATAACAATAATGATAATAATTTATAATTGGAAATGAATTGAAATTTTAAATGTTTCAATTTCATAAAAAGAATTCCACTCCAAAAGTAAATAATTTTCAAAACCAACACTCTTGAGTTCCTACAATATACACCCAAAACTCTTTTTATTAATTTTATTAATAAGTTTAGTATTCTAATTGAATTTGACATGATAGCCAAACAAAAGAATTTCAATTTTAATGTTCCAAATTTTAATGAATCTCAATTCAATAAAATCTCAATTGTCGTTGAACCTCAGTTCAATTTATCTGACCTTAATATTCCACTTTTACCGAATCCATTTTCATGGCATCGTGTAATCATGAGCATCAGCCCACCAAACAAAATAAATTTTTTAATTACTTTGTAGATCTATCAATTAATTAATACTTACTCCAGTGTCCATTCTACTCATAAGATTTGCGTTTAAAAAGTCATATTATTATGTATAATTATCATTAGAGTTGGTAATCATTACAAAAATATTTAATTAACATAGTAAAAGAGATTGTAAGTATAAATTTTGAAAGTGAATGTTTTAAGTTAAACATTATAAAATGAAATCGGGGGCACTTTTACTAGAATAGATGCATTATTAATGTTTCATTTATAGGGATTGCCAATTAGCAGAGTTACTTGTAACAAATCCCTTCTAACTAAGAAAAGAAAAGAATTCGTTCTTTGTAGACTTTTCCAACTTGAGAATTATTTAACTTCTATAGTCCACATTTTTTTCAATATCGGTAAAAGATACTTTAGATGCAAAAAGATGAGTATACCCTTAATGATTTCAATTGTACACGCGCTTCCGAGCTTAAGTAAAGACGATGTATGAATTTCAATTACGACGCATGATTTTGATACATCAAAATTCTAATTGGATGTATCGCAATATGAACCAAACCTCATGTCCCTTCATAACCCGTCTTTAGTTAAAGACAATGCATGATTTTGATGCATCATCATTCCAATTGGATGCATCGCAAAATAAACCAAACCAGACGTTATGTCCCTTCATGATCCGTCTTCAATTAAAGATCAATTTGCGATGTGAGATTTTGATGCATCGGAATCAGAGGCAGACATAGGCTATAGAGTCTGGGGCAATTGCCCCACTTGGGGTTGATTTTGTTAAAGATTTTTTTAAAAAAAAATAATCTGTTATATTATACAATTTTCCTCCACCTGAATAAAATTTATATAATTTGTCCCCACTTGAGTAATTTTTTTTTAACTTACCGTAACGCACTCTTTTTGGAAGAAAAGAGAGAGACTGAAAATTTGAAATCATTTTTCCCAAATCTCGTCTCCCTTTCCCTCCCGTTTCGCTCTCACTCTCGCCTCCCCCTCCGTGCTCCAGGCTCCGTGCTCCGTGGCTCCGTGCTCCAGCTCCGTGCTCCAGGCTAATTCCAACCACTAGACGACAACAGCCAACGACCTAACAGCAGTGATGGAACACCACCACTCCACAGTCCACTCAACCTCCACTTTCCTCCACCTGAATAAAATTTATATAATTTGTATAATTTTCCTCCACCTGAATAAAATTTATATAATTTGTCCCCACTTGAGTAAAAAAAAATTTTAACTTACCGTAACTCACAGTTACTCACTCTTTCCGGAAGAAAAGAGAGAGACTGAAAATTTGAAATCCTTTTTCCCAAATCCCGTCTCCCTTTCCCTCTCGGCCTTTCCCTCCCGTTTCGCTCTCACTCTCGCTCTCGGCCTCTCCCTCATGGCTCCAGGCTCTAGGCTCTTCGCTAATTCTAACCACTAGACGACAACAGCCAACGACCTAACAGCAGTGATGGAACACCACCACTCCACAGTCCACTCAACCTCCACTTTCTTCCTCTCTCCAGTCTCCAGTCTCTATCTTTACTGATCGGTCTGCTCTCAGTGATCTACAGCCTACAGAGAGGTATTCTTAAAGAATCAAGACTTCCATAAGTCAATCAATTAGACAATCAGTCATTATGAATTTATAATTGTGAATTTCTAAATTATAATTGTCTGAATCAAAGCATGATTGTTTGAATTTCTAAATTATAATTGTGATTTAAATTTTAAATATTAAAAAAAACCCTAAATTTAAAATAGCCCTAATTTGAAATAACCCTAATTTTGAAATAGCTCTAATTGAGTATATAATTTATGTAATTGTTGTGAATTGTGAATTTGTGATAAATGATATTATGATAATATTGTTTTACTTTCTAAATTTGTGTGTTCAATATCTTGGTAATGTCTATTTATTTAATATGAAATTAGGGCATTTTAATTTGGAGTTAAAGTAGTTGATTTATGATATTTTTTTATTTGTGTAGATTTCCAAATTGTGGCTGATTTGAATGAATTTGATTTTAATGATCATGGATAAATTTTTGAAACAGAAACAAAAAAAATTTAAACGGAAATTTGTGCCCCGGGTAAATCTCTGCATCCGCCACTGATCGAATTCCAATTTGATGCATCGCATGACGATGCATGAATTTCAATTTGCGATACATGTTTTTGATGCATCGGAATTCCAATTCGAAGCATTGAAAAATGAACTAGACTTCATATCCCTTCATGACTCATCTTTAGTTAAAGACGATGAATGAATTTCAATTTGTGATGCATGATTTTGATGCATCCTAATCCAATTGGATGCATTGCAAAATAAACTAGAACCACATTTCTCTTCTTTCATGTACACAATCAACAAATAGTTCAAAATTGATGCATATTTCCTGCATTGCAAATCCAAATCGATGCATTACGATTCACAAATGATGTATCCTGATTCAAAATTGATGCATCCATATTTTAAAAAGATTTCCAACAACGACAAAATCATATTCGGACATTTGATCGAATAGCTTACATGCATAGAAACACACATACACAAAATGAAAACTATTTTGAATTACAAACTCAATGAAGAAGAGGAAGAGGAAGAGGAAGAGGAAAAGGAAAAGGAAGAGGAGAATTGAAATGTTGTGGCTAGTTTCATCGGTCTTCTCCTCTTTGTTTTCGCTTTCCTAATTACCTTAACATAATGAGGAAATATAGAGGAAGTTAGGGTGGTGGAGTAAAGTAACTTCCCTAATTTCCCACTATCTTTCATCTTCATCCTTAAACATCACACTTTCTTGCTACTGATTCTTACTGTGATAAAATAAGTGAGACTCAAGAATCTCCTGCAAATAAGAAAGTAGAAAAACAACCGGGAATAAGGGAAGACAAGGATTGAGGTGGACAAACTCGACGAAGATGGAGAAGGTGAAGAAATTTCCATCGGTTCTGTAATCAAATATTTTAGGAAGAATTTAATAAAAGTGATATTTTACTATTAAAAAAGAGGTACTAGAGCAATTATAAATATCTAAAAAAAACCAGTGTGCAATTTATCCAAAATTATAACCCAAAGAAAAATAAAAATAAAAATCTAAAGTATTTAATTTGTGTACCAGGGACTACCAGAGACTTCATGAATAAAATACATATGAATTATTGGAGACTAGAGAGGAGAGGAGAGAGAAAAGGTCACATGACTCTCTCTGTCTCTCAGACACACACACACACAATTGTTGGATTCGAATGTTAGGTCTGTTTCCGTTAATGTTGATTCATAAGGCGGAAGTTGCTCACTCTCATTTGCAATCAAGTATCAATCATCTTCATTCTTCTCTGCGCTGTTTATTTTTTTATACCTTGTGAAGGAGCCATTGGGCTAGCTAGAGAACTAAGAGCATGTACAATGATATATCAAATATCTAATCAAACTAAATCGTAGCTTATAAAGGTAAATCTAAAGTGTATCTAATCTAATTTGGATTTGATTTAGTTTGATTCAGATCAATATAAGTTGTAAATCAAAACCAAATCAAATTAAATCAAACCAATCATCTGTGTAATGAAACTATATCGTTTTGAAATTTAAAGACACAAAACGGTATAGTTTAATCAAGCAAAATAAAAATAAAAAACAGAAGGTGGCCGACAGTCACTGACTCCTTCGGGCGGCTCCAACCCTCCCCTTTCCCATCTCCCTTTCCACTTGGCACCTTGGTAGTGGTCCTAATTGATTTTTCACCTCGTTTTTCTTGGCCAATTTTCAGTCAATTTTTTTATAATATTTTTTCTGAATTAAAGTACACATTTTTACCTATAAATAGATACTTGATTTATTTCATTTGGATATCAGAAAAACTTTCTATAGTTTAAGTTTTTAGTCATTTTTTAAACAAATTTAAAACTAATAAAGATAAAGATAGTGAAGGGATTGAAATCGAGGGGTTAACCCTCGGCATGAACAAGATCCGACCCTGCATGAAGAGGGTCCCACCCACAAGACCACCCGCGAGGACAAGATCACTCGCCAATAGATAATGATTCCAAATTTCTAAGCATAGATACCCCGGCACTAACTACGAGCCCACCAAGAACTCACCTAACAGATCGCGGATCCCTGGCCCTCGCCCCAAATCGGGCCTTCAGAATCCTCAACCTTGACGAATAACCAAAGCTTTTGTCATCGAGACCGCTCGGCCTCAAACCAATCATTCACCCCGACAAACCATTTCCCTAGGCCCGAGAAAACCGCGACGCCAATACCAACTCTCTCGACACACGCAGCTTCACCCACTCGACAAACGCCTCAACGCATTTAATAACGGCCGCCAGGTTCCCTAATAGCAAACCGCCACGCCGCCATCAAAATCGTATAATACGAGAGCCCTTATTCAGGCAAGGTATGTAATTTCAAGGATATTCTAACTCTCTTATCGCAGCCTCTCTATCAAACAATTATTACGGCTCATTTATTACCAAAACTCTACCGAAAACTAATTCATACACCTGAGGGTTATAGTCGGCCAACCCGACACCTTAACTGAGTTTATTGTTTTTACTGCAAGCAGTTAACCGGACATAGAAGAAGTCGCCACCTCATCCTCACAAGCATACGTGACGCCAAGACAAGATCACCACAAATATTGCGTGATCGCTTGTTCCAATGCCGGAAACGACTTTTCCCAAAGACACGCCTACGCATTTGAGAGATGGTTAAGTCCAAAAACAAGCCTCAAAGAACATAACCCCGCCGCATCTATCCACCTGAGAAGGAGCAGCCGAGCACAAAGACAACGAGGGACGCAGGGAGAACTCCTGCTCGCTACCCGAGGTATCGGCCAGGACCAAAGAAGGATAGCCCCGCACAAACGACTCTCGAACAAAAATAAAGACATCGACGCCGACCTCCGAGAGGTCGAGACTTGTGGCCAACAAGGAGGAACCGCGTGGTAAAACAAATAGACCAACGCCAAGAAGAAGCCGAGCGAGAGTATGCGTATTGGGAGCACCAAATGACCTCAGGCACGAAAATTCAGAAGCCGAGACAAAGATGCACGAGCTAAGACAAAAACCCTGCCCCGAACCCGAGCCCATAATCATCGAACAAAGCATCTCTACAAGAATCGAAATCGGTTTGGGAAAGGATGGAAACTAAAAAGCCAAAAAGGCAAAGTTTACCACCAATGTCAAATCAAGGCCGGGAAAGAGGGTGGCCTACGAGGGATCCGTGACGAGCTGCTCATTCTCGCCTCAAATTCCCCGCCGAGACTGACAATTGTCGAGCCCATAGCGAGGAAGGAGAGTCTCGACCATATGCTCAATCCTCGAACAAAGCCCACTCCAAGTCTCTGCACCCGTGCCACCAAGTTGCAATGGAGGCTCGCTTGGGGTCCCCCGAGAAATATGATCGAGGAAGAGCCCGAGGTACCGCAGTCGAAAAGTGGGCTAATCTGCCTCCCGCCCAAGCCGTGGCTCGCACAAGGCGAAAAGCCAATGACAAAGCCGAGATAAGTGGCGTGGATGGAAAAAGTGGAAGCTCTACAGAAGCTATGGAGGTAACTCGGTCCTCAAGAAAATTGGGGGCCATTTATTAAGCAGATAAGAGAGTGGAAGTTCCCTCGAAAGTAAAGATTCCACACTTCGAGGACTACACCGGTAACACAACGCCTCGACCACGTGTCGTGGTTCGAAATAAAATGATCATACGACTAGATCGACGACATATGGTGCTTAAGTGCCTGAACCCTCAAGAAGTTGTGCTCAACAAGGGTACAACCGCTAGCACCCGATTCTATCACCCGCTGGGATGACTTTAAGAGGCATTTTTGAAAAAGTTCGCTTCGGCAGTGCTCTCCCAAAAAGCGAGACGCACTGCAAATGCGTGAAACAAGAGGTCGGAGAAACCGCATCGGGCGCACATGGCACGCTTTAAAGAAGTCCTCGACCAAATCCTGTGATATTCCCGACACATCGGTGAGATGTGTTTCTGAGCAGTGCCTAGTACGAGGAAATTGCCGAACAGCTCCTCATGCGACCAAAGGACACAATCGGCGAGATGTTCTCGACAAAGACAAAGTGGTGGCCTTGACGGCGAGCAACCCCCACCACAAGAAACTCATAGGGGTAACGCCCCTTCCGCACTGCACGCCGCAAATAAAGATAAAGAGCGGGAAAGCTCTACAGAGGACGCCACCTCGCCAAAAAGAAGGAGGAGGAAAGAGGCACCGATTTATCCGGGCGAGATTGGGGGCCAAGACGGAATTCGAGCCGAAGATTTCACCCCCTCAATGAATCTCGAACACATAATGGACGCTTCTCCGTAGAGAAAAGAAGATACGCCCACCATTCCCCACGAGGGCACCAATGAAGGGCGAAACCCGCTAAAAGGTGCAATTTTCATAATGAGGTCCGCCATGTCACTGAGGAGTGCATACGCCTAAAAAAGCAATACAAAGGGTGATTAACGAGGGAGACAGGAGGTTTGTGGCAAGAGAAGTCCACATTGCGCCCGACCGAGGGCTCGGGCGAAAAATGCATGTACCGACAACCCGGCTGGGTAAACACCATTCTGAGGATACCTGCAGTATCACGCAGCTTGAAGAATGCCATCAATTGCCCGAATAGCTCGGCGGAAAACATCATGGACGGATGGTGGAAAACGAAATGATATTCGTGGACGCCGAAGGGCGGTCAACGATTATGCATGCCGCTAAAACCCGTTAACTCGCAAATCGGCATTCACAAATGCCCTAGTTAAACGGGTCTTGATAGATATCGGGCGGCGAGACGTGATGTTTTATAAGTGCTTCCTCGGCGCTAGAGCTCGGGCGATGCCCACCTCACACCGAGCCGAGTCCAACTAGAGGGCTTCACAGCCACAAGGTCACGCCAAAGGAACAAATGGGACTTATAGTCACCGGGCGAGGGAGATACCACCGTAGCGAGGAAGTCACTTTCCTCGCCCTGATCTCCCCTCTCCCTACAACGCTATCCCTGCACCTTCCCGTGCCAAATTCGAATGGTGGCATCGATGGCCCACCAACGAGTCAAGTATATGACCTCGCTCGAGTAGGGGTCATCAAGAATGACGCCGCACTACTTTAGAGTACCCGATCACGAGAAAAAGGAGGCCGAGAAAAGTTGAAAAGGCCTGAGGCCGAGGAATAAGGTGAGCGAAGCAAAGAAAACGAGCCGTAGGCTCGACTCGGGAAAGCTCCACCCCAGTAAGCAACCAAAGCAAGCCAAGGAAGTCGGCCCGCCCGAAGAAGGAACTTCGAAAGTGCCGAGAACGAAAAAACTGAAATTGAAAGCCTCGATGTTCGAGATCATCCAATCATACAACCCATGGAAGATGTGTAAGAGGTTGTCATAAACTTCAACTACCCCGAATTTAAAAATAAAGGTGGGAATGGAAATCATGCGACGAAAGGAGACAAATAATCGAAGTTCTTAAGTGGAAAACACCGATGTTTTCGCATGGCAAGCCGAGGACATGGAAGGCATTGCCCGAGGATGTAGCAAGGCACAAATTGAGCATCAACCCAAAGATTTGTACCTACGCAATGAGGCCGAGATATTTCTCCCCGAAAAGCAAGAGGCTATCAGGAGAAATAGCCAAGCTTCTTCGGCCGAGATCATCGAGAAATCCACTACCCTACGGATTGCAAATGTGGTGATGGTCGTGAAAAATAACGGAAAATGGCGGATGTGCGTGACTTCACCAATCTTAACGAAGCATGCCCAAAGGATCAGATCCACCGCCGAGGATAGATCAACCGGTCGATTCTATCTCGGATACAAAATTTTAAGCTTCGTGGACGCCTACTGTGGTACCATCGATCGATGTGGAAAGAGGACCAAGGGAACACGCCTTTCCGAGCGGCGGCGCGCCATCGCTACAATATGACGCCGTTTCGACTAAAAAACGCGGCCACCTATCGAATGGTAAACAAAGTCTTCGGCAATCAATCGAAGGAATGTGGAGGCCTATATAGATGATATGGTGATTAAAACGAAGGAAACAGCCACATTGACGACCTCGTAGAAACCTTCGCAAACCTCGAAAGAACAAAATGAAGCTCAATCCGCTAAGTGAGCCTTCGGGCGTAATCGGGCGCCGGTAAGTTCTCGGGGTACATGGTGAATGAGCGCTGCATCGAGGCAAATCCCGAGAAAATAAAAGCACTCGCCGAAATGGAGGTACCAATATGCATCAAGCAAGTTCAAAAGCTGAATGGACGAATAGTCGCCTTGGGAAGGTTCATATCAAAATCAGCTGGAAAAAGCCTCCCCTTCTTCAAAATCCCGAGAGGAGCGAGAAAATTCACATGGGACAAAGAATGCGACCTCGCTGCTTGACGAAGCTCAAAAATACCTGCCCTACCGCTAAGCCGCCCAAACCAGAGAAAGACTCTTTGTCTATCTCTGGTAACGATACGACCCATAGCGGCATGTTGCCTGAGAGGAAGAAGGACTTCAAACCCATTTACTATGTATCACATGCACTAACCGAAGTTGAAACGAGGTACATGCACATCGAAAGGTGATTCTCGCGCTAATGATAACATGGCGAGAAGTCAAGCCATATTTCAAAGCCCAATAAATTGGGGTTTACACCGACTTGCCCCTACGAAGAATTTTACACGTGCCCGATGTTACGGGAAGAATGATTTAAGCCGGGCTACTTGAATGATGTAATACGCAATTGTTTACCTCCCAAGAAAAACCATCGAGCTCAAATCTTGGCCGATTTCATTGCCGAGGCATCCTTCAACTCTACGTAAGGAGAAATTAATGGCATGAGATCAAAGGCCTTCTACAAGCGAAAGAAGTGCCTGTGCAA
>CM028382.1:91169502-91235317 GCA_013146195.2 Codonopsis lanceolata
CTTTCACTTCAGGTTCCAATATTCCTTTGCGGTATGGGTACTTCTAATAGTCTGTCATGACAAATTTATATCCTCAATTCAAGGTGTTAATGCCTGGATAGTAGATTCAGGTGCTATTGACCATGTTTGCATCTCCATTCAAATTATGCATTCAGTTGTTTCATTGCACACACCTATTATTCTATCTCTTCCTAATGGGAGTCATGCCACCGTCACACGTAAGGGGTGCATTAATGTGACATCGATTTTGTTTGCATGATGTCTTATATGTCTCTGCGTTTCAAGTTCAATCTCCTATCTCATTTCCAAGTTGATTTCTAATACCTCATACTTAGTCTCATTCACCAATTCTAAGTGCATCTTCGGACCGGATGAAAGTCATCACCATTGATCTTCATGGAGGGTTGTTTTTTCTTTTTGGGAATGCCTCCACATCCATCCCCTATTGCCCAATTTGGTAGGATCAACGCCAACCATGCCTAACACGGACATTTCGAGCTCGCAGCAGAAGATTGGGCCATTCCTTTCTCCACACTTTGAAGAAAATCCCTCAATTGTCTCATGTTTTTCATTCCAAGACAATAAACCATGAATGTATTTCATTTTGTTCTGTATGTCCATTAGCCAAACAACATAAACTCCCATTCCAAAGTAGTGTATCTCATGCTTCTAAATGTTTTGACTTGATTCATTGTGACCTGTGGGGTCCTTACAAAATACCTACTATGCAAGGTTGTAGATACTTTCTTACCATTGTGGATGACTGTTCCAGATGTGTATGGACATTTTTACTTCCTACAAAGTACCATGTATTCAAAGTATTGCAGGATTTTATTGCTTATGTGCAGAATCATTTTCAATCCACAGTTAAAACTGTTAAGTCCATCAGAACTGATCATGGTTCTGAGTTTTTCAATCAAGAACTTACCCCTTTTCTAGCCAAACTAGGAATCTCCCATCAATCTTCATGTACTTACACACCACAACAAAATGGTATTGTAGAAAGAAAACACAAACAACTTCTTGAAATGGCTAGAGCATTGAGGTTTCAAGCTAGTCTACCAAAACATTTTGGGGTTATTGTTTCTTCACACCACCACTTATTTGATCAATAGGCTGCCCACTAGTGCCACAGATTTTAAAATCCCTCATGAAATCCTGTTCAACAGTCCAGTTAACTACACTGACCTCAAGAGTTTTGGCTGCCTGTGTTATGCCTCTATACATGATCCTGATAAATTTGAACCTAGGGCCATCAAATCAGTTTTCCTTGGTTATCCTCATGGACAGAAGGGGTATATTCTATATGACCTTACCTCCAAGAAATTCTTCATAAGTAGACATGTTGTGTTTCATGAACACATTTTCCCTTTTTCTTCTACTTCTTTTCTATACCTTCAGACACCACTTCCCTACCTTGGCCTGTTGATGATTCTCCTCCTGTCCATCATACTTGTCCTTCAACCCCTCTTCCTCAAGCTCATTCTTCTCCTCAAATTTCTGGACAAGCTCCCATTCCAGATCCTATACCTCTTCATGTCCCTTCATCATCTCAGATACCTGAACAAGTTCATTCTTCCCTTCAAATTTATGCACATGTTCCTAATCCAGATCCTATATCTCCTCAGGTCCCCTCCTCACCTCAGATACCTGAACAAGATACTCACATTCCTCCTCCAGTCCCTCTTAGGAAATCTTCTAGGGTTCCCATTCCTCCTGTTAGATTTAAGGACTATGTTACTCCATTTTCTAAACATCACATCAATCACTTCACAACTTATCACCATTTTGATTCTTCACACATTCATTTTGTTAATGCTTTACATGGTAATATAGAGCCTGCATCCTATAATCAAGCCATTAAACACCAACATTGGATTGATGCCATGAATAAGGAATTGACAGCTTTAGAAGCTAATCATACACAGGAATTGGTTCCTTTACCTCCTGGCAAGAAAACAATAGGCAAATGGGTGTATAAGGTTAAGTATAATTCGGATGGAAGTGTTGAGAGATACAAGGCCATATCGTGCAAAGGGTACACATGAGGGCATAGTACTATCATGAAACTTTCTCTCTGTTGCAAAGATGGTTTCTATTAGAGTTCTACTTTCAATTGCATTGCCAATGGTTGGGATGTTCATCAATTAGATGTTAATAATGCATTTCTACATGGGGATCTTCATGAAGAAGTCTACATGTCCATGCCCCAAGGTTTCCCTTTGACCAAAGATCCAAATCTGGTTTGTCAGCTTAAGAAGTCATTGTATGGGCTTAAACAGGCTTCTAGACAATGGTTTGCTAAACTTACAGAATCTTTACTGAACATTGGATTTGTGCAATCTCATGCAAACTATTCTATGTTCACCATGAAGCACAATGACAAGTTTACTGCCCTTCTAGTTTATGTAGATGATATCATCATCACAAGGAATGATCCCTATTTCTTTATTCGGTCTTTAAAGCAATTTCTTGATTCTCAATTCAAGATCAAAGATCTAGGCTTCATCAAATATTACTTGGGATTGAAGTGACAAGGTCCGCCCATGGTTTTCACCTCACCAAAGAAAGTATGTATTGGATCTAATAGATGTTTGCAGGATTAACCGAAGCAAAGCCTTTGACTATTCCTTTGGATCCTAATACAAAGTTGTTGGCTTGAAGGGACCCCTCCCATCCCAGTCTTTATAGACGCTAGTTGGTAAGCTGATATACCGACCATTACTAGGCCGATGTGGCTTTTCTTTGCACATACTTTGAGTCGGTTTGCACATGCTCCATCGATCGCATATGAAAACCTTGCTTAGGGGTTCCGAGATATCTCAAAGCTTGTCCAGACAAGGGCTTTTTCTCTCATCCATTAATGACTTAAATCTTACGGCCTATTGTGATAGTGATTGGGCGGGGATCCAAATGACGAGAAAATCTGTCACGTGTTTTTGCATATTCCTTGGGAATTCTCTTATTTCCTGGCTATCCAAGAAGCGATGCATCACGGCCATGGTCTTCTGAAGTTGAGTCTGAGCTCTTGTTACTATTAGTTGTGAGATTCTATGGGTTCATGCTCTCTTGAAAGACTTGCAAATCTCTCCTATTCTTCCCTGCTCCAGTATCTTTGTGACAATTACTGCTGCAATAGCTATAGCCTCTAATCCAGTTTATCATGCTAGGACTAAACACATTGAGCTTGATTGTTATTTTGTACGTGAGAAAGTTCAACAAGGTTTGATACACCCTCAGTACATCCCTTCCAAATTTCAGATGGCTGATATATTCACCAAATCTTTGGGGAAAGTTCCCCATTGGTTTTTGATATCCAAGTTGAAAGTTCTTACTGCATTCCTACTTTCAACTTGTGGGGGGGGGGGTGTAGACAATGCTGAAGTGAGTAATGTGGCTAAGCTGGCTAAGCCTCAAGCAAACAACGTGCAGAGATCAAGCAGGATGAAGGCAGACTTACAAAGATTCTACAAGACTATCCAACTACCATGTGTGGATATATGGAGATGATCTAGGGGCATTTCTGTAACTGTTTTATTAATGTTGTGGATGTTAGTTATTAGATATTTCCTCTTCCTGCCAGGTTGTAAGTTAGTTATGCTAGTTTGTTAGTGGAGGTTGAGTGTAGCAGTTTGTAGATATATAGTGGGAGTTGCAGCTCCATTCTTTCTATAACAGAAAATACGATTCATGAATGAGAAGCCTTTTCCCTCCAAACCTCCATTTCACTGTTTGATCTGATCTGCCATCTACATTTCCAAAGTTTTCAATATATATAATACAAACATCAATATATTCAGTATGTTTCTATACAATTAATTCATACTACCTTCGTTCTAGACAAAGAGTCCTCCATGTTTGGAAGTCAAGTTTTTTTTAAGAAAATGACACTTTTATTAGTTCATTAGTAATAAAATGTCACATTTACGCCTTAATTTTTTAAAATTGACTATTTAAATGAAACATTCCAAAATAGAATAGTAAACTCTTTGACCGCAATGGAGGAATTATATTTATACAAATTTGTGGTATAGTTTCATTAGTTTGATTTGTATTGGATATCTTGGAAGTTGATACTCATGCCAATATGCCATTAAAGCATTATATTAGGACAAGTTCAATGATAGAAATTAAAATCAAATTTTGATATCTATGTAAGAGTATTAGGCTTTTCAATATGTAAAGTAAAATGTATCAAATTTAGGTGTGGTACTAAAGAATGCATCAAATTTGATACCTCCTCTAGTACCACACATAATTTTAATACCATTCATTTTAACCATATATTTATGACATAATATGTATTGGTAAATTATTGTATATTAATATTTTATTTTTATTTTTATATTTGATATGTGTGTGGATATAATTTTTTATAAAATTATTATTATATCAAATTTTGATACATATGATTAGAGATGATTATTTAATACCCATAAATAATAGCCAATAGATATCAAATTTTAATTTTGATACATTTATGTAAGTATCACCATTTGATTTGTCCTTATAGACAGAGAAATGAGAAATTGTAGAACATCAATTATTTGGTCTCTTTAAATTTCTCTCTATTTTTTTTTTTTTTTTAACAATACTTCAGAAAATATAAGAGATACAATATTATGAACTTGAGCTTTTGGTATTATTATAGACATTAGTGTTAGTACCATTAAATATAATCTAGTATTGTACAACTATCAAAATAACATTTCTAAAACTTTTCGTCCCACCAAAATATTGTTTGTAACGAAATAAGTCCAATCTAACCACAAAATGTGAATGTTAATTGTGGACGGGGGATAAAGAATTATTCTTAATTTTGTTTGACGAAAAGGATCTGAAAACCTCATTATATTCAAATAGTGTTCTTTGGCGGCAGCCGTCAGCAAAACGATAACCTTGAATCAAAAATCAGTTTTGGGATTTTACACTATTAATAAAAGATAAAAACTTGTGGAAGACGATGTTACAAATATTTTTTGTAAGACGAATTTTTTTTATCTGACTTATTGTATATTGGTGGGTTGAGATGTAAAAGATTATGTTAAACTTGATATCCATTGTTGGGCACATATCTAATAGTTTAAGCTTTTAGATGACTTAGTTACTTAACATGATATCAGAGTTTTGGTTTGACAAGGACATGGTTTCGAATCATCCCGTTTGTATTTGTTACTCGAAATATTATGGGTGCATATTGTCACTCTATTTGGTTTGTGATGCCTTTGGTGTTTGGTGAGGCATGTTGGTCGCTAATTGTATTACAAAATTATTCGAGAGGTTTATTTCTATTTTTTCTCAAATGAAAAAAATTGAGTAAGACGGTCTTACATATATTTTTTGTATGATGGATGGTCTTTATCCGATTCATTACGTGTTAGTGGGTTAAATTATAAGACAGTGGGACTCCGTCTTACGAATTAAAATCAGTAAGACGGTCTTACACTTCTCAAATTTACCAACCTTCCTTTGAGCAAGTACATACCTCAACAAAACTCGTATCACTCGTAACTAGTATTCTCTTCCTTATATTCAAAAAATATACATTTCAAAAATCTAATAAATAAAAAATATATTAATAATATTGTAGTTGATAATAAGTACCAAATTACTTAAGGATCTATTTTGATAATTTGAATTGAAATTCAACTAGAATTGAATTATATAATTGAAATTCATAAATGTAATATTAAAATTAATTTTTTTGTTTGGCTCTTGTGCACAATTCTAAACTTATAAACAAATCAATTCAATTAGAACTCATGAGTGTTTGAAATTCTTTACTTTTGGAGTTGAATCCAATTTATGGTACTGAAACAATAAGAATTTCATTTTATTTCCAATTACAGACTTCTTTTCGTATCTAAACGACAAAATTGGCAAGTAGAGCCTAATTCAAATTCCTAACCATAGAATTGGGGTTCCCAAATACATCCTCTGAATATTCAAGATGTTTATATCACCGTAGGGTAAAGTTAAAAGTTTATATAAATTTTAGACATAATTTATAAAAGTGCACATTTTAGTTGAAACATTTAAAAATTAAATAATTGACTATTTACATAAAACGAATGAACAATTGAGTACTATTTTTTAACCCAAGTATCTCGAAAATAATTTCAATTTTCAAACTAATCAATCAAGAATGTTCAAATGCGATATGATTCATGATGAGTATCAAATGACACAATGTTTCTCTAATTATACCCCATCACCTTATTAGAAGGGTTTAATTTTAATTCTTGGAATGTTCATGCAAAAGGCATATTTTCTAAAATAAATATTTTAAGCTCTAAGCTATTTTGACTTTAATTTTTATATACATAAAAATATAATTTACAAAATAAGATATTATACTCTCTCCGTTTCGGGCAGAAAGTCCTCGTTTGAAAGTCAAACTTTTAAAGAAAATAGCATTTTTAGTAGTCCATTAATAATAAAATGACACTTTTATACATTAACTTTTGAAAGTTGACTCTTTAAGTAAAACATTTCAAAATGAAATAGTGGACCTTTTGCCCGAAACAAATAGAGTAATAATCAATTTCAATGGTAATATTACCTTTACTTTCAAAAGTAAAAGAAATACTCCCTCTGTTTCGGATAAAGTGTCTACTATTCCATTTTGGGATATTTCAATTAAAGAGTCCACTTTAAAAAATCAAGATATAAAAGTGTCATTTTTTTTAAAGTTTGACTTTCAAACGGGGACTCTTTGCGCAGAACGAAAGGACTAATAGTTAAAGATAATATATACTCTCTCCGTTTCAAGCAAAGAGTCCCCGTTTGGAAGTCAAACTTTTTTAGAAAATGACACTTATATATATAAAGTCTAGGTAGTATAAACATAGTAAAATCTAGAGATGTTAAAAAGACCGGAAACCGTAGGGTCGACCCTATTAACCGGAAACATGAAAGGGTTAGGGTTGAGAAAATTCAACCATGTTAATAAACGGGCTAAACGGGCTGACCCTGTAGGGTCAGGGTTAAACTGGGTTGAGCCCGCGGGTTCTAGGGCTGGAAGCTTATGGCTAAAATAATTGTTCGAAAATGTTAAAATTGAGATTCGAACCCACAACCTCTTAAGAGTATAAGAACTTATGGATGACCCTTTATACCATTCATTCAACCATCCTAAATTGTTTGTTCTAAATTCAAATGCATAATATATATTATCATCTGATTTGGTAAACCAATATCTATGCCCTGTTAGCTTTGTGATGATGTATGTGCATTTGATGAAAGTTAAACCCAAACATGGTCGTAAGTACAATTCTAAGACATATAAGTTTCCAAAATTGGTCAAAATGATATTTTTGGATACATAATTAGATATGTTAAAAGGGTCGAGAACCGCATGGTTGACCCTGCTAATCAGGAATCGGAAAGGTTTAGCGTCGGGAAAATGCAACCCGTTTAAATTCTGTGCTAAACGGGTTGACCTTAGTATTATATTTTATTATTTGATTAAAATATTTGATTGTATTAACTTCTTACCAACATTTATTTTATGTTATTTTATTATTGTAGATGAAGATGATAATGATGTTGAAGAAGATACTTTCTCAAAAGAAAACTCGATTTCATGTTTTTAATTCGTATTGTTAATCGTTGTCACTTGTCCGTCAATATGTTTGTTACTTAATTTCGATTTTTTTGATTTAAATAAGACATCATGTGTTAATAGGGCTGACCCTGTTAAACCGCACCCTACAGGGTTAGGGTTAGGGTTGTGATTTGAGTGGCCCGTTTAAATGGCCCGTTTAACCCGCGGCCCTATAGGGTCACAACCCTATAGGGCTGACCCTATAGGGTTAGGGCCAACCCAATTTAACATCTCTAGTAAAATCCCGCCAAAATTTATTTTATTAAAATAGAAAGCCATTTGTATGTAATAAAAGTGGTGAGTCATGTATTGAAAACATAAATATTGTCTTGGAATATGAACAAACTTATAATGATTTGAAAATACAATTGACTTAAATTAAATCTTAACTTCTATTTTTTAATCCATCTATTTATATTTTTCGATAGTAAAGTTTACGCGCTAGTCCAAATACTATGCAATCGGTTTGATAAAAAATTACATCTAAATGACAAGAAAATCACAAAATGAAAGAAAAAAACTTGACTTGATCACGAAAATATAATTCGTAGTGAAATACTACTTAAAGAACCTAATTCCTCATTACAATTGTAGAGGCAACTTATGACATATTTGAAACTGAATAACAAATCTAATGAAATAGACAAAAGTATGCAATCCGTTGACAAATCTATAAAAATACTCCGTATAAAGAAGCATACATAGATCAGATATTTTTCCATTTCCATCAGACCCGAATTTAATCTAATAAAATATTTCAACACCGTCAAAGTCTTATTTTTATTGTCCATTTTACATATTATTACATCGAGATCAAATTTTTTTAATAATATTCTATACGTTAAAAATATGTAGTCTTATAGAAGATAAAAGATGATAAACTTAAATAACCGACTCCAGCCAACATGTATTCAAAAATCTTAAACTTTTACTTTTTGTTTATTAAAATATTATAAACATAAAAAACCATTAATTATAATTTAAACCCGAGTATGTAGGTCAAACAAAAAAAAACCTTGAATATTAATAAGCTAACAAAATTCTAGTAAATCTGAACCATTAAAAAAAAAGAAGAAGTTATTTCTTCGGTTTTTATGTTCAACCCCTCAAATCTGATCATTTTTGTATTAAAACAAAGAATTATTTTTTTATTGTAACTTTATGTTAATTATTAAAACAAAGAATTATTTTATGTTAATTATTATGTGTCTGATATCATAAATCCTGACTTTGATTTCTATCAAAGAAAGAAATTTTTAATAGAGGCAAAGAATTATTTTTGAGAAGAACCTCATTTATATAAAATGTGTTCAGACTCTATAATTAGGAGATGTATTCCAGAACAAGACCAACAAAGTATTATGACATTTTGCCATGAATACTCTTGCGGTGGTCATTTTAGTGGAAATAAAACTGCTAGAAAAATTTTGCAATCTGATTTATATTGGTCTTCTGTCTTTAGAGACTGTAACATATTTTATAAAACTTGTGATAAATGTCAAAGAACTGGTGGAATAGGAAAAATGAATGAGATGTCCTAGCATATAAATATGGTTGTTGAAATTTTTAATGTATGGGGCATTGATTTTATGGGTCCTTTTCTAGTCTCTAATAATTGTGAGTATATTTTAGTTGCTGTTGATTATGTGTCTAAATAGATAGAAGTTATTGGAACTAAAAATAATGATGGAAAAATAGTTGTCAAATTTGTGGAGGACATTTTTGCTCGGTTTGGAGTACCTAAGGCCATAATTAGTGATCAAGGAACACACTTCACTAATAGATTGTTAAATTCAGTCCGTAGAAAATATGGTGTAACTCACAAGTTAACTACACCATATCATCCTCAGACCTCTGGCCAAGTAGAAGTGAGCAACAGACAAATAAAAGCAGTTTTAGAGAAGACTATTAGACCAAACTGTAAAGATTGACAGTCTAAACTTAATAATACTTTGTGGGCATACCGAACCGCATATAAGACCCCGATAGGAATGAGTCCTTACCGAATGGTGTATGGCAAGGCTTGTCATTTGCCAGTTGAAATTGAACATAGAGCATATTGGGCTGTTAAAGATCTTAATCTTGACTTAACTTTGGCCGGTGAGGAAAGACTGTTCCAGTTGAACGAACTAGAAGAACATAGGTTAAATTCGTACGAGAATGCTAAAACTTATAAAAAAAAGACCAAAAAATATCATGATATGTGATTAGCTAACAAAATGTTTCGTCCAGGACTAAAGGTACTACTTTTCAATTCTAGACTCAAGCTATTTCCCGAAAAATTGAAATCAAAATGGTCTAGTTCTTTTTCATTATAGTCCGAATTTATCCTCATGGAGCAATTGATATTAAAAACCCAAGGACCAATGAAATATTTAAAGTTAATGGTCACCGACTCAAACTATATCTTGAACCCGTGTTAGTAGAGAGAACAATTGAACTTATTCGTCTTACTGACAATGAACCACCCAATGATTAGGTTTGCAGTTGGGTCGAGCCAAAGACGTTAAACAAGTGCGCTAGGTGGGAGGTAACTCACTTTGATGAATTCTATTTGCTTTCGTAATTTAAATATGTTATTCTCCGTCTTATTTTATTTTGGACATTTAATTAAATATTAAATATGCCAAGATTCAAGTTTGGGGGAGAAAGACATCGTAGTGTTGTATTTATATGTTGCTAATATTTTAGTTTAGAGTTTGTGTAGAATTTTTAGAGTGCAGGAAAGAAACGTACCTAACGGAATGTAACAGAACATAACAGAAGGACCAAACTGCAAAACTGCCAAAAAGCTGGAAGCAGAAAACGCATGAAATCTTCTGGAGACCCTGCGGACGCAAGGCATAAACATCTTGCGGCTGCAAGGCCTTAATAAATGCCCTAAGTGTGACCGTCAAACCTCCAATATAATCCGTGCAATTTGTTGACTGCCAACCTTGCGGACGCAAGCCCTAAGGACCTTGCGGCCGCAAGGGCCCCTTTATAAGCCAAAACCGGGCAGCCTCCAGCAGTCACTCCGAAAAATTTCCTCTCTCTCTCAAGCGGCAGCAGCAAGATCTCTCTCTCCCTCACAAATCCGGCGAAGTCTTTCCACATTCCGGCCAAGATCCAAGGCTAGGTGCTCTCCCCCTCAAGCTACATCATCTCCCTCCACCCTCATCTCATTCCATCAAAGCTTGAAGACGGTGACCTCCATTTTTTTCCTGTGAAATCTTCGTAGAATCTGGCCAACATCCTTCACCAACTAAAGCTGGCAAACCAAGTATCTTCTAACCCTCTCAGTTAAATTTTTAACGTATCAAAATGTTTGCATGCTAAGGTGTTAGATTTATTTTGCTTAAAATTTTATTTTTGCATGCTTTAGTTGTTAGGGTGTGATTAATTTTAATTTTTAAAAAGAGAGTAGATTTTTGTTAATTTTTGTGCTTAAATTAAATGGCCCCCAAGCGTAGAAACACTGGCCCGTCCACGTCCCGCTCCCAAGAGGAGGAGCAAGATTTTGACATCACCCGCTTCATTTCATTTGAGGCTTCGGAGAGCTACACTAGGAAGCTCTCCAAGAGCATAGTCCCTGAAAGGGGATTTAAAGCTCGACAATTTGCCCTCCCCGACCACTTCTATAACCGTAGGTGGGCTACTCTTATTGCTTCTCCGGGCGAGGCCATCGTGGCCATAGTCCGTGAATTTTATGCCAATGGCCAAGTTGGCATAGACGGTAGTGTGCTAGAGACCGTTAATGTTAGGGATAGGCACGTTAGTTTTCGTCCCAAAACATTAACCTTTTTTATGGCACTTCCAACTTTGTGAGTGGTGCCCGCCCACCACCTAACCCTATTTCTCTCGAGGCGGTTAATGCGACTATCGCAACGCCTGGTGTGGTTTGGACCTACAACCAAAACCCACCATTCCGTGCCCGCACTATGGAGGAGTCCTTTCTCACGAACACGACCAAGGTCGTGTTCAAATTTATCTGTGCACGACTCATGCCTTCCAGTCACCAACACACGATGACTTGGGCTAAGGCTGTCTTGATATACACCATCCTTACGGGTGGGTCTATTGATGTTGGCCGCCTGATCACCGAAAAAATTCAGACCCTTATTAGAGGTACTACAAATGTGGGATTCGTGTTCCCGAGTTTGATTACCGGACTGTGTGATCAGGCTGGAGTCGAGTGGGCTCCAGATTCGAAGAGAATTAGGAAGGTGTCCGACATTACTCGGGCTGTACTGTTTGAGCACACTCGCCAGCTGCGAGAGAGAGGCCCTCGTGAGGAGGTGCCCGAGGAGGAGGATTCGTTGGAGGCGATCTCCAACAGGCAGGAGGAGATTGTCCTCCAAAATGATATGTTAGGTCAGCAGTTGGCACAAATGCGTGCCGACCAGACCGACCTCTTTGATTGGGTTAACCAGGTGGGGCAGAATGTCTCCACATATTTTGGGATGCCACCTGGCACAATCCCCGAGTTTCGTCCTCGTTCGTTATTTCCTCCCGACTCGCCGTGAGTCGAGGCCCAAGTTTCTTCCTCTTTTGTTAGGTAGGCCTGCTATGTCCTTTTGATATTTGTCCTTTCCCCATCAATCCTCTCATATGTTCCTCAATTTTGGGGACAAAATAGAAATTAAGTTTGGGGGGGAGATTCTAAGCCCAGAGTCCTTGCAGGTCCCAGCCTAAGGAGGAGTGGAGTTGGGCTACGTTTTTAGAGTGGGGAAAAATTTCTTTTCCTTCTATCGTGTCTTCTCCTCACCCGCCTTTCTTGCTTTTTAATTTTTCTTATTTTCGGAGATGTTTCCGTGACCAGAATACTATAATATTTGGTTCTTACGGGTACCCATTATGGGGACCCATCATCAATTGTGTCATCATCATCTCCAATTTTTTATAAAAAATTGAAAAATTAAAAAAATATTATAATCCAAAATTTTCATCCTCGAGTCTTTGTGTGGTCGTTCTAGTCGATGAGGAGTTAATGCAATGAACCACATAACTTTTCCATAGATCATTCTGGAATTTACTTGATTCTGCAAAATTCTTGATTTTCTCCAAATTCTTCATGCACCTACACCAGTCATAATTATGGATTGATTAGAATATTTTTATAAAGTTTATAGCACACATTTCATTTCAACAAGATATGCACAAGAATATGATGAATAGCTGTCCTAACATGATTGTTGCATTGAATTGTAACTTAGGGTCAATTGCATGATAAGTTAGATCCCTTTGATTTTTCTCACTAATATATCTCAAGCACACTTTCGAACCGTGTCTGCATGTTAGTCTTGATTGTCCCTACCATCTGTTTTAGCAAATGCTTATGTGAAATCCAGTGATGCTTAACATTCAACTCCATAATTCCCACAGTTGATATGATATTTTATGTGTTTTACCTTCTTAAAAACTGCATGAGCATTTGGCATTAAGATATGATTTAGGCCATCTTTGGATCGTTTGAGCCTAAATATTCCCTGACCTTTACTAAAAATATCCCTAGTGTCCCCTTTTGAGCCTAATTAAAAAAAGAATGGAGTGTGCTAAGCACACATTAAACCCCCATTCGACATCATTTCTATTACCCACATTAACTTAACCCTAAAAGCCTATACACTTTTAGCCTACCCTTTGAGAGAGTAGGATGTGGGTGGGGAATAAATTTTAGGGGACCATTTTTTTTTTTTTCCTGTCAAGCAAGTTTTTGAAGACTTCTTCTTTCCGTCGATGTAAAAAAAAATAGATCGACGAAAAATAAAACGAAAAAGAAGAGTGCAAGAAGATTCAAATGAAAGCATAGCTTTCAAGAGAAAACATATTAGAAAAATTATGATGAGAAAGATGATGAGATATTTTTAGCTTGATATATTGTACAAAACAAGTTTGGGGGGGGGGAATAGAAAAAGGAAAAGTAAAAGAAAAAGAAAACACCCCCCATTTGTGGTCTTTGTAGGTCCTAGCCTAATTGGGAAAAACTTCTTTTTGCTTGGAAGTATTAGGGGTAAATGGTAGTCTTGCTCTCTCACTTTGAATTCTAATCCTTTTCCATCATATTCCCCAACACCATGGCCTTACATTACAAGCTATTAAAGACCTAATGATCTTCTTGTCAATGCTTGTGTTTGTTATTTTGATAGTAAGGCATGTAAAATTGATCTAACACTTCATATTCACATTATTCGCAAGCTCACTGTGTTAGCATAATCTTAGCTATTACAAGTAATTGGGATAGGAAGAGCATTGTATGTCATACATAGAAGTGCATAGGATGGATGTATAAGTTTTTAAAATCCTTGGTGATCTCTCTTTCTGTAATAGACCGGGTTTGGATGGTAGATCTCATACTCTATGATGCATCGGTTTTATTTAAACTCTGATTTTCATATGAATGTGGTGCTTAACTTAATGAAACTGTTTTAGTTAAGATATTCTCTAAGACTTGTGATCACACACACACGGAAAAATTAAGACTAGTAGCGGTTTTGAGTATAAGTTAGTTGGTTTATGTGATTAGTCTGCACATATGTGGTGAGCATCTGACTGAGACTACTTTGTTATGTCATGCGATTATGACTTGAGGTTGAATCCAAAAAGATTTTTGTTTTATTGTTTTTAGTATAGTTTTTATCTGCTTTTGTATTTATTAGTTTTTTTGTAATTATCTGCATAGTCGAGTCACTCGTAAGAGTCTCCTTGAGTTTGTGGGTTTCTAGAGGAGTGTAAATAGTGTCACCCTCCAAAAAGATTTTTTGTTATTTTATTTAATTGCTTTTGTATTTATAAGTATTGTTTACTCGTGGACGAGCAAAGTTTAAGTTTGGGGGTATTTGATCGATGTATTTTATACGTCGATATTGGGTACTTTTATGACTTAAATTGAGCAATTCCACGAGGCTTTTGGCTACTGATATGCGTTTTTCAATTGTTTTATGAGTTTCAGGGTTTTAGGTGAAATTATATGATTTATAAGGTTTTCTGGTGAAGATTTCAAAAAGGGGTCAAAGTGTAAAATTGAAGAAAAACGGCAAAGGGACATTCTGAGTACCTTGCGGCCGCAAGGTGTTTGGACCTTGCCTTCGCAAGGCAGGTAGTAAGTCAGCCCCGGAATTGAAGACCCTTGCGGCCGCAAGGTAGCCAGAACCGACTTTCGGAGGTTTTCAAGCCAGACTAAAACTCCTAAACCCCCTACAACTCCATGGTATAAATAAAGGACGGTAGCCAGAGCTCAAGGGCGGTGAGGAAGTAGTTTTATATAGCTTTAGCATAGGATTTAGCGTGTATAACATAGTTTAGTTGTTGTAATTACAAGTTTTGAAGATCGATCCATGTATTCATTCATCTCCATGTGTTGTTCATCTTCAAGGATGAACTAAACATCCATTAATCTAGGAGTTGGGAGGTAACTTGTATCGAATCTATGCTTTAATCTATTTTTATTCATTCAATTCTTGTTGATCGTGGTGATTATCAATCCCTTTATTATTTCACTTTGAACAAATGAATGTAATCGTGAATAATAAAGGCTTAGATGTGCGGATAACTGCATGATCAATGTGCATATGTCGTACACTGGCTCACCATCATGATAAATTGAACCTATCGATGCACAAGAGTGATAAGTTAGGGTCAGGTTCCAAATATGACCTAAGTGACAATTAGGATTCATATGTTCTTGTGCCTAGGATATAGAATGGATGAATTATTTGGAGATGGAGATTGAACGGTAATTCGACAAGATATATCTATATTTTGTGAATGAACCCAAGAAATTGAATGATATTTTATCAAAATAAGCCATAGAGGAGATACAAGTGAAACCATGTTCCTAGATTTCCCTCCATCATAAGACCTTCATAACCTGTGATTGCCGCTAATTTAGTTAACTTTAGAATAATAATTAGTTTAGATAAAATCAATATAAAAACCCCCTTAGTTTAATAAATTGCTATCAATAATCGGGCTATTTGTGATCTTCTTGTCTCTGTGGTTCGACCCTTGCTTCCCAAGCTATTCTACAATAGTCTTGTCCACTTGCAAGGAAAATAATTAAAATAAGACATCGATCAATATGTTACGAGCTTGTTCTATAGACTTCAAGGGAAGTTGGGATACTCATCTTCCTTTGGTTGAGTTTGCTTACAACAACAACTATCAATCTAGTATAGGAATGGCACCGTATGAGGCACTGTATGGTAGAAAGTGTCGTTCTACTATTTGCTGGGATGAAGTTGGGGAAGCTAAAATATGGGGTCCTGAGATAGTGCAAGAATCAGCTGATCAAGTCAAGGTAATTCGAGATAGACTTCTTACGGCTCAGAGTCGCATGAAGAGTTATGCTGATAACCGTAGGAGGGATCTTGAGTTCGAAGTGGGAGATCATGTCTTTCTGAAAATTTCACCTTTCAGAGGCGTGAAGAGATTTGGGAAGAAGGGTAAGTTAACTCCAAGATATGTTGGTCCTTTCGAAATTCTCGATAGAATGGGGCAATTGGCTTATCGCATAGTATTGCCACCATCACTTGAGGGTGTGTATGATGTCTTCCATGTTTCTATGTTGCGTAAGTATATTCCAGATCCTTCTCTGTGTTAGAGAAAGAACCTGCTAATATTCAGCTTGATTTATCATATGAAGAGCAACCAGTTCAGATTCTGGACTATAAAGAGCAAGTCTTGAGAACTAAAGTGATACATATGGTTAAAGTGTTGTGGAGGAGTCACACGATAGAAGAAGCAACATGGGAAAGTGAGGCAGAAATGAAGAACAAGTACCCTCAACTATTTGATGATAACTGGTAAGAATTTAGGGACTAAATTCTTTTAAGGGGGAGAGGGTGTAACACACAAGTGTTTTGAAATGCATCCTAACCTTAATAGCATGATAATAAATTGTTAATGTGTGTTAATTGATTGAATTACATGTATATGTTTTGAATTCCAAGTTAAATAGGGGGATGTTGATACCCTAATATGGCTTGTTGTGAATTTGCCAATGTTAGAATAAAATTCCAAAACAGCTCTGGGTGCGAAATATTTCCCACCTTGGGTGCGATCTATTCTGGAATTATAGTTGTCTTAACATTTTACTTTCGTGGGTGCGAAACATTTCCCACCTTAGGTGTGATTGTTACTGTTTCAAATTTGCCAATATAGTTACTTCAGTTTTGCAGGTGCGAAATATTTCGCGAGTGCGAAATATTTCCAACCCTGGGAACGAAACCTACTGGAATTCGTTGAATAGTTGAGATCAATTTGACTAATCATGATTAGTTAGGGTTAAGTATAATTAATTAGATTAATCATGATTGAGGGGTCCTAAGTATGATTAATTAGTGTTAATCAAGATTACTTAGCTTAATCTTGGATTAATGTCAACCAAAGAGGTTGTGACACCTCATGCTTTGTGGGGGGACCCTTCCCACCTTTATCTTCAGCTGAATAAAGCCAAGACACACCTCTTCCACCTCATAACTTCACCATTTTCGTACTCAAAGAGGGAGAGAGCAAAAACATAGGGTTTTTGAGTGAATTTCTTGGAATTGAAAGCCTAAAACTCATCCTTTGCCAATACAATCTTCATTAAAGTTGTAGATCTCATCAAGGGGAGTGTTTTGAACCAAAAATATTCTGAAACCATTGGTGTTTAAGATCTACAAGAGGTAGGGGATTTACTTGCTTATGTTTGTTCATTAATTCCATGTAATTGAGCTAAATTGATGAATATCTTGATGAATTCCATGATGAAACTCTTATGTTTATGATTTGAATCCTCCGAAGATGATTACTTGGGTAGCTATGTGTAGTAAGTTATGAATTGGGTGTTAAACTCCTTGTAGACTTGGATAAAGGCTAGTAATTCATGAAGTTTAGGGCTTATATTATTATGTTGTGCTATTATATGAAAACTATTATTTGAACCTTGTAATGGTATGAACAACATGAGCTAGGTTGCATTGTACTAGTGGAGTATCAATGGGTTTACTTTATAACTCATTTCCACTCTTGCTTGGCACTAAGTGGTACTATGAAGAAATTGACAATTTCATGACTTTAGTATGAAAAACATGTGGACATAACACCAAGTGATGTTTGATTGTAACAACAACAAGAGTATGAAAAATAGGCAGTTTGAACAACATGTTATGGGGGTTTAGAACATTTATCTGATTATCCCGGGGCGGAGATGCAGGAAGAGTTAGCAGCAAAGTTCTATTCTTGCCCAACCCCTTCATTACGGCCATAATGGAGGATGACACTTCACTGATTGTGTTGTGAGTAGTCCACCCGGGTTGTTAGGGTTGTAGGGATCTAGTTCGTGTTGACATATCCCGGGAAAATAACAACATGTTTGATATACTTCATGATCAACAATGAGAGTGGTGTTGGATGGAAGCGACAGGTCGGAGATGATTCTCGACCTCTGTATACTACTTGTCTTGGCTCAGGCTTTAAATGAACAACATGTGATTGAAATATTTGCTTAGTTGTGATATGATCTGTTTAGCATCATGGCATTTCTTTATGATGCATTCACGCATAGCATGCATATGTATAGTTGAACCCTACTAAGTTTCGACTCACCCTTTATTATTTGTTTTCCTTAGATCACAGCAAGGCAGGAAGACAAGCGTGAGCAAGAGTGCAAAGCCGGAGTGCTAGAGGTTGTAATTCTTTTGGGATAGCATTCTTGGTTTATAATAGTTGTAGCTACGCTACTTATTCCGCTGTGTAGAAAGACTTGTAGTCTTCCTTTGTTTTGTAAACATTGGGAACTAGTAACTTTTGTAACCTTTTGTTAGTCTCTGGGAGACTTATGTATATAATCTTGTGTTATCAAAAACATTCTTTCTTTAGTTTTAATGACAGGGTTTTACTGTGAAAACAATCGGTTGATCACATTCTAAGTTGAGTCCCACGCAGGGGCTGATTTGGGGCGTGACAAAAATGACACTTTTATGCCTTAATTTTTGAAAGTTGACTCTTTAAATAAAATATATCAAAATAAAGTAGACTTTTTACCCAAAATAGAAGGAGTATTCTTTAAATGTGTCGGCCATTGTGATCATATGTATACATCAATTAAACTTCTACCGAGAACTTTGGAAATTAGGCTCCATTTATTTCACGGAAAATAATTTCAGAAAATGATTTCTGGAAAATGAAAAAAAATCATTTTCAGGTGTTTGGTAAATCTTTTGAAAATATGCTAGAAAACATTTTCGGATGTTTGGCAAATTCACAGAAAATATTACAAAAAACAATATATGAATAAATACAAAAAGTATAATATAATATTAATACACATATTGAATATAAAATAGTGTTGAAGTTTAAGTAATTTTCTTTTAATAACCCTTAATTTATCATTAATGGTGTCAAATCAATAAGGTCCATCTTTTTTCAAGCTCACAATTTTTTTTTGATAATTGATATGAAAAATTGTTTTAAAAAATAAAATAAATAATGTTTGGGACGTCCCTAAATAATAATATAATATAGTGAACACTAATTTTAGGATGTAGTGAATATTTCTTAAAATTATAATTTATAAATAATGTGTACAAACTCCATTTATATTTCTAAACAATTTATTTATTGAGTGAAATATTGTGTGTGTATGTAAATGTGTAATTTTAGAAGGGTGCGGAGGGATGCCCGAACATTCGGAAAATGACTTACGGAAAATAAATCCGTAAGTCATTTTCCGGAAAAGAAAGTTTTATTTTCCGTTGACTTGGAAAAACTTTTACGTCAACTACATTTTCCTAATGTTACCAAACACCAAAAATGAGAAAACTATTTTCGAACATTATTTTCCGTAAAACAAACGGAGCCTTAGAGTTTGTTTATCTTCTCTATCTAACATCTTCCTTGTTGTTTGTCCATTTTTGTGCTTAATTAGTTCTCATACTATTATATGCCAAACTATATGTGTTATTTTATTCGTTTTCCAAGGCATCACAAATCTAAAGGTTCTAGAGTCAAAATTAATCCTCGAATCGATTTGAATGATTTAAAGTTTTCCATATATCCCAGGTCAATAATGTTTCCTTCCCATAGTGTTAAAACATTTTTGAGTGGAAACATAATGGGTCACAATTGAATGGACAAGTGCTTATAAATTAAGGTAAACTACCTCAATAGTTTCTATACTTTTTGAGTTTCTCGGTTTTGATTCCAATTACTCGAATTGGTCTTTAAACTGAAATTTTATGCGGATTTGTTCTTTTCGTCAAATTCCATCGGTTAAGTTTTTTCAAGTGAGTGTTATGTGATTTTGCGCAGGATTAAAGTTGTCTATGCACAACTCAGTGTTCAAATAGACTTAAGCCAGACAACTCAGTCAGCGCGTGAGTCAACTTTTCTAATTTCGGTTTCACTGGAACGCTCCCGATCAATTCCACTTACCGGTGCCCACAACAGCCATGGCGGAACAACCAACCACCGCCGCCATCATCATCAACATCACCGTACCCACCGCCTCTCACTCCCCTCCCGCCCCACCACTCCAACGATCACCACCTCCAGACCATACCCACCATTCCCATACCCTCTATCAACCCCAACTCCAAGCACCACTGTTAGAGAATAATATCTTTAAGTATTCTTGTTGATTTGTAATGAGTAATTAGTGGTAATTACCTTGTAGAGTTCTTTCCTAATTGTGTTACCTTCCTTGTATAGGTTTCTTGTATCCTACTCCTAGTATAACCCTAATTGTAAATTCCCCTATAAATAGGTGATTTATTCAATGGAAAGGCTATGCCATTATTCCTAAACTTTATTAGTTTCTACATGGTATCAAAGCCTCGCTCTTAAAACCTATAACCACCATCTTCCGCAAACCCAATACTTCCTCAACCCTAAAACTTCCTCCCATCACAGCCGTCGCCAACCCAGATCTGACCACCATACCAACCCAACGTTCAGATCCGACGACACTCCACAGCCAAGCCGTTTCCACCCCCTCCCTTTGAGCAACCAAAGGACACCTTGGCCAACCAAGCTTTGACAATCTCGCCTTGGTCTTTCCTCAGCCGCCTCTCCGTTAGCACCTCTTACCACCAACCTTCCGCATCCTTATACCTTCCTCCCACCAAAGCAGGTGCCAACCCAGATCTGACCACCCAACCCAAAGCTTAGATCTGGCACCCATCACCCTGGTAACGCCAAGGCCCCCCTCCTGAGCAATAACAAGGACACCTCGGCCAACCACGCTCTGACGAGCTCGCCGAGAACCTTCCTCAGCCACCCTCAACCAAACCTTCTGCCGCCATATATCTTCCTTCCACCGAATTCGCTGCCAACCCGGATCGACCACCAAACCCAAGGTTGGATTCGGCACCCATCGCCCAGGCAACGCCAAGTTCCCCCCCTGAGCAATAACAAGGACACCTCGGCCAACCAAGCTCTAACGAGCTCGTCGAGGATCTTCCTCAGCCACCCTCAACCAAACGTCTGCACCCATAAACCTTCATCCCACCACACCACACGCCCCTCCTACACCTTGGCACATCATTGCTTCTCACACCACCTGTCAAAACCCTCTTCACACTAATCGAGCACCCCCTAGGATTCCTCGGCAAACCGGTTGTGATCGGCTCCTCCCTAACCCCGGCTTGCTTGCGCAGAATCTAGATTCCTTGGCAAACCCAGCTTGCCCTCCTTGGAAGGCAAGCTCGCCAACTCCCTCCCTCAACAGCTCGCCGAGGCCCCTCTCTCTCCACACTCCCTCCCTCAACCCGTTCGTTCCTCGAATAATTCGGCATCCTTGGCAAACCCGGCTCGTCTCTTCTTGGGAAGGCAAGCTTGCCACCGCCCTCCCTCCACTAGCTCGCTTATCGAGCAACTCCAGACCACTCGGCAAACCCGGCTCTTACCAGCTCGCCGACGTCCTTCCTCCACTGATTGCCTCTCTTGCATTCCAAGGATTCCTCGACAAACCCAGCCCTAACCAGCTCGTCGAGGCCCTCCCTCCACAGCTCGCTCCTCGAGCAACTCACGGACTCTTCAGCAAACCCGGCTTTCACCAGCTCGCTGCAGTCCTCCCTCACCAGCTCGCCCCTCGAGCAACTCACGGACTCTTGCTCGCCAGTCTCCCTACCATAAACTTTTTGGCTCTCTGCCAAACTACGCCAAACTTCATGCTTTTGGTTGTCTCTTATCCTTGGCTCGATCCTTACTACGCTTCACAAACTTGCTGCCGCTTCCACTCCGTGTGTCTTCCTTGGTTACTCGCTCACTCGAGTGCTTATCTCTCGCTATGATCGAGCACCACCAAGGCGTACATATCGCGTCATGTTCGCTTTGTCGAGTCCACCTTTCCACTGTCCACCCGGCCACGCTGCCGCAGAAACCTATGCTAGTGTGTCTTCGGTTACCCCCTCATGAAGCGCTCGGTCCTCATACACGTCGGCTTGCTCGCTCCAAGTACCCATCGTCGTGGCTCCTGCCACTAATCGAGATTTGGTTGATCTCGGCTCGCCCACAACCCAACCTCCCACATCGGCTACTGTAACCGAGGATACCACTACACCTACTCCTTGTCCCGTGCCCGCTGCTCCACCCTCCTCGGCCACCGGCTCCTGCTCGAGGATTGCACTTTATCTTGCTTCGGCCCTCCTCGGCAACCCGACCGTGCGAGGATCACCTAATGCTCGCAGTCTTGTGCCCACTACATTGGTTCCCATGCCCGGCTGCCCAGCTCTGTGCCCGCTCACATCCTCCATAGTCACTCGCTCCAAGAACAACATCTTCAAACCGAAGATCAAAATGAATCTTTCGGTCTAGCGGTGGACAATGAACCCACATGTGTTACTCGAGGCTCTCGAGGATGTGAAGTGGCGGGCCATGTCGCAGAGTTTGATGCCCTTGCCGCAATGGGACTTGGGATCTAGTCCCTTAGGAGATGCTCACAATATAGTTGGGTAAGTGGATCTAGTATCAAGAGACATCTTGATGAATGTGCGTTGATCGCTCGCTCTGGCCTAGTAGCGAGGGATTTCACCAGCGACCGGGGTTGACTACCACGAGACTTTCGGCCGGTGGTTAAGCAGGCCAGCTTGTTCGTCTTGTTCTCTCTCGGCCGTTTGTCAAGGATGGGATCTTCGTCAACCGGATGTGAACAATGCCTTTCTTCAAGGCAACTTTGTCCGAGGAGGTATTCATGGCTCAACCGCTGGGTTCACCGGATAAGGACAAACCTCAACATGTGTGTCGTCTTCGCAAGGCTATTTATGGTCTCAGCGGGCTCCCAGAGCATGGTATAATGAGGCGTCGGTTTCTTCTTGCCTCGGCTTCCAAAACTTCGGTGGGCGACACATCATTTGTTCATCCTTCGTACTGCGGGCACCATCATCTATCTCCTTGTGTATGTGGATGACATCATTGTCACTGGAAACCAGCCCGCTGGGGTTCAGACTTTCATCTCTATGCTCGCTACTCGCTTTTCTCTCAAGGACCTTGGTGATCTTCACTACTTTCTTGGGGTTGAAGTTGTTAAGCGCCCAGTGGTCTTACGCTCTCCCGGCGTGGGTATATAGGCGATCTCCTGACCGATGCTCGCCGATGCGTAGCTCGCTGCTACCTCGCCTACCTTCGACTCTTCACACCGCGCTACCGGATCCGAGCGAATTTCGAGCAATGGTCGGCGGTCTTGATATCATCTCTCACTCGGCACGATGTTGCCTTCGCTGTCAACAAACTCTCCCAGTTCATGCATAGGCCGACCACTGAGCATTGGATTGCGGTCAAACGAGTTCTTCGGTATCTACGTGGCACAATTGATGCGGGCATCCTCGCTTCATCGCGATCTCCTCCTCGCTTCTCCATGCCTTTCGATGCCGGACTGGTGGCAACAAGGATGACTACACATCCACCAGTGCCTACATAGTCTATCTTGGCAGCAACCCGATCTCCTGGTGCTCTAAGAAACAACGCACTGTAGCTCGCTCCTCGGCGAAATAGGCGCTGCCGGAGGTCAGTGGATTGTATCTCTTCTTAGCGAACTCGGTCTCGCCTCCTCGACTCAACCAGTCATTTACTGTGACAATGTGGGCGCTACGAGTCTTTGCTCTAACCCGGTTTTTCATACTCGCATGAAGCATGTGGCTCTGGACTTTCATTTCATTCGGCAACAAGTTCAGGATGAGCTTATGCGAGTTTGCCATGTCTCATCGGCCGATCAACTAGCTGATGCTTTGACCAAGCCTCTTGCTCGCCAACGGTTTCATCACTTACTACACAAGATTGGTCTCTCCTCTCGGACGTCCATCTTGCGGGGGCATGTTAGAGAATAATATCTTTAAGTATTCTTGTTGATTTGTAATGAGTAATTAGTGGTAATTACCTTGTAGAGTTCTTTCCTAATTGTGTTACCTTCCTTGTATAGGTTTCTTGTATCCTACTCCTAGTGTAACCCTAATTGTAAATTCCCCTATAAATAGGTGATTTATTCAATGGAAAGGCTATGCCATTATTCCTAAACTTTATTAGTTTCTACAACCACCCCCTCCTCCTTCTCCGTTGTGAACAGATCGCTGACGAAAACGACCTCTCTCTCCTTCCTCTTCCTCTTTCTCTTTTCCCTCATCCCTTTCCTTCGCGCTTCCCCCTCATCTTTTTCCATTTTCCCATCTCTTTCCTCGTCTCCCCTCTCTCTTTCCTCCACACCCTCTCATTCTTTTCACATCTTCCTCGAAAACACATTTTTAAGCAAAAACAAAATCAACCCATTTTCTCTCCAACCTCAATTTCCCAATCCCAACACTGACATCTTGTCGCCAAATCGTTTCTTCTAGCCACCATTTTTCCTCCTTTGATTCCAAGCCCTCCGTCGCAACATTTATAACAAAAGGCAGAAATTGTAATTTAATCCATTTGGATATTGGTTCATTCAAGGTTTCTGGGTTCTTCCCATTGTTTATAGGTTTACTGTTGTTATCACTTAGTTGGGATCGAATTGAGTGCTTTCTGTTTTCTTTTGTTAACGTTGATAAATTCACAACAAAGGAAAGAGAGAGAAGAAGGCGCTGAAGGTGGGGAAAGATTACAGAGAGGATGGAGTTGGGTTTATGAGGGCTGGGGTAGAGGAGGAAGGAGAGGATACACAATTAGGCCCATGAAATAATTTTTTTGCTAAATGGTCCCTGATCTTTTATAAGGTGAAATGACAGATTGCCCTTGCCAAAAATCATGTGAGATGCATGTGGTTAAACTTAACGGTAGAAATTTAAAAGAATTAAACGGAAGGACTAATCTGATGAAAAGAATTGACTAGAGGGAGGAAATTTTGAAAAATTGAGTTCAAGGACGAAAACCGAGAAATAAAAAAATACAGAGACTATTTCGGTAGTTTCCCTTTAAATTACAATATCCAAATTCAAGTACAACCTTATTTTAAAAAGTTAGTTAGTTGTTATCAAAATTAAAATTATATAATTAATTTCCTAGCTAGGTTTTCCATAGGTCTATGATATATATTCTCGGCCCAACTTTCGATCAAAATACCATATGCATATTTAAGGAGAAAATTCTATTCGGTCCCTTTTTTAAGTTTTTAATCCCAAAAGTCTATTGTTATTTTTTTCAATCGTAAAAGATGACTTTTCAAAATATTGTTCCAAAAATGACATTGTCTTCTTCAACAACTCTGACAACACACTTTGGATTCGAAAATCACGATTGTGCGCAATGAAACGGGGATCGACATGCCCGGTCAGATCACGGGGGTTTGGGGGCAACGCCTCCGAAAGATAAATAAGTTTTTTTATTCATGAAATACGAAAATATAATGGATCTGTGCTGGGTTGAAAGATTTTTCAATTGGGACAAAGGTAGAGAATGATGAGCAAGAAGAAGACTTATGACAGAAGAGATTGAAGAAGAACATGAAATACGTAAACTGGTTTTTTATGTTATTGTATCGCGGTGCAAAAATTTCATTGTACTCCGTATTATTTTTGCATTGCGGTTTAAAAGTTTAATTCATGTAAAATTGTTGCACCGCGACATATTTGCACTTTATACTGTAATTTATTGAAAATTAATTACTTTTTTGCACTTAAACAACCTTTTCAACCGCAATGCAAAAATTAATGTACTAAAATTGATGAATCGCGGTACAAAAATAGATTAGCAATTACACTATTGAACCGCGGTGCAAAATTAATTCAATAAAAATCGATGAATCGCCGGTTCAAAAATAGATTTGCAGTTACACTATTGAACCGCGGTGCAAAATTAATTGAATAAAAATTGATAAATCGTCGGTTCAAAAATAGACTAACAGTTAGACTATTGAACCGCGATGCAAAAAATAATGCGATAAAATTGATAAATCGTGGTGCAAAAATAATGACCTCCATAACGCGTCTACGGTTCATTAATGGTATTGTAGTCATTTTACCACCACAAATGACTTTTTCCGATTGAATATAAAAAAAATGTGTACTTTAGCGATTAAAAGTTTTAAAAAGTGAACCGCCCATAATTTTTCCTATATTTAAATTTTACTTGTATGAGGATAAAGTCTTTTGTCAAGCAAACCTAATTTTTAATGAGTAGATCTCTTGTTAGAGCGTCTTACATATCTTAATTCGTAAGACATAATTTTATTCTATCACATATTAATCCATCAATACATAATGAGTCAGGTAATAAGGATCCGTTTTACAAAAAATACCTATAAGACCATTTTATACAATTATTTACCATTTTTAATTATTGGTTAATTCCAAGCTAGCTAGTACTCCAATATTTCTTTCACTTTGTTTTGTCCTCTTTTTAAGCTTTAACTTGGTACGTGAAAAAGATGAAGATGAGCTGTCCGACTAAAAGTATTAATAATTTGTTTATCTAGGCAAGTGATGGATTTGTTTGTTTTCAAAAAAAAAAAAAATTCATTCAAATGGCCTTTTCTTTTCTTGTAGCTGGCAAATGACAATTAATGGAACTTAAATCTAAGCAATGGGACCATATATATATCTTGTGCATTATAGAGTAAAATACTTTAGATCCCATAAAAGAGAAAAACAAATGAATTGATAAGATGAACCCATAATGTGCATGTCCTTATCTGCATTGCCATCATATTTGGATGGTTGATTTATACACGTACAAAAGTTTTGTAACAATTAATATGGAACAATTAATTGATATCATACTCACACTGTTCTTATGAAGTATTAATTAGTTGAACGTTTTTAGGCCATTAGCAAATCATTTTCATGTGATTTGATCTGTTATGAAATGAAATTTGCTGGGGGAATGATTTAGAATGGATCATATCGACCATTATTGCATGTCAATACTTATCGGTTGATGATTGATTAAAACATTTAACACAAAAGTGGACGTGCAAATACTACGTCAACTGTCATTGGCACCCGAATCGTACAATGAATGAATGATTGGAATTTGCAAGTACATGGAATGGAAATGGATGGGTAAGAGTGTTTGGTGTGGTTTCAGCATCAACCCATTAATGTAAACAAACAAGCTCATACTATCTATATTGAGTCCTTGATTTCCTTTTCTGTGTAATCACCACCGTTCATCTGGAGATAATTCCTCAAAAATCTACATGTCCACATCCATGCTCTTTAGCAAGAAAATAATTCAAGATTTTATAGAATCTCCGTTGGTTTGGTACGTAAAATGACATTGAACTAGATCTATCATATCAACCTCCTCCCTTCTAATCGTCATTCGTCCAACTCTAGTTTTCTACTAATTTAGCCAACTTTTTAAATCATATTCATGACACTCATGCACTTTAAGGTAATTGGGCCTTAGAATTTGTTTTTATTTGGGCCAACTCTAAGTAGAATGCCTAGGGAATTTGATCATTCGCTTAGTCATTGTGTATAATTCTGGCCCATCATTCTTTCAAAGTTTGTAACCTCAAAAGTCCACCTTTCTTTTTTTAATCGCGAAAGACCACTTTTCAAAATATTGTTTCAAAAATGTCATTGTCACCTTGAACAACTCTGACAAATACATTGGATTAGAAAATCACAATTGTTGTGCAACAAAACGGGGATCGACCTGCCTAGTTAGGTCGCGGGGGTTGAGGGGGCAACGCCTCCTAAAGGTAAACAATTTTTTTGATTTATGAAATATGAAACTGTAATAGATCTGTGCTGGGTTGAGATTTTTCAGTAGAGACGAAGGCGGAGGAAGAGGAAGAAGAAGAAGGCTTACGACGAAGAAGATGGCAGGAGAAGGCGGAAGACCTGGTCTGGTTCTTTATGATTTTATATCGTGCTGAAAAAATATCAGATTAATGTATCGCGGTGCAAAAATAGACTAAACAATTAAACTGATGCATGGATTGCGATGCAAAAATAGACTAGACAATTAAACTGATGAATCGCGGTGCAAATATTAATGCAATAAAATTGATACATCGCGATTCAATAATCAATGCACCCGATTAAATTGATAAATCGCGGTGCAAAAATAGACTAGGCAATTAAATTGATGAATCGCGGTGTAAATATTAATGCAATAAAATTGATGCACCGCGAATCCGCGATTCATTTTCATAACACGTCTCATGCCCATTAAAGGTATCGTAGTCCTTTTGCCCCAAAAAGTATCATTTTCCAATTTGAAAAAAAAACACGCTACTGGAACGAGTAAAAACTTTGGAAAGTGGACCGACCCGCAATTTTTCCTAGTCATTTACACAGGCTTCATGGTGAAATAATTAGGAATAATTGGGGGCCGGTCAATTTTCCAAAGTTTTTAATCGCTTCAGTCTCATATTTTTCAAACTAGAAAGGACACCTTCGGGGGCAAAAAAATTACGATGCCCTTAATGAGCATGAGGCGTACTACGGAAATGCATTGTGGTGCATTTACTATTAAATTGCGATGCATCAATTTTATTACATTAATTTTTGCACCGCGATGCATCAGTTTAATTGCCTAGTCTATTTTTGCACCGCAATACATCAATGTTTGAACCGCGATGCATCAGTTTAATTGTATCGCGATACATAAGTTTTAATGACTTAATCCATTTGTACCGCGATACATAAAGTATTATATAATCCAATTTTGCACCATGATACATAAAATATTATCTAATCTTCGTTTCGTTGTCCAATAATAGTGATTTTCGAATATAACGTGTTTGTTGGAATTGTTGAAGGAGACGATTACATTTGGAAATATATTTCAAAAAATGTCATTTTGCGGTTGAAATAGAGAACGAAGTACTGGAGGGATTAGAAACTTTGGAAAAAGGGACCAACCAAAATTTTACCCAAATAATTATCAGTGAAATGTAGACCGATCCCTTTTGGACATTTTCCAACTGCTAAAAGAAACGATATTTTTTAACTCGAAAAAAGACATTTTTATGACGAAAGGACAACTATACCCTTGATGAACCTAACACGTGCGTGCAAAAACTTCAATTCATGCCTCACAATGCACAAAATTATCGTGATGCATGATTATTAAATTGTAATGCATGATTTTGACGCATAATTATATGCATTGTGATGCATAATTTGTGAATCGCGTTTCTCAAATTCTACAAGACCTTGCAAAGAAAACAAACCAAATTTGAAAAATAAGAGAGCATCAAGTATTTTGATCATTGGCAGGAAATTCAGCTTGTCTTCAATGTGATTATTTACATATTTTAATATGTTTTAGTAAGATTTGACAATACTTATTCATCACTATAAACCATATCATTGTAGAATTCATAAATTTCTTTAATCGCATTTTATTCAAGCATAAGGAATTCAACACAATAGAATAATCCTTGCTAGTTTAGAATGTCTTCCAATCATGTGAGATTCTTTTTGGAACACAGAATCATTCTGTGTTACTGTAAAAAAAATTGACATGTACCTGTCATATGGATGCACCTACCTTGGTGTTATGAAAGCCAATTCTGACACTTAGAATTTTGAAATAATAGGTTCAGACTAGGTATGATTATTTGCATCTAAGTAGAAACTAACAATAATGAAATGCTTCAAAATTACTAATTGTTAGCTATAAGTAACCTTTTTCTGCTATAGGTTCCACAAAAGCTTCTAACCTACAAATTCAAACCATAACCCACTGGAATTAAAGTTTTTGAGTTTTTTGTTTTTTGTTTTTTGTTTTGTTCTAAGCGACCCAGTGAAATGTAAGAATGCTGTCAGAATGCAATAGCAACTGTGTTATGTGTCTAACTAGATGTGAGCAGGTTAAAATTACTTGGAAAAGTCTTTAAGTCTCCAATCCTCAATTTGAAAATGATAATGCATGTCAATTCAGGTCATTCATCTTGATACAACAATATGCCTAACTGTTTCTTAAACTGATCTTGCAATCAATATTTCACTTTCACTTATTTGACGTTCACTTAGAATTAAGAATGCAAACATAAAAGGGAATAGAAGATGGGTCTAAAAGTGTAAGCATCCATAAATCTAATGTAGGAAAATTAACAATAAAATTTATGTGAAGAAGCATTAGTACCTCCATTTCTGCAAGCGCTTCATTCTTTTGTTCAGAATTGCCATCCCCTGACTCATCATTAGTCACATCTTCACCATTTGTAGCCATATTGTGATCCTTAACATTTTCATTGCCCATTGTGCTACTAGTAACACCACGATCTAGATCGTCCGGAATTCGGCCTGACTTCAAAGCTTGCTCTGCCAGATTAAAAAGTCAAAGAAAGAAATCCCTTGATATTTTTAGTATTTGCACTTGATATTTTAATCTTGTCTCAGAAAAACAAAAAATTAATACAATATCTACCTTTGGTCATAAAGTAGGTCTCCAAAACACTTTTACTTGGGTGCACTCACATCTGCAAAATCATTTTAAGAGTGCAAGTGCCAAGAAACTAGTGCAATGTCATTATCCAGAAAGCTTCAATCTAGCTTTTCTTACAATTCCTCCTCTTGGAATTTTTTGTCAATTCTCTTGCTAGTTTATAATTCGCTCATTGGAGCGCTTCACTAAGGGGTGTGTGTTTCTTTCTCCATACCAGGATAAAAATCCTATGGCAAATGAGCAAATCTTACAACAGCTACTTTAGGAAAAGAAGGGATCATTGTCTTTCACTTTGATTTTGTTGGAAATGGGTAAGCTTATAGAACTAGAGGGACGCAAACTAAACCAAAATACATGAAGATCCTAACAGATCTATGGAAGCCATTCATAGTGGAAGTTGTTTGAATCAGTTTCAAACTGGTGCGACAACTTCCAATATGTTTTAGCATTTGTTGCATCTTCATTGCATGCATATATTTTCCCCTTTCAATGAAATGTGTTCTGTTATGGTTAAGATTTAGAATTCACGTGTATACCACTTGTGTCGATTCATAAATGTTGAGGCAAGAGTTGTGTTAAGTTCATATTGAATTCCACTTGTCAATCTTGGGAGGAATTTTATTTAGAGTGAAATAAAGATTTGCTTAGAGTAAAATGAAGGATCACATTTTCAAGTCTTGCCACAGCTTCTCTGAATGGGAGAGAACTAAGAGAAATGTTTGTTTGTGAATAATAGCAATAGTGAATTGAAGGGGTTTAGAGTGTCATCCATGGAAGCCAAGACATCACCATTCTTAAATATCTATAATTGGAAAATGATAGCTTTAAATAAGTACAACATTTAGTATGGTTTTGCACTTTGATTTTAGTGGAAATGTTGTACTTTCATGGGTATTTTGCATCTTTGGTGTTCCCAGGTTTTAAGGAAGATGGATGGAAGAAAAGAAGAAACAAAGGCAGATTAAGAGGAAAATTCAAGTACCGAATGGACATTTGCTAATTCAGGAAACACTGTAGATGGGACAAAAGAGACGTGCTGTGTTTTTGAGTTAGAAGCTGAAGGCAGTATTAGAGGGCATTGTGGACTTTTTATTAAGTTCGAATTTCAGAGATTCGTTAAATCCTTATTGATTAAAACACCTTTTTGTTAAATTTAATTCATTCTATGTAAATGTTGGGGAAAATTAGTCAAATAGGGGATTTAGGGATTTTTGAAACAATCAATAACTGCCTTGTTAATGGATGAGGAGCAAAGGGTCGTGTCCTCTACTTTTGGGGAAATGGCTGGAGCAATTAAGTGAGATAGCTATAAATGGGGATTGCTCTCTCTCTCTCACCCACTCTCTCTTGCACTGTAACACACACACACACACACACACAGATTAAGGTTTAATTTGGAGATCGACATGGCAGTTTAATTTCTTCCTTTCATCACACTAGCGAAGTTGTTGTTTCTTTTTTCAATTGTAAGTAATATTTTAGCCATGTTTAGTGGCTAAGAACTTCCTTTCCAACTAATGAACAAGTAAGCATTTTCGGAAATTGCTATTGTGAGGTCTTAAGAGCACGGTTCAAGTCTCAATTGGGTTCAAGTATTTATTCATTCTCCATTTTTCTTGTTGCAGAGGAATTGTAAGTTAGGATTATTATGCTTAATTAATTTCCAGGGCCCAGATTTTAGTTAAACATTTTAATCCATTGCTAGTTAAGAACCATTGATCCGTAATTGTCTTTGGGTTCTAACGTAGTAGCGAGTGACATACCATTTAGGCATCACAAATATATTTGGTTCGTGTTGCGAGAATGAATACTCTAGATTAAATGATATTACTTTAATATTGTTGTCTAGAACCGAGTTTCTCTTATCTTAAAGCTTTCAAAACATTAAATCTTTCGAGCGTTTCGAGGGTTGTCTTTTGATTAGAGAATAATTAGCGAGCTTCTCCTAAGTATTGAATCCATAAGGAGAAATTGGGTGTTAGGCGTTTGTCAACAAATATAATTGGTTTATTTGCAATCAATTGAGTCGGTTTGGAATCAATGATCGGTAGCTAATTTTTGGAATTACATCAGTTCATTAACTGGACCTTTCTCATAATTGAATTAAATTTATTTGTTGTTTGCTTTCTTTAAGTCTATAAATTTCATATTTAATTTCATTCAAGGTTAGTCATTAGTTAGTTTAAAGCTTCAAATCACTGTCTTGGTTATTGTATAAATTTCTTAAAGACATAAAAACAATGTTCCATGTGGATACGAACCTTACTACCATATACTTGTTATTGGGGAAAAGGAGAATTAATTTTGACGGTTTGACAACCGTCAAATTTTGGCGCCGTTGTCGAGGAACGGTTTTGTTATTTAGTTTTCTTTAAGAATTTTATTTTCCTATCTTGTTGCCTTTTTATTCCTCGTTCTTCTCGTACAGAAAAGTTAATCTACGATCCGGATATTGAGAAGACTACAAGGAAGTTGACAAAGCAGACTAAACTCTGCAAACGAGCGGGCACATCTTCACCTGGACTAAAATCAGCCTTCGAACTGGAGGATTCAAGTGAAGACGAGCCAATTCAGCAAGAAGTGGAAGTAGAAGGAGTGAAAGTGGAAACAGACGAAGTGGAAGTACAGGAACATCAAGAGGTCATGGCAAAACAACCTCAACGAACGTTAAGGGAGATGGCAGCCCCTAATGTCAATCAACCACCACTGGGCATCACATTTCCTGAAGTGAATGCCCCATTCGAGTTGAAGCCGGTGTTGATCTAGTTATTACACAAGTTTCATGGATTGCCGTGTGAAGATCTTCACAAGCATCTAATGGCATTCCACTTAGCATGTTCGAGTCAACGAGCACAAGGGCTGACTGAGGACAACATGAAGCTGAGAGCTTTTCCTTTTACTTTAGTCGACAAGGCTAATGACTGGCTGTTTGATTTGCTACCAGGTGCAGCTAACACTTGGCTTGAAATGAAGAAAAAATTCCTTGAGTGTTTTTTCCCAACATCAAGAGCAGCGAATATTAGGAAGGAAATTTGTGGGATTAGGCAGTTTGTGGGAGAAACCTTGTATGAGTACTGGGAGCCGTTTAAGCAATTATGTGCAAGCTGTCCTCAATACCAAATATTAGATCAGTTGCTCATTCAGTACTTTTATGAAGGTTTGTTAATCGCAGATAGGAACATGATCGATGCAACCAGTAGGGGAGCGTTCATGAACAATACTTTGGACGAAGCTAAAAAGATTATTGTTGACATGGCTGAAACTGGGCAGCAATTTGGGACGCGACATGATGCTCAGAGCAAGGTAAACGAGGTTAATACTAATTCTATTGACCGTAGATTGGATACGATAACTACTGTTCTGGAAAAATTGGTTTCGAGGCAAGTTCAACAGGTGAAAGCATGTGGAATCTGTACAAATGTGGGACACCCAACTGACATGTGTCCAACTTTACAAGAGGATTTGAATGCCTAGGTGAATGCACTGGGAGGATTTCAAAGTCAGCAGCAGAGAAAGAATGACCCCTTTTCAAATTATTACAACCCAGGATGGCGTGATCATCCGAACTTTAGCTATGGAAATAAAAATCCTAACTTTCCACAGCAAGTGGTTCGGCCAATTTTCCCTCCTCATGTGTCAGTTCAGCCTGTTACTAGTTCTGGTACCTCGTTGGAAGATATTGTTAAAAGCCTAGCTGAATCGGTTCAGCGGGATAGACAAGAATCAAAAGCTAGCATGAAATCTCTTGAAAATCAGATTTCTCAGCCAGCCGGGTCCGTAAGCAAGCTGGAAGCAAATCAAGGAAGACTGCCCTCTCAAGTGGAAAAGAATCCAAGGGAAAATGCTTGTGCAGTTACACTCAGGAATGGAAAGGAATTACAAGAGGTTGAGAAAAATCCTCTGGATAGCAGCAGAGAAAAGGTGCAAACTGATGATTCATCGAGCAGCAAGGGTGAGGAATCGGGTAAGTCAACGGAAAAAATTGTCATCCCTCCACCTTTTTCGGGTAGATTTGCACAACAGAAGAAAGAAGAAGATGAGAGGAATATATTGGAAACTTTTCGCAAGGTTGAAATCAATATTCCTCTCTTGGATGCCATCAAGCAAGTTCCTCGCTACGCTAAGTTTCTCAAGGAATTGTGCACAAAGAAAGCGAAGTTGCGAACGGATGAGAAAGTGTTGGTGAGTGAAAATGTAACGCCCCATAATCTTGCATGTGCATTCTATGTTTGTTTTTATACTTTCTTGGTTGATTGTGAACTTGTTTACTTGATATATAAACGTCTTAGAATCATTCATAGATCATTCTAGAAGTCCATAACATGCTTAGAATCATATAAACTTGTTTGTAGAATCGCCGGTTTAATCGCGTTGTAGTTGGCCTTAGCGATTCCTCTCGTTGCTCGTATTTGCTTCTATTTCGACGTACGAAGTGTTCGTTGAGTTCTTGGCTTTATATTCAGGTCTTAATCATGTGGAAACAAGTCTCTTTCATGCCCAAGATATCCTAGTTTGATTGATGTTTGATTTGAGTTTGATTCGTTGTTCATTCGTCGCGTGGTTCGCGCCTTGTTCTATCTTGTTCCGGGAGTTGTTCGGGTGTGTTTCCGACTCGTTTTGAGTAGGGTTAGACCTTAGAATGGTTGCCCAAAAGTTTGGGACCATTTAGATCAAGTTTAGATCAAGTTTTAGACATTCTGGAGCCGAGGCGGCCGCATGGGACCTTGCGAGGCGCCCGCCTCAACTGCAGAGAGCAAATTCAAAATGGACTGAACTTGGGAGAAGCCCCAGAGTTTGAGGCGGCCGCATGGAGCTAGGTGAGGCGCCCGCCTCACCTGCAGATCTGCTACGGGATTTTTCTTGCCCTGTTTTGAGTTAGGTCGTGAAATGCCTATCCTACCCCCTTTAAACCCCCTCTAAACCCTTCCTAAATACCCACACTTAGTCCTAATCAAGTCCTAACATCAATTAGAGGTTAATTTAGTTTGGTTAAGTGTTTGATTACTCCCTAACACTCACTAATTGCACTTGAGAAATTCCCCTTGTACCCTTCACTTGATTGGAGGTATAAATACCAAGTCTTGACCAGATTTTTAGTAAGTCTTTCATTTGTTCATCCTATTTCTACAAGTTAGAGTGAGAGAGAGTTGGGGGCTTGAGTTTTGAGCCCTAGCTTCATCTTCTTCCTTCGATCTTCAAGGATTCCACCGTTCGATCGCCGCCAAACTTCGGATTCTCGACGGGTGAGACGAAAGGAACGACTTCACCGTTCGAATTTGGATTCTCTTGAGTTTTCACTCAAGCTAGGTAAGTTACTCATCTTCATTTTTGTTCTCATTGACCCTAAGGAAACAAAGTTTATGATGTGTGAGGTCAATGAGGACACATAAATGCTTCATATGCTTTCCATTTGAGGTTTTAAATGTATGATTTTGCTAGGAGCATGTCTAGGTGAATTTCTTGCCTTTGGGAGTTTAATTTACTCTTTTATCATGATTAATTGAGGTCTTGAACATGTTAGAAAAATGTAGCATGTTTGTTGATGCAAGTGAAATTATTTGGGAATGCCCTAAATTTATGCCTATGTGGTATGTGTGAAATTTGTTATGTGTTGTATCCTCAATATTGGACTACATGAAGAACATGAATTGCGCTAAAATGCTTTAGGTGAATTTATATCCTTGTTGAACCTAGAATTGACCTAGGTTGGGTTATGAAGTACATAGCTTCAATTTCTCCAAATTTAGGAATTTAGAGCAAAGACTCAACGGAGTCGACTCTAGGGAATATTTGAACATGTTGAACTCTAATTTCAATCCCTACGAAGTTTGAACGCCGTTTGTTTTGGTTTACTCAAGTATGAGTTTGGTTTAATTGATTATAACAAGTTGTTATGAAAGGTTGGTATTTGCGCAATTTAATTGCCTTGATATGTTTATGGTAGAGATTAATACCCTACTTGGTTGGTCGAATTCGCTCTTGTCGAATTCGGTCCTTAATTGGTTTAAGTCAAGTAAATATCTACTTGTGCATTGCATTGAGTCCAGCTGGCATTAAATGGTTTGTTTATCAAGTCAGGGTGGGACGATGCATCGCCTTCACGAATTATGGGATTCGTGCTCGCTATGGATCGCCGCACTGACTCCACACACCCCTCCACTCGTGGGCGCGGGGGAAGTAGCCCCTTTGCCGTATCAGTTAAGTGCCGCATTGGCTTGCTATTGAGATCGAGTAGCCCTCGACGATAGTCGATGAATTCACATAACATCGATGGCACGAACTAGTAACAGAATGTTTTGCAGGAGCTACGAAGCGGCCGTGACTATCATATCCTACTTGTATGATTTACTTTACGCACTTATGTGAATAAGGTGCTAAGTGTTAAATGATGATAAAATGCCATAATTGTGATAAATGTCACGCTATAACATGAACATGCATATTTTGGTAACTTACTAAGTCTTTCGACTTACCCTATTTGTTTGCTTTGTTTTCCTTAGATCAAAGCCGAGGAGACGTCCCACGCTAGATTCACGTATTCGCTTGGACGTTGTGAGCGAGGTTGCTCTTTTGGACTTTAATTGATTAATCTTTTATTTTGGAAAGGACGTTGGGAAGCAAGTCATGTAGACTTGGCTTGGGGTTTTGTATGTTGTAGTAACTTAAATATTTGATATTTGTAATCTTTTGGTATGCCGACTTATATGTCGAGCTTGTTCATATGTGTATGGTTCATCACAGTTTCTTCCGCTAAAGCTTGTTTAAGTGTTATTATTGTTATTGTCTCCGGCATGTTGTGGCCGTTGAGGTTTTATAAGCATGTGTTAATGGTAGGAGTAGTTGTTGGGTTCCGGCTGTAACGTCGCCGATGACTTGTTTAAATTAGGTTGCTTTTCCGGCCAAGTGTAGCCGAGTTGTTGTTTGTATGCAATGTTGCGCCACATGAATTTTATGATCCTCCTATGCATGCTTATGTGTTTAACTTGATTATTTGGACGGCGCGATTCGGGATCTCGCATTGGGGTCCGGGTCGGGCTGTCACAGAAAATGTCCCGGCTATGATTCAAAGGAAGTTACCACAAAAATGCAAGGATCCAGGTATGTACACTATTCCTTGTCTTATAGGTAATAAAAAAGTTGAAAAAGCCATGCTAGATATTGGAGCATCCATTAATGTTATGCCTCTATCTGTTTATAAGGATTTGAATTTAGGCCCAATGCGAGATACCCGTGTGGTAATTCAACTTGCAGACAGGTCAAATTCTTACCCTGAAGGAGTGATAGAGGATGTGTTAGTAAAAGTCAATGACTTGATTTTTTCGGTGGACTTTTATGTAATTGATATGGATGATTCATGTTCTCCTTACCCATCTCTTATATTGTTGGGAAGGCCTTTTATGAAAACAACAAAAACCAAAATAAATGTTGATAAGGGTACTTTGACACTCGAATTTGATGGTAATATAGTTACTTTTAATGTTTTCGAAGCCATGAAGTACCCGAATGATTCCGAGTCTGTTTTTCATATTAGTGTCATTGATTTTGTTGTGCGAGATGAATTTGAAACTAATGTCATTGATGATAAGATGGAATTTGTTCTTGTGAAAAGTTTGACAGATAGAGATGCTCATTTCCAAGGTGATGAAGAAGTGCGAGAAAATATCATGGCACTTTATTCCACACCTGAGGTAACAAGCAGGTTTGATATTCCTTCTCTTCCTTTACCTTTGTCTAGCGAAAAGATTCTTCCTTCTTCAGTTCAAGCACCTAAGTTGGAATTAAAAAAATTACCTGAACATTTGAAGTATGTTTACTTAGGGGAAAATGATACATTTTCAGTCATTATTGCTAATGATTTGACTGAGCTGCAGGAAGAAAAATTGCTGAGAATTTTGAAGGAATATAAAAGAGCGATTGGATGGACTCTCGCAGATATTAAGGGGATCAGCCGTTCAATGTGTATGCATCGCATTTTACTTGAGGATGATTCAAAGCATGTGAGGGATCCACAGCGGAAATTGAATCCTCCGATGAAGGAAGTAGTTCTTAAAGAAATCCTGAAGCTTTTTGATTTGGGAATAATTTTTCCTATTTCAGATAGCAAATGGATAAGTCCGGTTCATCTTGTTCCTAAAAAAACAGGGTTCACATTGGTAGAAAATGGAAAAAATGAACTGGTTCCTATGAGGTTGCAAAATGGGTGGAGGATGTGTATTGATTTTCGAAAATTAAATACTGCCACCCGGAAAGATCATTTCCCACTTCCCTTCATTGACCAGATGTTAGAAAGGCTAGCAGGCAAGAAATATTTTTGTTCTTTAGATGGTTATTCAGGATACTATCAAATTTTGGTAGCCCCTGAAGATCAAGAGAAAACAACATTTACATTCCCATTCGGTACGTTTGCATTTCGTCGTATGCCTTTTGGTCTATGTAATGCCCCTGGAACTTTTCAAAGATGCATGATGAGCATTTTTTCTGACATGATAGAGAATTGCATAGAGATTTTCATGAATGATTTTACTGTGTATGATGATTCTTTTGATCAAGGCCTAGATAATTTGTCTAAGGTACTTAAGCGTTGCATTGACACTAACTTGGTCCTTAATTATGAAAAATGTCATTTTATGGTCCAAGAAGGTATAGTGTTTGGTCATTTAGTGTCTTCGAAAGGAATTGAAGTAGATAAAACAAAAGTTGATTTAATTGCAAAATTGCCTTATCCTACTAATGTCAAGAAAATTCGAAGTGTTCTTGGTCATGCAGGTTTCTACAGGAGGTTCATTTAAGATTTTTCCAAAATCGCTCAACCCTTAACAAGATTGTTGCAACTGGATGTATCTTTTGATTTTGGAGAAGACTGCAAAAAGGCATTTGATTTGTTAAAGGAGAAACTGACTTCAGCACCAATAATCCAGCCACCAAAATGGGATTTACCATTTGAGCTCATGTTCGACGCAAGTCATTATGCAGTAGGAGCAGTTCTTGGGCAAAGAGAGGGAAAGCAAAGTCGTGATTTATTACGCTTCCAAGACTTTGAATGCTGCCCAGTGCACAACATCGGAAAAAGAGTTGTTAGCAATCGTGTTTGCCTTTGAAAAATTCAAATCTTATCTCTTGGGATCGAAGGTCATAGTACATTCAGATCATGTCGCGCTCAAGTACCTGTTAGCAAAAAAAGAATCTAACCTACGGTTAATCAGATGGATCCTCCTGTTGCAAGAATTTAAATGGGAAATCAAGGATTGCAAGGGAAAGGATAACTCCGTGGCAGATCATTTGAGCAAGTTGGAACGAGAAGAGGATTCAGTTCCTATTTCCGAAATGTTTCCGGATGAGCAGCTCTTGTTGATGCAAGGTAAGTCAGGTAATGAACCATGGTATGCTGACTTGGTAAATTTTATAGTGACTGGTGTTTTTCCACAAGGCATGAATAGTGCAAGAAAAAATAAAATCAAAAGTGACTCTAAATACTACATATGGGATGAACCCTATCTTTGGAAGATATGCTCTGATCAAGTCGTGCGTAGGTGTGTGCCTAACGACGTGATTCATTCTATATTGGTATATTGTCATAATTTTTCTTGTGGAAGACATTTTGGCCCAAAAAGAACAGCTAAAAAAATCCTAGATTGTGGGTTTTATTCGGAAACTCTTTTTTGGGATTCTTATTTATACTGCAAAAGTTGTGACCGTTGTCAAAGGCTTGGTAATTTATCATTGAGAGATGAAATGCCCTAAACTCCAATTTTAGTTTGTGAAATTTTTGACGTTTGGGGCATGGATTTCATGGGTCCATTTCCAAGCTCTTTTGGTAATTTATACATTTTCTTAACAGTTGATTATGTCTCTAAATGGGTAGAAGCAAAGGCTACCCGGACTGATGATTCTAAAGCTGTTGTGAGTTTTCTCAGGTCTAACATTTTCAGCAGATTCGGAATTCCAAGGGCGGTAATTAGTGATCAAGGAACACACTTTTGCAACCGAGGGGTGAAGGCCTTGATGCTCAAGTATAGTGTTCATCACAGGGTAGCTACCACTTATCACCCACAATCAAACGAGCAAGCTTAAGTTTTGAATCGTGAGATTAAGGGGATTTTGGAGAAGATGGTGAATCCCAACAGGAAGGATTGGAGTTCAAGGTTGGATGACGCGCTTTGCGCATATCGCACTGCCTATAAAACACCAATTGGTATGTCCCCATATCGATTGGTGTTTGGTAAGTTGTGCCACTTACCAGTTGCTGTAGAACATAAGGCTTATTGGGCTGTGAAGGAGTGTAATTTGGATTTTACACTAGCTGGGCTCGAAAGGAAATTGCAGCTACAAGAGTTAGAGGAATTGAGATTAGAAGCCTATGACAGTGCTAGGTTTTATAAGGAGAAAAATAAAAAGTTCCATGACAATTTGATTCGCCAAAAAAATTTCATTGTGGGACAAAAGGTTCTCCTTTTCAATTCAAGGCTGAAATTGATGCCAGGTAAGTTGAAGTCTCGTTGGTCAGGCCCATTTATTGTGGTGAGTGTTCTTTCAAACGGAGTGTTTGAAATTCAAAGTTCACAAACGGACAAGGTTTTTAAGGTAAATGGTCATCAGTTGAAACCGTTCTATGAGAATGTTGATGTCTCTGGCACAATTGAAGAAATCAGTTTGGCCTACCCTGTTTACGAGTAGTATCGAGGGTGGGCGTTGGGTCTAGCTACAGACGTTAAATAGCGGCGCTAGTTGGGAGGCAACCCAACAATTTTACATGTTTTATTTTCTATTTTTCTAGGATATAAATGTATTAATTTGTGTTTTTTTAATCTTGTTTTTAGTTTTGTTTTTGCAGCTGCAGGTGTTAGATTTGATGAAAGAAAAGAATTAAGGATGTGCTGAAATGTTGGTAGCAAGACCTTTAAGTTTGTGAGAATTGATGGCATATTGTTCAAGTTTGGAGCACAATGGGGGTTCGCAGGCAATTGTTGAAAGTCGGGGGAAGCGGGTGAACAATTTAAAAAAGAAGGAATAGGGGTAAAAATCCTTAAATTCACATTTGGGAATTTTACCCATTCTACTTGCCACTTCCAGTTTCTCACGGTGATCTCTTCTCCAAGCTTTGCCTCCATTAAAGCTTCTTCCTTGATGCCACATGGCTCCTAAGCAGCGCAATGCTCCTGTTCTAGCCAAGCCACGACGTTCTAGCCGTTTGCGCGCAACAATCGCCCGTATGGCAATCCCTTCAAGCAAACAGACAGTGGAGATTTCATCTTCAGATTCTTCGTCCATTCCTCTGCCTCTGCCTGTTCAGCCACCGCCGTCTCCGACAGTCCTGGTTCCCCTTTCTACATCCTCTTCAAGTTCAGGCAGTGCTTACATCCCCCGCATGAAACGTCAGTCTCTTCAGGTACTCAATCCATCTCCTCTCCCCGTCTCCCTCCCAAGCCTCGAGCCCTCTTCCAAACTCTACAATACCTCCTTCAACAGCCCCCTCTGCGTCTGCTGGTCCTTCCGTTGCTCCCAGGCCTACCACAAAGCCCTCCCCTCCTATTCTCGAGCCTCTGCCAATTTTCTGTTTGGCATCTACCTTGAAGCCTCTTGTTAGTCGGAAAGGCCGAAGGGTTCCACAAGGGAAGGCAGTCACTCATGATCAGTTTGGAGGCTGCATCCAATTTCGTTCAAAAACAGCAATTGGTCGCTGGAAGTTTTTTCTTCCGAAAAAAATAGTGCCCTGTAAGTATTTTGATTCTTCTACATTGACTCTGCTAAATGTAAATATGCAAGTTACTGCTTATAGGCATGCGATAGGTTGGGACATGTTTTTGAATTTTGAATTCCCGGCTTTTTTTGAATTAACTAGGGAGTTTTATTGCATGTATAACTTTTCTTCTGCTGACATTGAAAACCCGGATTTGCCCAAGTCTATCAGATTCCGAATTATGGGCAAGGTTTTCAATTTCTCCCTAAATGATTTCAATAATGCTTTGGGTTTTTTGTGTGGCGATAATCGAATTGAGGAAATGTGCCTAGCCTATTGTGAATATCCTGAATTTTTTGAAGCCTCATGTGTTGATATTTGGAAATCTTTTTTGACTGATCTTGAGCCTTGCCAACCCAATTTGGCAAAAAAAGTGTTTTTCTCAGAAGTCCTGCTTTACAAATAATTCACAAATTTTTGGCGTATAGTTTTTCTGGACGCAGGGATGGGTCTAATACCTGTTCCAAGCCTGAATTATTTTTTTGTGGAGTATGTTGAATGACAGGAAAGTCAATTTGGGATATTGGTTGGCCAGCCAATTCATGAGTGTCATTAATAAGAAAAAAAAGGCCTTTAATTCTAGGATCAATTATTACCATGCTTGCTGTCAACCTAGGTGTGTTGGATTTATCTTCTCATACCATGCATATTGCCTATTGCAGGTTCTGCAGACGGTAGTCAAGACGAGCCTGCCCCAAGTGTGGCTCATGAAACAAGAGTCCTTGCACGGCTGACTGCTCTTGAGACCTCGGTGCACGAGGTTAAACAAGAGTTAGCACACTTGGCTGCTTCGGTTACAGCTTCTATACAGTCCTTGCAGACCATGATGGCATCCCATTTTGGTTAGCTTAAATGGCAGTAGTTTTTCCCCTCTTTTGCTTTTTCTTGTTGTACAGATTTTTGCTTTTGTCGTATTTTGCACAAATGTTTTTTATACATTGAGGACAATGTCTAGTTTAAGTGTCGGGGGATTTTGGATTCTGTAGTTGGTGTGTTGTTTGGGGGGCTGGTTGTAGTGGGTATATTGTGCAGTTGAGTTTCGTTGAAAAATTGGGTTTTGGTGAAAGAAAAAAATTTGGGTTTTTGATGAAAAAGTTTTAATGCAATTTTTTAATCTTCTTTTAGATCATGGTTTTCTGAACATGTTTTGGGTTGAAGGGTTAGTAGAAATAAAGTTGGCATTGTTGTGAAACCTGGTATTTAATGTGCATTTTCATGTTTTGGTGAGAAAGTCTTGATGAATGATTAGCATTGTGTAATCTTCCTAGTTGGATTGACGCGCATGTTTACAAAAAAAATATATATATATATATATAAAATAGATTATTCCTTCAACTGATAGAATTGCAAAGTTTCAACTGTTTAACCTTTCAAGTGAGATTTTGAGCCTAAAATGGAGCATTTCATATACTTTGCTCTCGGTTATTCTTTGAGTGATTCTCACACATGGGTGTACATTTTAGAACTTGCATCTTGTATACATGTCGAGGTCACATATTGAGTTCATTGCTCCAATAGGATTAAGGCCCTTAGAAATCACCATTTTTTGCTCTCTTTATATCCTGTTCACATCTTGTTTCCCCTTAGTTACCCCTTTTCGAGTCTTGCACATTTCCTTGTTTTAACCATAAAAATCTAACCTGTAGCCCTTCATTTCGACCTTCATTTTGCTTAACCCAATGTCAAGAATTGCATAAAGATCATGTGAAGTATAGAATCTCATCTTGTATGAATTCAGAGCTGCAAGTGATGGCTAATTGTTTGTATAAAGCATGTTCTATGTAAGTAAAAAAGTTGAGCCTCTAGAAAGAGGAAATGAAAGATAGCAGCAGGTCGGAAAAACAAAGAAAGATAAAAAAAGAGATAAAAAAATGTTTCAGTGAGCTGCTACTCTTTCGGTCAAAGAGAGAGTAGTAACAGTACTTCACAAAGGAGGATGAGCATGAGTTATCATAGTATACACAGTTCATTAGATTCGTTATAATTGAAACACTAGCTACTTGTAAACGGTGCTTTATGTCAATGGTTGACTTGGTAATAATGTGTGGTTTTTTGTGCACGTTCTTGACATGTTAACCCTCTTTATCCCTTATATCATACCTTTACACCCTTAGCCCCGTTACAACCCTTTAAAAGTCCTTTTGATTAGTGCATGTGAACTCATTTTTAGTGATGAAGATTTGATCAAGTTGCAAACATATGGTAATGTCGCCCTGTTGTATGAGTTGAGTGTTTCATGATACATATCTCATGTTCAAACAATTGTGTGCTTTGAGCGATACCCGTTAGAACAGTTGAGATTTGCATAATCGGAAGTTGTGGGAGAAGTTTGGGTACATGCGAGTCATCTTAATTTGGAGAAAATTATAGGATGCTAGTTACTTTGATTGAGTTTTGATCTTGAAAATGAGAATGCATATTGAATACCAAGTTTTGAAACAATGTAATTTTTTCTAGGTTGGTTGGCTGGTAAAAAAAGCATGTTCAGGAAAAGTCCAAATGCTTGAGGACAAGCATGGTTCAGAAAACAAGCAGAAGTCTAATAATGAAGAAGAGAGGACTGATCAAATACGCATCGAATGACGGAGGATATTCCCAAGTAGTAGTCTCGTTGAACTTGGCCCCAAGGCCAGGATGCAATTCGCCGCTAAAGAATTCCAATTTCAGAATTAATTGATCGAAAAAAAAAAACCTAGTTTGATGGGGGGAAAGCCAAGCTGGTAGGGGAGGAAATTTGCAGAGTGGGAGGAAGAGAGACGGGCAGAGACGGGAAGAATGATTACGATTTCAGATTTTGAGAGGTGAGATATTGGCGAGCGAATCGGGATTGAAAGAAAGGGTATTATTGTCTTGGGATTTTTTTTGCACGTGACTATCCATGAGTTATTATTAAAGTGGTAGAACTAGTTGTAGACTTAGCATTTTTGTTCAAACTAATTAGTTTTGTTTTCCTTTGTTTTGGTTTGACTGGATTGGTTTTCCAAGTGAACAAGAAATATTGTTTTTTTTTTCTTTTGTTTTGATTGGTTTGGTCGGTGGTGGGGACCATCCACCTCTTCACCTTTTTAACCAAAAAAAATTGTGAGAGCATTTTTCTCTTCTGTCTTCAGTCGTTCTCTTGCACGAGTGTTTGACCGAGGGTTTAGATTTTAAGCTTGGTTTATTAATGAAATATTGTCCATTTTTAATTCTGATTTCGCAGGGGTATTCTATATGTTGAGGGCTACGTTTATACCGGAATATTACATGTTTTTATCGATATTTTTTGGAGGAGGTAAGTTACTATCCCCTTCCCTTTGTATGTAATATTGACATACATGTATTGTGGGCTACCCCCACATGATTTGTTTTGAATTTGTAGTAAAAATACACTCGTTGTTAATTATTGAATATTTGAACTGATATGTGTATTTAAATGTTTGGGACTATTATTTGGGCCGAATTAATTATCAGTGAGATTGTGTTGGGACGAATCCTGCAAATTGCAGTGATGCCCGAAATTTATAAATAATAAATAAATAACTCAACGGAGTCGATTTAGGCACAATAAAATATAAAGAGTGTTGTATTGTGTTCCTACGATATTGAGAAATATTTTGGGTTTGACATTTTATATGAAATATCATATATGTGTTAATTGTGTTTAAGCAAATAAACGCTTACATGTTTTATTTTAAGCAAATAAGCATGCTTATATGTGCGTCGAGCCCCCGTACTTGGGACTTGATTGTTGTGTTTAATTACAAGTAAACAACTAATTGTGCATCGCATTAAGTCCAACTGGCATATGTGGTTGTGTCAACAATGAGACAGCAGTAGTCTTTACGAGAATTAAATCTCGTGATTGCTACAGGTCGTTACATGGGTCTAGTCTCTCTTGTTATTGGTTGTAATAAGGATGTAACCTTTGTTAGAGCAATTCGCATGACATACTGAAGGTTAAACTCTTGGGTAAAACTCGGAGTAATGAGACTCCTGATTAAGTCCCAAGGTCTGGTTTTGGAACTACTGGGTTCAGACATGATTTCAGCATGTGTACTGCAACAGCAACACAACTACGACTCTTGGGTAAAACTCGGGGTAATGAGACTCTTGGTTAAGTCTCAAGGTCGGTGTTTTCTGAATACTATTGGGTTCGGACATGTCTTTGGTTTTCAGTTCTGGATGCCTCGTTTGCTGCAGCGTTTTGAAAACTCAGTTTTTTTCAAAACGCAACGATTTTGAAAACGCAGCATTTTCAAAACGCAATTTTATTTTTGTAAACACGTTTGGAAAACTATTTCAAAAAACTATTTTCATAAACAGAGTAGTTGTAAACGTAACATATTTTTAAAACGCTACAAATTGGAGCGTTTTAAAACGCTCCACATTTTTAAAACGTTGTGTTTTAAAATTCTGCATTTAAACACTTTTAATGAGAAAACGCAGCGTTTTTTACCAGCATTTTGATGAAAACGTTCTACCAAACAAGCACTCAGACAGTATATTATATGTATCGTGACAACAACACATCTATAGTGTTCTTCTGGATTTCTAGTGCAGTTATATATGTGTATATTGCTTCAGCAGCACAACTACAGTGTTTATAGCAGGACAAGTCAAAAGCTCTCTGCAGATTCAGCTCAGATACAGATCAGATTGAGATACTGATTTATATCTTAACTATGTGTTTATATTACGTTAAGTCAATGTGCATTATAACATGATCAACGTGAATTGTGTGCATGTATATGAATTGATATACTTGGTGTATCTTGTATTGTGTATTATGTATTGGTTATATGTGCATAACAGCATGACATATAGATTACGTAGTAACTTATTGAGTTTATCACTCACCCCGTTCCTTTTGTTTTCCTTAAATCCCAATTAGGCATGAAGTACGCAGTGAGGTCGGCGAGATTTATTAGACGTCGACCGTCTTTGGTATGCAGCACTTCAGGAGGCTGTATTTGTGTTTTGTGAAGACTTGAGTTTATAGGAGAGTTATGTAAACTCTTCCTTAGGTTTGTGTTTAGTATGACATTATTCATTTGTTATCGACGTGTAACGTTGTGTTTGTGTATATAATGTTATTGGTTGGTTGGCTTTAGAGCCTTGTGTTAGTCAAAGCAATGATTCGTTGACTTTGTTATTTTGTTTTCTCGATCTTTTTAGAGCAATGGTGTTTATATTATCATAGCAGAGATTATTATGTTTTAATCAGGTTTTTGTTTAGTTTAGTTTTAGCGAGACTTTTTACGTGTTTTATTTTGAACTAGTGTATTTTGTTTTATTATTACACGCTTGATTCAGATTTCATATAGAGATTGGGGTCGGGTCGTGTCAATAGTACTGCACTACATTGATTTTGATCTTAAATTTGTAAAGGAGTTTGAAAAAAAAACAGATGAAAGCTGACCAGTAAAAGGGCAACCCTTGTTGGATTTTGCAATATCTTGGTTGGCTATTCTTCGGCCGTCAGCGTCAGGTTTGGTCATTTGATGCTGCTGTTAATTAATTGGTCGGTGGTTTGGGTTGGAAAAGAGTACGCCCGGTTCACCAGGTCTACCACTGCAGGGCCCAATCAAAGTCTTGACCTTTGGTATCAGACTTGAGAAAGATTTTGCTTGCAGCAGTAGAAAGATTAGAAGATGGAGTAGCTGCTTTGCTTGCATGAGCTTTCGCTGAAAGCCCCATTTAAGGATGTAATAATGGATTTGACTTCTGGCGGGGATATGAGATTTTCGTTCATACCTTCAGTGATGAGAGTCGGGATATTGTCCAACAGAGAGTTGTCCTGTAACGGTTCGGCTTGCAGCTGATTTTAGAAATATGAAATTTCTTATGAATGGAATGAGTAGTCTCCTATGAGACATCAGACATCTAAATGTTCACCTCCGGCAACTTGACTCACCAAACATACAACATATGGTGGGTCGCGTCAAAATAATTCGTCTGTCCTAACTTTCTGTCTAATAGAATTAGAATTGACTAACCATTTGTGCGATGCAAGAAATGTATATTATTAAAAAAAAATAATCTAATTTTTGGTAATTGCAATGTATGAAATTAATCAAATAAATAAAACGTAAAGAAAGAAAATGAATCTAATTATTAGTATTGCATTAAAAAAGTTATTATTTTTCCTTCTAAATGTTCATGCAAAATGCATATATATATATATATATATATATATATATATATATATATATATATATTATAATATTTTTAAAAAATGATTCTCTTTATTTGACTTATCGTGTATTAGTGGGTTAAACTGTAAAAGACTGGGGTTCATCTTACTTGGCCTAATGATTTAGGATTGGAACATTTCAGCCACTTCTTACTCAATTTCTTCTTTCTATAAATGGTCTGTACCGATATTACCTTAAATTTAAAGGAAATTGTCGGTTGGTTCCCTTTCCCAAAATTTTAATCACTTAAATATCTTTTTTTTTCAAATGCTAAAGTTAGTTTTCGTGAAATTGTTCCTAAAATATCCGTAGAAGTGAAAGAACGGTAACAAATCGCAAAGATGAAGAGCAAAGAAGGTGGAGAGGTAGGGTGATGAAAACGAACACCTATATATTCACCTTGAATTTGATTACTTCACCATCCTAACGTCTCACTCTCTTTACTCTTTATTTATCAATATTCAGTTTCCGTGTCTTCTTCTTCTTTTTCTTCTTCTTCTTCTTTGTGTTTGAGTGCTTGATTCAAAGTAGATTCACTTTGTGTGTTGTGTTGTTATGCATGTAAATTGTTCGATAAAATGCATGCCCGAATATAAATTTGGTCGTTGTTAGATACCCTTTTTGAATCTGGATGCATCCATTTTAAATCGTGTTGCATCATTTGTGAATCGTGATGCATTGATTTTGATTTGGGATGCAGGAAAGATTCATCAATTTGAATCATTTGTTGGTTGTGTACAAGAAAGAAAAGATATGAATGTTTGGTTCATGATTATTTAGCAGCGCGATACAATATTATTTACAGTGCAATGCAATATTTATGCTTGACTTGATACATCGTAATGCAAAAATATGATTAGGTAATTTAAATTTGATGTAATAGGATACACTGAATAAGGGATCTATAACACGCCTCAAGTTCATTAAGGGAATTGTAGTTTTTTTGTCCCAAAAATGACTTTTTTCCAATTAAAAAAAAGCGTAAAACACTGTAGAGGTTGAAAATTTATCAAAGTGGACCGACCCGAACTTCTTCTATATACTTTGCTCTTTAGCTTTGAATAGGAAAGTAGTGTTTATGATTAACTAGTTTTTGCATCCGTGCGATAAACACACGACATATATCTTTTTCAAATAAATTATATAAAAACAAAAAAAATAAAGGAAAAAACAAAATTAAAAGAATAAATTGAGAAAAACTACTTAATTATAAATGTATTATTGTAACACTAACCATTGTAAATTTTGAAAAAATTTCATATACACAACATTTGTTGTTTTATTTGATGTTTTTTCATCTTCATTGCATATTAGTATCTATCTAGGAGTTGAGGTGTGTCTTAAGGCCGGGATTTATATAAATTCACTTTGTTTATCAAAAATGCACGATCAGTTGGAATTGAACCATCATGATTCATTAAGTTAACAATTGGCGAGAGACTTGTGTGTGTGGATGACGAAAATCGATAGAGATGATAATTTTTGATATTCTATTTTGTGTGTTTATTATTCAAATATGTCAAATGGAGTGAATATTGTGTGCTACAATTTAACATGCACAAATCTTTTAGTCCGCAACGCTGCTTGTCACAAGCTTGCTTATGTTGTCCATATCAGTAAAGTTTGTTAATTTTGTAATTTTTGGTCAGTTCGAATTACCACATCAACGTCTCAAACTCATTTTTTCCCAATCAAATGGTGGTGAAATTTTAGTTTTGGATATGAAAAACCACAGTAATACATTTCAATTTATGATTTAGTTTAATGTTTTTTTTTATTTTTGAGGAATACTTGATTATGAGATTGCACCATATATTCATCATTAATTTTTAAATACAACATTAGAAATATATGCTTTGTAACACAATTAAAGAAGAAGGAAGAAAAAAAAAACATTAAAAATATAATTTACAGTTTGAAGTACAAATTAAAAAAAAATCATAATTTATAAGATGAGTTTTATACTTAGCTTGATTTCAACAATTTGTGGGACTTTCAAATGATTGTTGGATGGACGGAACCATTATCTTGTAATTGAACTTTGAGAATCCAATATGATATATATATCTTTAGCATTGTTGGTACTTTGACCTGAATGTATAGATCAGACCTACTTCATGAAACATATTTATTTTCAATAAATGTAATTATGAAAAATGTCTAAAGATAAGTTTTGTTGTTTGTATTCAAACTTGCTGCACTTTGAAAGTTATTTATACACGAGGTTGGAAGCCAAACTAGGCAAAATTCAAATGGTTTTAAGAAGTTGGACAGTTGGAGAATTGAAAAGTCAATTAATAGAATCTTGAATAAGTTTGTGACTAATCAACTTTGCATCAATATATAATTGTTTTATTTTTTTTATAAATAATAAATGGTACATTAAATATAACCTATATATTTGAGTTTTGACTGAGTTAATATTGATCTATTTTTAGTAAGGTGATTTTGACGGGAAACTTACTTATTTAGATGTGATATGTACTTCTGACTATATATATATATATATATATTGCGAGCCGGTCCCTTTTCTTGAAATTGTAACCACTCCATTATCCTCTCTTTTTTTCAACCACATAAGTCAACTTTTATATTTTTTTCTAATATTGTCCGTCTTTTTCATATTCTGCTGAGCCTCATCGGTTTCTCTCTCACATAGTCACATGCTCTACCCATTTTTTTCAGGAAAGTAAAGTAACGAGGAAAAGTCATTTCCACTTCTTCTCCCCATGTTTCCTGCAAAAGTGTTTCTTGATTTCTGTCAGACCCCCCAATGCCCTTTGATGCATCATGGTGCACGCATGCAACTTTTGAGTAAACATACATTTTCTTCTTCACCTCACCTTTAATTGTTACAGGTACAACACTTCGATTCTGTTGGCTTCCGTTTTCCGTCTCCCTTCCACCTTCGTCTCCTCCCCCTACCTCATCCCCTTCGTCATCGTCCCCAATTCACCACTCGTCCCTTACACCTTGCGTCAGACACTCCAATGCTTGCGTCGGATACTCTGATTCTTGCGTCAAACACTCCAATTGTTACAAGTACAACACCAGACTCGGATGAAAGAAAAATGGCTTCGTTGGGATTTGGGAAGCTTTAACATCAAAGACTTCCTATAGCCTTACTACAACTTCAACTTGGGGATCTGGAACCTAGACATGGGCGGTAAGAATCAAAGTCGTTTTCTTAACTATCAAAATACTAAGGTTGTAGTCTACAAGTACAACACCCAATCATCCTTCTCCTTCTTCGATGCCTCAATTTTTGCATTGTGATGCCCTAATTTGGGTTGAACTATTAGCTTTACTTTTGATGCTTGTTAACATCGCAATGCAAAAGCAACGTCATTTTCGATGCTCGTTTGATGCCCAATGTTTTGAGCAATGCATAATATTTTTCCTTGCGATGCCCCAATTTGGGCAGTGACTTTTGCATTGCAATGCCCAATGTTTTGAGTGATACCTAATGTTTTCATTGTGATGCCCAAATTTGGGCAGTGGCTTTATCTATGTGTCTTTCCTTCATTAATGGTATCTTCATCTTTTTCCTTCTAAAAGTATACTTTAGCGGTTTAAAATAAATATGTGAGACTTTTTCGATTATAATATATTAATATCATCACAAGGGATCGACCCGATTATCACCCTAATATTTATTCGTAGAAACATATTCCTAACATAGGAGGTCCTAAAAACCATTAGCCACCTCAATTACATGACATGAGGGACGAGGAGGATATTCCACTGACACAATCTTGTTTTGAGGCTCTCTCTAGATCGAATAATTCCATGGAGCCTATATGAAGAGGTTTCAAATCGTCTATTCCACTCCCTGTTCTATTTAATCTAAATCCTACATGTTTCCTTGTAAAAGAAAGCCAACTAAAATAACAAGGAAACATGTAAAGTTGAGATTCAATGGGACAGAGAATGTGACAGAAAGAGAGATAGATGAGGTTTCAAATCGTCTATCACACTCTCTGTTCCATTGAATCTCAGTCTTACATGTTTCCTCGTAAAAGAAGGCCGACTATAATAACAAGGAAACATGAGGAGCTGAGATTCAATGAGACAGAAAATATGATGAGAGAGAGAGAGAGAGAGAGATGATGTTCCAAATCGTCCATCTCACTCTCTGTTTTATTGAATCTCAACCTTATATGTTTCCTTGTAAAAGAGACCGACTAAAATAACTAAGAAAGCATGTGAAATTGAGATTTAATGAGACAAGAAATGTAATAGAGAGTAGAATAGATGATTCGAAGCCATACGAAGCTAGGGACTAGGGAGCCTCTCGGGCTGTAAGGAAGCGAAAAAACTGATAGCTTTCAATAGAAGATAAAGCTATGTTGTTTACTTTCAAAGTTGCTTTCCTGGGGATGAAGGGCAAGTCCTTGCACTGCTTTCAGTTCAAAGAAGTTACTAATTGGGATCATGATTCAATCTTATCTATTTTTTTTCCTTCAAGCGTCTACCTCTCCTTTGTCAGGGAGGTAGCCTTAGAGGAGATAATGAGGTGGGGTAATCATCCTCTCTTCCAGTTCAAAGAAGTTACTAATTGGGATCATGGTTCAATCTTATCAACTATAAGACTTATCCTAACTCAACCCACCTTATTTTGATTGTCTAATAAAATAAAACTATGTGGCATGAATTAAGATCCATAAGACTTACAAATTAAGATTCGTCTCACTCTAAGACATACCAGGAAAAAAGACGTTGTTTCAGTAAAGGCTCAAAATGCCCCCGGCCAATGGAAATCAACGTAGATGGCCATGATTGTACCCATTAATTAAACCCCCAAAAATTGCTGCATCAGCCGTATGTGAAAGGTCAGTTTGGGGTTAGACGGGTTTAAATTAACAAAAAATGTCCCTCCCAATGCTCTAATCCAGTATATAGTGCATCCCATTCTAGAATATCCTCGTATAATACGAGTCACGAGAGCTTTAACCTGCCAAACATATTTCAAAAATATTCAGGTAAAATTCACTCATTCTACCTAATACCAAGAACTCATGTGCTAAAAATGAATAAATATATCCTGCAAAAACCTCGGCTTTTAGAATAAAATATCTTGCAGAGCATCCACCCTGTGCCCAAACCTGACAAGCAACTCGCACCAGATGTATTATAGAACTGGTTAAACCCCTAGCTATACCCACTCACAACAACCAAACTTGAACAAGACAGACCCGACAGACCAACCGACTGACCTTGACGCAAAAAGCAGGACCAAAGTTTAGACCGCACCCAACAGACCTCAATGACAGACCATGAAATCGACAACGTTCCTGCTTACAAGATCACAACCCTTCGCACTTCTCCAGACTTAACCATGAGATGTGGTGGCAACTGAGCCAAGAAAATCAACCTCGTCAAATATTCCAAGGGCAAGGCGTATTGCATGCATTCTCAAATTTAAGTTGAGGAAGGGGTTTCATCCTTTTTGTCTGAATCTGCCTTTTCAGCCTTCTCATCCTTGGCCGCTTCAGTGGCCTCCTCCTTGGCTTCCTCTTCACTCTTTTTATCATCGACACTCAACTTCTCTAGGAGCCCAGCAGCAGATGTTGCATCTTTGTTTTCCTCTTTCTTTTGCTGGGATTCCGCAACCTCTTCAACTGTTTCCATGAACTTCTTGCAATCTAAAAAAAAACAAGTAAACTAACGTGTTACTAATGCTCCAGAGTTGCGCACGGCTAGCATGACATAAACAAGATAGAGTGCCTGTTTGCTACATGAAAAGCATCATTAGACACTAGAGCCACAATTAATTTGCAGATGAAATCAAAGAAGAAGGAAACTAGCATGAATATATAGAAAATTAGTGAGGGTACTGAATGTACAACAGTACAAGGGACTAAGAGGAGGAGGCTACAGGAGGAAATCTAAAGTGCTCCTGGAGGCTAGGGCTGGTTCCATTATTAACTCATAAGCAATCTGGTTCGGAGTTTCACATATGCACTCATGCACTCATGCGTTTTCAAAAGAAAAAGAGAGTATAATCTCCTCTGGATGTGTGGACTATCAATGTATGACATAACTGAATGAGTAGACTTCTCAGGCTAAGCAATATGAGGGGTGTCTAAAGCAAGATATCAACTGTAAATAGCTTTATCAGAAACTGGGAATGCTTTGCAATGAGGCTAACTATGAAATATCACACATTCCCAACCCAACAAAGGAAGAAAGTACTAGCAAGTGGGTATGTTGAGAAGAAACTGATACAAGTGGAAGGATCAGTATGTAGATTTGATCAATGCACGAAGCATGTTGGTAGGATGAGATAAATTCCAATGTAGGGAGAAGTCTAAGTTAGCATTCAATACTAGAATGCAACCCACGCCTTTTATTACAACCCAGCACCAAGCTTCTGCAATGGTGCAAATGCTATGGAAGAGGTTGCGAATGTCACAGTGCCATAGCTTGAGCAAGGACAGGGGCCCTCTTCCTTAATTTCAACATCTCATCTCATCTCTACCAACATTGTAACGGCTCAGACCTTTTACTTTAAACCATCATATCCATTCTCACTTTAAAAAGATAACTAATGAAAAACCAAAAAGCTGAAGGGTGTGGGACCAAAGGGCTGGACAAGAGAGGAAGTGCAGCTTATAAGAAGTAAGATCATATCACAAGAGGACCAAAAGATTGTATAAAGACAACAAGATCAAGTAAGGTAACACAATCTGTATAAATCTCAACATTTGAAATGGAACAATTATCTAACCAGTTCTCTGGAGTGTATCATCTTTTCGGAAAAAGAAAACTAGAAGGCCTTAATTTCTACATGGAAATGGAATCGATTGCCATTTCATTGAATTGATTGATAAGTTTGGGATGCTAAAACAAAATTTTAACAAGAATCGGATTACTAAAACCATGGAATTAATCACTAAATTCTGAGGAATCCTACTTGTGATGGAGGAGGTGGTGTTCGTATTTGTGACATTTGGAAATCTTGTAAAAGGACTATTGTATCTTTCTCTTAGGTCATATTTGTAATAAATATTTATAATTTCAATGATCTCAAGCCATTCCCTTTTGCCAATTGCCATTCACCCTTCAAATTTTTCTTTTTTTTTCTTTTTTAAAAAGTAACTGTCCCTTCAAAGTTAAATTGTTTTCTTTTATAGATGTTAAAGAATTCATTTGACTAAAATTGAAAAATATATATATTACTCTATTTTTGTAGAGATGTCATATTGTCAATGCCTAACTCTTTTATCATGTTTCCTTCAAAAAAAAAAGAAAAAAATATCTTTATCACGGAATGTTATAAAAAATACTTGGCATATGTATTTGGTGTAATAGTGTCAATTCTCGTAACTTAATCTTTGCATTTCAAACTGTTTTGTTACTTGCCCAATATATTAGGTATTTGTAGTACATAAGTACCGACATTCATGATGTTACCAAACACTATCTAAGAATCTAATCTGCATCCAATTCTGAAGAATCTCATTAGTTGTTTTATCAAAAAAAGAATTTCATTAATTGTTCATAGTTATACGGTTTTGATTTCATTTCCGTGTACCAATCGAGGCCTAACATGTTATATCAAAGTAATGGTAAATCAGACAGTTTTGTTGTGAACCTGATGTGTAAACGAAAAAACTTTAAAGGTTGTAAGCTTCTAAGTTAACTACTAGATCCGCAGTTTCAATTTCATTTATGTACCAATTGAACCTGATGTGTAAACGAAAAAACTTTGAAGGTTGCAAGCTTCTCAGTTTCCTACTAGATACTTTATGGCTCTTACGGATGTCAAATTCATATATTTATATGTTACCTGACAAAGCATGAGACTCTTCAGAAAGTCCAAAGCACATTTATATTCCAGTCTATGTGGCAGTGATTGGTCAAATTGTAGCCTACAGATTAAACACTGAGATGTCATAGGCATCACATTGGTGATGTCGTAGACATCACAGAATGGGATGAGAAATTGGTACAAGAGGTTCGGATATTCGGATCCCCATCACGACTCCTAAGTCTCCAACGGATGCATTTACTAAAGACAAACGTCCTCCAAGCAACTGATATTCAACTTCTACAACATATTGTAAGGATCCAAATCCATAATTCAATTGAAAAGGCAGACCAACTAATGACAACAAGAAATCAATGAAGTTGCTTTAAAAAAATAATCATGACTAGAGCAATACAATCTAGAACTTGTAACTAATAATTCAACCAAGAAAACAAAAAAGAAAAACTATTAAAAAAAATCGGCACATGCAAAAAGACAGAAGCACTGCACTGACATGCAAGAATACTGTGTATCTGTGAGAGAGAGAGAGCGAGAGAGACATGACAAGTTCACCAAATCTCAATAAATTCATTATTTGCAATAATATTTACCAATTGTTTTGTAAAGACAATTAAGATTAAGAAACAGAAATAAAGCATACGTTCTCATAGGTTTGAGCAGTCTCTTCAACAATCCCCCCCAACAACCCCCAGGCTTGGTGGCAGGTTGGGTTGGGGAGAGAATAAAAGCCCCACTGTTTTTTCATTCAGATTGCACAAACCAGTCTTTTACTTCTTTCTTCATCATCTCTCAAACTTCATAAGCTAATCTCTCAAACTGTATAAGCTCACTCTCTAGAACACAGCTTGCACAAGTTGAAAGGCCATGCTCTCTCTGTTCATTTGACAATTAACTGGAGAATACAGTCATTGCTGTTTTCAATTTTTTTGGAAAAACAATACTTCTATTCCATCACACACTGGCCCCCCATTTTCTCTAAAAACAAATCCTTGTAGCTAAAAACATGCTATGGCCCCTCAAGTGCTAAGAGGATAAATTTTGGAAAGCTCATAAAGGGGAACGGAATATCTTCAAATATACAGTTGAAACTTTCATCTTACAGCAAAATATATTAAAAATTCTCATAAACGAAAATCTTTTTTTGCCAAAGGTCCAAGGTTTTTCAAATTTAAAGCTGAAAAAAGACTTGCAAAGTGGGTAGGGTTCACCCGGACTCCCTCAACATCTAATTTTGAATAGTAAACTAGAATTGTTGATTCCCCAATTTAAAAAAAACTCATAAAAGGTAGCAGCAGTTCAGTTGAACACAAGCAGCACACATTCAAGGATCCTAATGAACTGCTTTTATGAACTGTTCCGAATAATAAAAGCATAGATACATAAAAGCAAAAACGAAGCAAATGATTTGTTCTAAAGCGAACTTACTTTCAACTGATCCGAATCTGATGCAGAAAAGCTCGTCCTTAAGTTCACCATCAGAATAATCAGCAGCATGCCACACACATGATTTATCATTCCCAGCGTGCTCTTGAACAGACATCGTCGGAAGTACTGCGAATCGCAATAATCAACAAGACATTTATAACAATTAATCATATCCACAAAATAATAGTATAACAACTAAATCAAAATTAAAAAAAGAGTTAAAAAACAAACCTAGATGATTAGCGCAGATCTTAAGAGTTTTTGATTGGCGCATAACCAGACGAACTTTGCCGGTTTCCTTATGTTTTAAAAGCTTCACAGAACCAGCGCCTCTCTCCTTCCACTGATTTCCATCTTTATCGAACCGATAAAGCTTTGCTTTACTGAAAAATTCAGCGATTAAAGATATAAACAATCAATTATGGAACAGATCGAGAGAAAATTGAATGATAAGAGAGATTTACAGATCGAGGATCGCGTCTTCATTTTCTTCACCGGTGGTTACGGCTACCTCTTCAAGCTTGACAATTGGAGCGACCTGTGCTCCGGTGTCTTCATCTTCTCCAGCAACGGTTTCCTCAACTTCTCTGTGCTCGGGATCGGTGCTGGCCATCTTAAAAAGAGAGAGATATCTGCGAGAAGATAGAGAGTGATAGATTTGGGGGGGACTGAAATAGGAGCGTTAAGGGTTAAGAGGGGTTTTTATAGGAAAAAAGGAAGTGAGAGAGTTGAGAAATGGAGAGGAAGGCGTCAGGTTTACGCCGTGAAAGGGTTTCCGCTGTAGGAGTAGAATGTAAATTAGGGCTGTTTGGCTGGCAGGATTGGTCACTCGAGTACTGGATTGTTCCATTCTTGGGTTGTCTTTGTTCGGAATTATCGAATATGTTTGGACAAACGATTCAAAGCAAAACACAGAAATGGTCACTCAACTTTTCACTTTTTGTAATTTGATAGTCGAAAGTTTAAAATATTTATTTTAACCACCCATTTTTTATCCAATTGTAAGTGAGCACATTTTTTAGATGAACATTAGATTTAGCCGTTAAGTTATGTCAAATATCTAATTTACCCCTGTAAATATCAAGGAAAAAACAATTATATTCAGAAAAGGTTTCAATTGTAAATAATAGAACTTGGGGTTTTACGGATCTGAGTGTTCATCACTTCATCTTCATCTTCAATTTTCAAGTCAATAAATAAAAAAATAGTCAAACTTGTTCATCAATATTCAACAATGGCACCTTCTCACTCTCTCATCTCTCTCTCCACCAGATCTGTAAACCTAAATTAACATTAAAATAAATTCAACCAAATTAGTCAAAATTAATTCAACCAGATTAACATTGAAATAAATTCAACCAGATTAGTCAAAATTATTCAACCATATTAACATTGAAATAAACCCAAACACCACCATAGTTGAATTATCAAAAATCACCAGAGCATACGATAAGTGAATTTCTTCACAATATTCCCAAATTTCAGCAATAACCCAGCAGAATAGAACACCCCTAATTCACATTGAATGCTTTTTTTCTAAATCACATAGATATACTTAGGGTGGAAAACCAAAATTGCATACAACCCAGATTCCAGAACCACAAACATCATTTCTCAAATTAACATACCTCAACTGGATTATAACAAGAATATAAGAGCAACATATTTCAAAGCAGAATTATCACAAATCTCGACATCAAATAATCCACAAAAAATCGACAAACTTACCTCGTCTGAGTAATGAGAATCCAATTTCAAATGCGAGGACTTCAAATTTTGCAGAATTGTTGAAGATGGACATGGAAACCCGTGCCAACGTTGAGAGAGTTCATGAAGATGGAAGAAGTCAACGACACCGGAGTTGTCGAGCGAGGCCAAAGACGATGAAATTGAAGTCGAATTTGGGTTTGAAGAGGGCTGGGTTCCGGCGTTATAGAAGGAGAAGGCGAAGGGGCAGAAGTGAGTTGCTGAGGCAGTAGAGTGAGCATGATGGGTGTTGTTGATAAAACCCGGTGACAAAGAAAGATCAGAGAAGCTTGGTCTCACTTCACTGGCAATGGAGACTGAACTGATACACTTTATGTCGTCGTAGGCAACAGAGAGACCGAGATAGGATATATCTATTGAGATGAGTGTGGAGATTTCTGGCTCAGGGAAGTGGGTTATGTCATCGTCATCGGTGTCGGAACAGATCTGGGGGAGGGAGGAGGAGAGAGTGAGAGGGCGCCATTGATTCAATATAGATATCCAAAATTAATTCAAGTTTGACTATTTTTCTGTTTAACTAACTTGAAAATTGAAGATGAAGATGAAGTGATGAACACACCTAGATCTGTAAACCCCCCAAGTTCTATTATTTACAGTTAAAACCCTTTCTGAATATAATTGTTCTTCCCTTTATATTTACAGGGGTAAAATAGACATTTGACACAACTTAACAGCTAAATCTAACATCTATCCAAAAAATGGGCTCGCTTGCATCTGGACAAAAGTTAGGTGACTAAAATAGATATTTCAAACTTTCGGTGGCCGAATTACAAAAAGTGAAAAAGTTGGGTGGCTCATTTGTGTGTTTTGCCTTTTTTTTCAACTATATTACAAATTTGAGCTTATAGACTTTTTGGTATTTTTAGGAATTTTAGTATTAGTTGGTGATGATTTATAATGTTTGTATCATTACTTAAAATAGGGCAAATTTATTTAGACGATTTAAAGATATAATTTAGATTGATTTGGCGGCATTATCATTAAAACTTGTAGGTATACCATAAGCCCAAACTTGTAATATGGTATCTATTTTTTTAACTTTGTAACAATGTAAGTAAGAAAAGAAGCATATAATGAAAAAAGGGTGAAACCAATAAAATATGTACTGCGTATTCACTCATATCCCACCATGTATAATTGGCAAATCATGCTAGTTATATCTAAGAGAGGTTCAAACCTTGCCACCATGACATACAAAATTCATGAAAAATTTCAATGTTTTCCTGAATGTGGGTGGATGAGAAAATTATTAAATTAGGCGGTGGTGTTGATTTACAACTCTAATGACTCTTGGTTTGTGATGTTGAAGCCATTCATGTGGTGGTCTTTTTTAAATCAAGGGGTGGATTGGTGGAAAGGTGGGACTTGGCTCAAAATGCAATTTCTTTGTTTTTAATTTTGTTTACTATTTAACAGATTTTGTGGCAATTCTTCTTTTCATGTTGTTGACACTCCAATGATTGTTGATGGCCTTGCTATGTGTTTTGGCCTTTGGGACTAATAAAAGTTATCTGACCTTACACATTGTTAGTAAAAGCACTAACTAGATAAGAAAGTGGTGTGTGTCTTTACTCTTTAATGGTTCCTCTCAGTCTCCGATGAACTATGATTTAGAGCAGTTTTGGATAGTCAACCACTTTGCCTTTCACATTGTAATGGCAGAAAGTTACATTACAGTCATTTGCCATTTGTTGCAGATGTGTATCTTCTTAGTTTTTCCCACGGAAAAACCCACCTTCGGGCCACTATACTTTCTAAAAACTTGCAATTAGGCCACTGAGACTTCAAAATTTTGGGGATGACCACTGTACCAGACTTATCTTGCATAGTAACCCATTTTTTGACGGACGACCTGACGTTTCTTCGCGTGAAATACCCTTTTTACCCCCTTAAAATGGACAATAATGCCCTTGTATATATAGTTGGAGGGAACGGGAGTTAACTATCGATCAATTTGGGAAAAAATCCTCAAATGTTAGGGTTTGCGATTTGAGCCGAAATTGGGAATCACAACCATCTTCGTTCCTGTATCACTGAATCAACAAGTAAGCATTAAGCAGCAGCGAAGGATTCTGGATTTCATTTCTATATATAGCATTGAATCGAAGCTACAAGGTAAATACGAGTTGTTGTCTTTCTATGTTCATAACTTCTGTGTTAGGGTTTTCGTATTTAGTAGTTTACGTGGTCCAATGTCTGTTGTTTTGGTTGTTAAATGGTAAAGTATGAATTTTGTATCACTATTATTTAGGGTGTCAATTTTATATTACTGTTGGGGTTTCAATGTCTGTTGTAAACCTGAGTCATAATTTGTGGTTTCTTTAAAATATCATACATTTTGGGACCACAACAGGGCTTTAAAATATTGTGTTGTTATTTAATATTGTAGTAGGCATGCATCTGCAACATGGTTTTAAAGTGTTATTGGTTTTGCCTACTTTATGTGGTCCATTGTTTTGATGGTATGCCATTGTTTATATTTATGCAGAATGGGCAACTATAAGGAAATTGGAATATTTTTGCTACATGGGGGGACATTTCGTAGGGTTGATAACAAACTGAAGTATGTGGGGGGACTCTAGAATTTATCCCCGAAGTTGATCTTGATACTCTAAATTATTTTAAAGTAGAAAATTATGTTAAATTTTATTTGAAGTATGGAAGTGTTAAGCAATTATGGTATAGGTTGTCTTCTAAAAGTATTGATAGTGGACTGTCAAAAATAGATACTAATGCGGGAGTTTTAAGAATGGTGGAAGAAAGTAAGTGTGTGGGGTTTATATATATGTATGTTGAGCATGGTATTGAAGAACCTGTGTTTGTAGATGGCAATATTAAGGAACCTGTGGGTGTAGATGACAATGTTGAGGAACCTGTGATTGTAGATGACGATGATCATGACACTGATATGAGTTGGCTTGAAGATGAATTTAGTGCACCTAAAAATAGGGAACCTGAGGAAGAAAATAGGCAATCTGAGTTTGAAAATAGGCAACTTGAGCAAGATATCCTTGAATGTACTCAACCAGAATTTACTCAACCTAGTCAACATGAGCCTTTCTTTTCTAAACCTGAACCTGAACATGAACCTGGACATGAGCCTTTCTATTCTGAACCTGAACATGAGCCTAGTCAACATGACCCTGACATGACACAAGTGGATATTGCATCTGTATATCCATATGAGGTTGAAGATGAAGGATGTCATATGGAACCATGTTTAAGTGAAGATGATTTGATAGATAGTGATGAAGAACTTGTGCAAGTCAGGGTTGCTTAGTTGAATGTTAGGAAAAGAAAGAAGGACAGAGAGATTGATCCTGCCCATGCCTCTGACCCTGCCCATACATCTGATCCTGCCCATACATCTGACCCTATACCTACTAATGAGATTGATCTGGCGGGATTCAATGATGAAGACTTCATCCGATAGTGATTATTGTGATAAGGAGGATGACAAAATATTTCATGGAGAAGTTGACACCATTCTGAGAAGGAAGAATGGTGTTAAATATCCTATTTTCAATGTTCTCACAGATATGAAACATGTGCATTTAAAAATTGGGCTTCAATTTGAAACAAAGGAAGTATTTAAGCAAGCAGTCATCAAGTATGGTTTGGACAATAGATATGACATTAAATGGATCGAAATGAGAAGTTTAGGATGTCGGTGTTTGCATGAACTTCTGGCAGTATGTCCTTGGAGAATTTGGGCGGATTCAATCAAAAAGCAGTTTGGCAAATTACTTCTTTTAATCCCAACATAAATGTGGGATGGCATTTAAGAATAGGCATCTCGAGTTCTTCTTTTGGCAAATCACTATTTTGACACCTTTAGAAGAAACCCCGATTACAAGTTAAAAGATATGAAAGTCTGTGTTGAAGGACTTTGAGGTAGAATTGAGTGATCGCATGGTTAGTAGGGCAAGCATTGCAATACCGGATGACTCACTGACCGAACATTATGCTGAGTTATAAAGATGAGTTAGAATAGGAACTAGGAATCATACAATCATTATTATCACCTCATCTGCACAAGGTCCTTTTTTTAGAGAATGTATGTATGTTTTGATCAAGTGAAGACAACTTTTATGGAGAATTGTAGACCAATGTTGGGATTGATGGAGCATTTTTGAAAGGAATACGAAGGAAGAGATGTTGTCGGCATTGCTGCTGATGCAAATAATCGATGTACCCCGTTGTTGGGTCAGAGTCCGTGGAAAACAAGGAAAACATGACATGGTTTCTAAGCATTTGATAGATGACCTTGATATGAGAGATGGATTTGAATGGACAATCATTATTGATCAACAAAAGGTAATATATTGGTATTTCTATTGTTTTAGTTAATTTCTTTTGATGACATTTATTAAGCTTGCATATTGTATGCTTGTAGGGTTTGTTACCGCCTATTACTAGCTTATTGCCTAATGTTGGAGCATGTAATGTGTGCTAGGCAAGAACTGGCGAAGAAAAAGTACAAGGGAGGGAGTAGAAGATGTTTCGGAGTATTGCAATGGCCTGCACAAGGGAAAAATTCAAAGTAGAGTTTGAGATACCGAAGAATTTAGACAAAGAAGAAGTCGAGGATCTTGTGAAAACAGATCCTATCCATTGGTCAAAGGCTTGGTTTGACACACATTCAAAGTGGATAATGTGGAGAACAATATTGCGTAAGCATTCAATGGGAGCATTTTAGCCGCAGGACTAGACCATTGATCTATATGCTTGAGGAGATCGATTGGCAATGATGGTGAGGATTCGTAGAGAAAAGATCGATATCAAAGTACTCACATAATATTTGCCCAAGGATAAGGAAGAAGATGGATGAAAACAAGGAAGATGTTAAACTGTGGACGGGTTTACAATGGTGGTGATCAATTTAAAGTGAAGTATGTGAAGGATGCCTTTGGTGTTAACATTACTGACTAGGACTTGTCATTCAGTAGAATGGGACTCAAGTATTCCCGCACTCATGCCATGCCGCCATTTACAAGATTGGAGGAGATCCGTAGACTATGTTCCAACTAGTACACAAGAAAGAGACATGTGTTAGTACTACTCAAATTTGCTAATCCAATCACCGGTGAGAATCAATGGCCACCATCAAAACAGCCTCCCACCACCAAACAAAAAAGATGCCCGGAGACTTAAGAAATGTAGGGTTAAAGATCTTAATGAGGAAAAAAAGCGAAAGATCCAAACAACTTTAGTATAAAGGGAAGTCAATGACTTGTAGCTTTTGCAAAGCAACGGGCATAATTTTAGATCTGCAAGCATGCAAGGAGGCTAGGAAAGAGGGGAAGTTAATGTTGTTCCTAAAAGGGTAAAAAGGAAGACACCAGCCTAATTGAACCAAAGCCTCCAAAGGTGTACAACAAAACAAGAAACAAAGGAGTCAACAAATCTAAGAAAGCACCTGGTTGATATGTTTGTAGTTTTTAGGTTATGACTTAGTTATTATGACTTGGTACTTTGTAAAGAAACTATGGTTTGGTATTTTGTAAAGAAACCTTGTTAGGTGGCTTGGTATTTTGTAAAGAAACCCCGTTACGGTGGCTTGGTAAATAAACTCGATATATTGTATCAACCAACTATTTTAAGATTTATCTAATGACTTAGGTTTGTGTTCGTTATATTTTGGTAGGTTGGTGTTCTGCTTTTGTCTCCGTTTTGGTAGGGTTGTGCTGTCATTTATGTTTTGTTTTGGTAGGGTTGGTGTTGCATTGCTCGGGCTTTGGAAGGGTTTGTGTTATGTTGTTGTTTTGTTTTGGTAAAATAATACTGCTTTTGTTTTGTTTTGGTAGGGTTGGTGTTTGTTGTTCTCTTTGGTGTCAATTTGATACAATTTGTGTTCTTGTGTTTGTTGGTGTCCGCAATTAGTATATTTATGTTTTGTTTTGAAGGGTTTGGTTCTATACACTTTGGTCAACAAACGACAAAGATTAAGACAAACATAATGATCTCATTGATAGTTGCATATTGTTCACAATCTTAAGGCAATAACATTTTGCCATTTACATTGACTTTGAAGTATGATGTCAATAAGACACCATTGACAATCATCAACATGGCTATTAAAAAACATATACATTTTCTCTTCTACCATATTGTACAATACACTCTTTCAACCTCCTAATCTTATCCCTTTCTTAGCACAATTTTTTTGAAGTCTCCCAAATTCTTCCAACAAATTTTCTTCATTCAAGTCGAATCTCTCAAATCCTTGATAACATTCTTCAAATCGTTTATCACTTCCACCAACCTTTTGTGAATTTGTCATCAACCCATGCCTAAAATCACGTTTTGGTCTTTTCTCCTATTACAAGAAGAAACAGACAAACCAAAATTGAGAGAGACGAAAACGAATAAATCACAATTTGTAATCGTAATCGAAATCAAATTCAAATATAAATAAACATTAGGGTTGTTTACCAATTCAAAAAATAGGGTTTTGAAATCAAAATTTAGGGGTTTTGTGAATTTAAAAAATTCGGTTTTCGTAAAACAAACTCACTTTACCATATATCTCGCATCGTATGAAGCGTCAT
>CM028382.1:91235417-91360819 GCA_013146195.2 Codonopsis lanceolata
AGAATGCAACAGATGAGTATTATTTCAAAGTTTAGGTTTAAATGAAGAAGTTATAATGTTTGAAGTTTATTATGATTTTTTTATATTTGATATTTTCTGATGCCTGATTGTTTAAGTTATTACCATGAACAAATTTTACTGTCTAATGCAGTTTCAAAGAAAGCCAAAACATCAAAGAAATCCAATAATGGTTTTGGAAGAGTAAGATCAAATGTGCTTCTATTAAAACATCACTTGAAGAAAATAAGCATCCGTGTGAGCATATTCTTATGTTGAATAAGACACCCTTTGCAATTTTGGTTGAAGCTACTTCAAAGTGAGAATGTTGATGAATATTGCAACATTAATAAGAACTTATTGTTATTAATAATGGTTAATTGTTTTGTAAAATGAGGGAAGAAGTACTTTTCTCAATTGGGAAAAGTAAAACAATTGAAAGTAGGACATGTAAGAAATGTTTTTGGTGTAAATGATGGGGTGAAGAAATTGATGTTTCTTTACAAGATGAATCGAACTCCTTTAAAACATTTTCCACACAAGTTTGGAACGAAATTTTTTAATGAAAGGTTGATGCCATCTATGATTGAAAGTAGTATTAGTAGAATAATTGGTAGTGGAGAAGAAGATGATTTGAAGGATGTTGCATGTTTAATAACTTTATTGGTGTTAGCGATTTTTTTTCTTCCAAAGAACATATCCTATGTTTAGTATCGAATATTGATGAGATGTGAATATATCGTCAAAACACATAGTAGATAGTTTGATAAATGGATTGGAGAAGAGACAAATATAAATGTGGAGAATTGTGCGCCTCGATACCGGTAAGTTATGTTAACTTTATCATAAAATAGTTTTAACTTAATTTTTTATATATTTATTACCGATATCTTGTTTGAATTCCAAATTGGTATGTTTTATGTGAGAAAACCAACATTTGTATCCCAAAGAAACAATGATGCTACAACACCAGTTCCTTAAATGGAACCTATCTTCTATGTTCTAAAAAGTTTGTTTCAACATGCCAATATTGTAAGTTTATATTATTATAATGAACTTGAATTTTCTTCAACTCTATGGAACCTATCTTGTCTAAATATTTTTGTTTTATATTTTCAACTAGATCATAACGAAGCTAATGAAGAGTTTTGTAGTAAGAACAACATTATGATGATAATTTTTACAACTTCAATGCTTGATTTTCCAATAGAAGAAAAACATTTTGTAGATATTCATTTACAAGTTAGTCACCCCTCTCATGCTATTCAATTTTCCGATGCTTGGCTTTTTGGGGATATTCATAATAATAGCTTAAACAATTTTGATGCCTGGCTCTTTTGTTAACAATCCTGATGCATGACTTTTTTTTTTTCATAATAATAACTTAAACAAACCAGATGCCCGAGTTTGGCATCGGCAAGAACTGATTGCCAGTTGATACTGCCCTGATGTTTAGAAAGCATCAAAGGCATTAATGGATTTTTTCGATAACGTGCGTGATTACTTGATCCCGATGTACGGCTTTTTGGATGGGGGTTTTTATTTGAAAAAAGCGTGTATATATTGATAGGGGCTAATTTTCTCTCGATGTCGGCTTTTGGGGATAGTCATAATAATAATTGAAACAATTTTGATGTCTGGCTTTTTTGTTAACAATCCTGATGCCTTGCTTTTTTTTTCTTCATAATAATAGCTTAAACAAACCAAATGCATGGGTTTGGCATCAACACACCTGATGCCTGGGTTTGACATCAACAACCTGATGCCGCATTAGCATTATTGGATTTTTTTTGTCTTGAAAAACTGTGTTAACAGTTCTGATGCCTAGTATTGACATCAATATTATTGGATTTTTTTTTGATGCCTGTGTTAACAGTCCTGATGCTTGGCTTTTTGGATGGGGGTTTTTCGATTTGAAAAAACTGTGTATATATTGATAGAATTTTCTGATGCCTAGCTTTTTGGGGATAGTCATAATAATAACTTAAACAATTTTGATGATTCCTAGGGTTGGTAACAGAAATTGATATATTGATATAAAGTTTTTTTTCATGATTTTTTGTAGGTTTTTGATGATATAGAGACAATAGAAAGCAATCTTAGGAAAGATAGAGAAAATGAAATAAGTTGAAGTCTGAGATGAATGAGATTCTCTCTACAGTTGATGGTCTCAAATAAACTTTGTCTGATAAGGACCATATTATACAATCGAATGATATTGAGATCAAAGGGTTTTTGTCAACAATTAATCGCCTCAAAGAAACTATTGCTGAAAAAGATCATATTATTCAATTGAAAGATATTGATATAGATAGACTAAAAGATCATGTAGAAGTTTTGCAAAAGTCAAAAGATACTCCAACGTTATCTTCTGAGTTGTCACCAACATCTGAACTTCATGTGAAGCTTCTTGAAGTTCAAATAGAAAATTCAATATTGAAGAAGAAGGTAATAGAGTTGGAATAAGAAATTGCAATGAACAAGGCTATTCATTTGAAGGCAGTTACTACAGAGAATATTAATTTTGTTTTGAAAGACATCAACAATATGGATGACTTTGTTAGTGTTTCGTCTCATCATGAAGATCCTTCTGTTAATGAAGAAGGCTCTACTCTTGCAAAAAGAGTTCATGGTTGTCTTGATCGTAAGAAGAAGCGTGTTTGATCATCATGTGACAAAACAATTGAAAGAAGAAGAAAAAATTTAAAAAGTAACAGAAATTGAAAAAGCAATTCCAGCTTCAAAGATTCTTTCAATGAAAGGAAAATAGCTACTTAGAAGAATCTATTCTACATCAGAAGATAAAATGCAGTAAGTAAATGTAACTCACAAAATGGTATTTTATATTACTTTTAAGATTATTTTTTAATTGTGTTTTTTTGATAAAATTTGTCTCATGCAGAACAAAATTATATACTGTGAAGAGATCAAACCAGTTATTTTGATGCATGACATTGTACAAATCTTGACTGATAAGTTGGAAGAAAAATTACGTACATTACTTGTTTACCATTCTTGTTAATCTTTTTTACTTGTGTATAATATCAAATAAATATTTTTCTTTGGTACAGCACATAGAAGCATGGTCTATAATGTGTGAACAAATTATCTCCAAAGGATTTGGTTATATCAGATATGGCACTGTTTTTGATCCTTGCTGTTGGGTAAGAAATTGTTTGTTATGTGCTTAAAAATTAAAATATGGCTTCTTATTTTCTCAATTTTTTGTTATTAGGTGTATGATGCAAATATTAAGATTAATGATTAGTTTTCTGAATTGCTGTTTAAAGCAATTGATGATAAACTTAAAGAAGCAATGGGGTATGAGATTCTTATTTTTCCTATAAACACAACGGGGCAAGGTAAAATAAAGTCAGGTGTCTCCGACCATTGGACTCTACTTGTATTTTCTGAAGGTGACATGAGATGGACATTATACAACTCATGCATACACTCAACAGCCAATAATGATTGGCATTTGAAGAGGACTAGAATTCTTGTAAGTTTTATTAGTAATGTATTTAGTTTTATTAGTATTGTCTTTTAAGTAATGTCTTTAGATTAAGTTTTATTGTTTCTTTCCTCTGTAGGTAAATTAAGTTGAACGCAAAATGAAAAAAAAACTTGTGGATTTCTTTCCTGGACAATACAAGGATCTAAACAAGCCTAAATTCAAATGCAGCATTGGGAGATTTGAAAAATCACCACAACAAAATGACAACACTGAAGATTGTGGTGTTTTTGTATGTTCTTTAATTGAATGTTTACTAAGAGGACAAATGATTCCTAGTAGTATTGATGCTGATAAATATAGGGTAAAGATGGTTGAAACATTTATTTTGAAAGGGGATAACAAAAAACAATGACAAATTTGTTTGAAAATGTGATAATTAAATGTTTATGTTTATTCCATGTTTGTGTTAGTATATTTTGTTTTGTCATCGTAAAATGTTGAGGTTTTTTGGTCCTGAATAAGCTATGAAAATCATCCTGATGCCAAAGCTTGGCATTAGCATATTTGAATGTTTTTGGTCCTGCAAAAAGCTGTGAAAACCGTCCTGATGCCAAAGCTTGGCATCAACATATTTGAATGTTTTTTGGTCTTACAAAAAGCTTTTAAAACCATCCTGATGCCAAGGCTTGGCATCATCATATGTGAATGTTTTTGGTCTTGCAAAAAGCTGTGAAAACCATCCTGATGCCAAGGCTTGACATCAGCATATTTGAATGTTTTTGGTCTTGCAAAAAGCTGTGAAAACCATCCTGATGTCAAAGCTTGTGATAGACGTATTTTATACGTCTTTATCGGGTACTTTTATGACTTAGAATGAGCAATTCTATGAGGCTTTTGGCTACTAATATGTGTTTTTGAGCTATATTGTGACTTTCTGGGTTTTAGGTGAACTTGTGGGAATTATGAAGCTTTTAGTGAAGATTTCAAGGAAGGGTGCAAAGTGCAACATTGGGAAAGACACAAAAAGATCAAACTGGTCACCTTGTGGCCGCAAGGCCAAAAGACCTTGCCTTCGCAAGGTAGACAGAAAGATGGATAGCCCATCCAAGACCCTTGCGGACGCAATGTAAAATCCCAATGCAGCCACAAAGTCCTTAGAAACCAACTTTCGGGGTTTTTCACCAAGATTGAACCTCCTATTCCCCTACAACACCCTGATATAAATAAAGGACGGTAACCAAAGCCAAATGACGTCCAGAAAGTGTTAGGAAACAGCTTTAGCTTAGATTTTAGTTTTTATTACGTAGTCTAGTCATTGTAATTACAATTTTGAAGATCAATTCATGTATTCCTTCAATTCGTTGTTCAGCTCATCTTCAAGGATGAACTAATCGTCTATTAATCTAGGAATTGAGAGGTAACTTGTATCGAATCTATTGTTTAATATATTTTTATTCATTCAATCCTTGTTGATCATGATGTTTATCAACCCCTTTATTGTCTAGCTTTGACCAAATGAATGGAATCACAAGTAATAAAGGCCTAGAGGTGCGGATACATGCACCACCATATGCATATGTCATACACGGGCTCACCATCATGATAAATTAAACCTATCGATGCACGAGAGTGATAAGTTAGGGTCAGGTTCATATATATGACCTAAGTGATAAATAGGATCCATATGTTCTTGTGCTTAGGATATAGAATTGATGAATTATTTGGGATGGAGACTGAACTATAATTTGACAGGCTATATCTATCCTTTGTGAACGAACCCAAGTTATTGAGTGATACTTTATCTAAATAAGCAATATAGTAGATGCAAGTGAAACCCTAATCCTAGATTTCCCTCCTCCATCAGATCTTTACATCTGTGATTGCTGCCTAGTTTAATTAGATTTACTGCTTTTAGTAGAATAATTAGTTTAAATAAAATAAATAAAAACCCTCCTTAGTTTAAATTGTTACCGATATTCTTGCCATCAGTATTCTTCTTGTCTCTGTGGTTCGACCCTTGCTTCCCAAGCTGTTCTACAATAGTCTTGTGCACTTGCAAGGAATTAATTGAAATAAGACATGATCAGCTTGGCATCAACATATATTTGAATGTTTTTGGTCTTGCAAAAAGCTGTGAAAACCATCCTGATGCCAAGGCTTGGCATCAACATATTTGAATGTTTTTGGTCCTGCAAAAAGCTTTTAAAACCATCCTGATGCCAAGGCTTGGCATCAGTATATTTGAATGTTTTTGGTCTTGCAAAAAGCTTTTAAAACCATCCTAATGCCAAGGCTTGGCATCAGCATATTTGAATGTTTTTGGTCCTGCAAAAAGGTTTTAAAACCATCCTGATGCCAAGGCTTAGCATCAGCATATTTGAATGTTTTTGGTCCTGCAAAAAGCTATGAAAACCATCCTGATTCCAAGGCTTGGCATCAGCATATTTGAATGTTTTTGGTCCTGCAAAAAGCTTTTAAAACCATCCTGATGCCAAGGCTTGGCATCAGCATATTTGAATGTTTTTGGTCCTGCAAAAAGCTGTGAAAATGTTAAATCCAGTAAAAATCATCAAGATATACAAGGGAAAGAAGCTGCTAATGATTCCTAGGGGGCATAGTGCAAACTGTTGTAACTCTTCTTCATTCAAGACTTTCAGGGGTGTCGAGTGTCATTCTTGATAATTAGTTAGTTTTCTGGTATTTCATTAAGGGTTGTTAAGTAATTTCCCTTCCTCTTTTCTGTTAGTTTGTTAGGCAGATTCTTGTATAAATTTTTGCTTAGCCTTGTTGCCTGTAAGAGAAGAATTCAATTCAATTGCATAAGGGATGATTCCAAAAAGTTTTGAATAAAATAGTGATTGCTTTCTTTTAAGAAACTCAATTCTGAACATGGTATCAAAGCCATGGAGCATCCAGAATTCCTCTATCAGCATTGTTTCTCATGAATCAAGCAACAAAATCAATGCTATTTTCTTCTCCTGAAATTACTGTCTGCATCTTTATCTCCAGGTTTTGTGTTTCTTCTTCCCTAACCTTTTCCTTTTAGTTGGTTCTTCTTTCCTTTCTTATATCCCATCATGGCCGAATCCAACCCTTCCCTCAAAGATGCTTCCAAAAACACTCAAGAATCCACCAGTCAATCAACTGAATTCTATGACTTCTCTGAAACTACCTTCCAATTACCCCTAGCCATCCTCTCTATCTTCATCCCCATGATCATCCAGGGATGAATCTTGTTTCCGACCCTCTCACTGACAATAATTTTACCCAATAGAAACTAGCCATTACAATTGCATTTTCTGCCAAAAACAAACTTGGCATGATTAATGGCACATTCAAGAAACCCCAACCTGAATCCAAATATATCAATGCCTGGGAAAGATGTAATTCCATGGTTATTTCTTGGCTTCTCAATTCAGTCTCTCCAGAAATTCGTCAGAGCATTGTTTACTTCTCTTCTTCCTGTGAAATGTGGGAAGACCTTCTTTCCAGATATTCCCAAAGTGATATACCTAAGCTGTATCAAATCAGGAAAACCATTACTCTTTGCACTCAAGGTACTCTTTCTGTTAATTCATACTTTACTAAATTTCGTGGTTTGTGGGATGAACTTCAGAATTTCCTCCCTATTCCAAACTGCACATGTGATTGTACCTGTGGAGCCTCCAAGATTTGTGAGGACTATGACCATGCTTATAAAATCACACAATTTCTAATGGGCTTATCTGACTCCTATACTGATGTAAGAGGTTAGATATTAAGAATGATTCCCTTGCCTTCTTTGTCCAAGACTGTATCAATGCTCATTCAAGAAGAAGGCCAAAGACAATGTGGTCAGTCCCTTAATCAACATGATTCACCAACTACTTTGTTGGGAAGATCAAACAACAACAATGGAGCAAACAGATTCAACAAGCCTGCTCAGAATTCTAGCAAAAATCTGAACAATTCAAGAGGGAAATTCTTTTGTGATCACTGTCATGGAGACTCACACATGAAAGAGAAATGCTTCTTCCTGAATGGTTTTCCTGATTGGCATCCCTTGTATGGTACTAAGCCAGATCCTTCCAAGATGCCAAAGAACAAAATTAAATCAAAGTCCACCAGTTCTTCCAACTCAGCCCTTCTGAAAGACAATAGCAACAACTGTGGCCAATTTACAAAAGAACAGGTTGCTTAACTTCTTTCCATGATCAATCCCAAAGTCAACTTTGGTGAAGTTGATTCTCCCCTTGACAACACCACTGAATACATGGCAGGTAATCCTAAATCTATTCTTAATGATGTGAATATTTTCTGCTCATCCAACTTCAAAACCAAAACTCTGGACTGGATCATTGATACAGGTGCATCTGATCATATTACAAATTCTTTAAATACTCTTTCTAATCCTATTCCCATTCAATCTTATATTCATTTGCCTAATGGAAAGAGTTCCAAAATCACTCATAAGGGCATTGTTCAACTTACTAATGAAATTACTTTACACAATGTTTTCTGTGTTCCTGAATTCCACTTTAATCTTTTATCTGGAAGCAAGCTGATGCAAAATACTAAACATAATCTCATCTTCTCTGCTGACACTTGTTTTATTCAGGACCCTGTCAAGAAAACATCCAAGGTGATTGGTAAACTCATTGAAGGCCTCTATAGACTCCAGCCCCTTCATCTGAATGAAGAAAACAACATGAATAATAGCACTACTGATTACTCCTCCTGCATTATGAATAACAATGCTTCTACTTTTCTTGATGACAATGTCTTTCATTACAGTTCAGTTTCTATTGATCCTATGTACTTATGGCATAAAAGACTTGGCCACTTGCCTTTACATGCTATGAAAAACATTGACTCTTTGTGCTCATTAAACTTCAAAAAGTATAAATATATCAACTGTGACATATGTCATCTTGCTAGGCAAACCAGACAACACTTTAACCTTAGTAACTCCCATAGTTCTTCTGCCTTTAACCTTTTACATTGTGATGTGTGGGGGCCCTATAGACACCATACATATGATGGATTTAATTCCTTTCTTACTATTGTAGATGATCATACTAGGGCCACTTGGACAATTCTTCTTAAATCCAAAGCTAATGTCAATCAATTAATACAAAACTTTATTACTATGATCAAGACTCAATTTAATAAGAGTGTTAAAGAAATCAGATCAGACAATGGTACAGAATTCTTTAACTCTCTCATGAATTCTCTTCTTGATTCTTTAGGTATTATTCACCAAAGTTCTTGCATAGAAACTCCTCAACAGAATGGTAGGGTTGAGATAAAGCACAGACACTTACTGGAATTAGCTAGGGCTCTAAAATTTCAATCCAATCTACCTATTCACTTTTGGGGAGAGTGCCTTCTCACTGCCACCTATCTTATCAATAGACTGCCAAATTTTGTGTTAAAATTCAAAAGTCCTTTTGAAGCTCTCTATGGGGCTAGACCTAATTATGATCACCTCAAAACTTTTGGATGCTTGTGTTATGCATCTACACTTGCTCTAAATAGAGACAAGTTTATGCAAAGATCTCAGAAATGCATCTTACTTGGTTATGCATTTACCAAAAAGGCTTATAAATGCTATAACATATCCACTCAAAAGGTCTTCTTTAGCAGAGATGTTAGTTTCTGTGAAGAAATCTTTCCTTTCAAACCTAACAGACAAACAGAAATTACTAATAAAAACCTGTTTCCTCCTTCTGATCTCCCTAACATTTCTGACAATGAGGAAGACCAATTCATCCCTCCTACCTTTAACACTGATACTGACAACACTAATAATGAATCACCTGATAACACATCTACTTCTCAACCTAAAACCAATGTCCCTATAACAAACAGACCTATTAGGAATAAATCCATTCCTACTAAGTTCAAAGATTACATTGGCCTCCCTTCACATCTTCAAACTCATAATGTTAAAAGCAGCAACACCACCTCTCCCTATCCTTTTAAGAACTATTGCAACTACAACCAAATTTCAACCGAGTATATGAAATACTATTGTAAAATAGATACTATCTGTGAACCTCAAACTTATGAGTAGGCAGCCAAAGACCCCTTGTGGTGCAAAGCCATGGAAGAAGAATTGAAAGCTTTGGAAACTAACAAAACCTGGACCTTAGACTATCTCCCTGAAAAGAAACATAAAGTTGGATCCAAATGGATTTTCAGAGTCAAGTACAATCCTGATGGCAGTGTTGATAAATATAAAGCTAGGTTAGTTGCTAAAGGATTTACACAAATTGAAGGAAATGACTATTTTGAAACCTTTGCTCCTGTAGCAAAGATGACATCTGTTAGAATCCTTCTCTCTATTGCATCCTCAAAGAAGTGGGATATCACTCACATGGATGTATCCAATGTTTTCCTACATGGAGATCTTAATGAAGAAATCTATATAGATCTTCCTCCTGGATACCATCATAACCTTCCTAAGAGCAAAGGTCCTATAGTCTGCAAACTACATAAATCTTTGTATGGTCTTAAGCAGGGCCCAAGACAATGGTTTGAAAAATTCTCCTCTACTCTCTCTGAATTTGGTTTCTTGCAATCTCCTAATGACCATACATTATTCACTATGAGCTCTAATGGAAACTTTACTGTTATCCTTGTTTATGTTGATGATTTCCTTATTTCAGGAAACAATAAAGAGATCATTGCAAAAGTCATAGATCATCTTCATTCCAAATTCCCTGTAAAAGACCTAGGAAATCTCAGATATTTTCTTGGTCTGGAGATTGCCAAGAATTCTACTGGAATATGCATGTATAAAAGAAAGTATACAGTGGACATCATCAAGGACTGTGGCTTACTCAATTCTAAACCCAAACTTACCCCCATTGAACAACACCATAATCTAGCCACTAACCCTGGTGAATCCTTAAGTAACCCTGCTCCTTACAGAAGACTGGTGGGAAGGCTGATTTACCTAACCATTACCAGACCTGATATTGCCTATGGAGTTCACATCTTAAGCCAATTTATGTCTAAGCCTACCACTGAACAATGGAAAGCAGGTTTAAGACTGGTTAAGTACCTGAAAAATAGTCCTGGTCAAGGCCTTTTCTATCCATCAGATACTCACTTGAGCCTTACTGCATTCTGTGACTCTGACTGGGCAGCCTGTCCCATTACAAGAAAATCTGTTACTAGTTTCTGTATTTTTCTTGGCAGTTCACTTATCTCCTGGAAAAGCAAGAAGCAAAGTACTGTTAGCAGATCATCATCAGAAGCAGAATACAGGAGCATGGCTAATACATGTTGTGAACTAACCTGGATCACAACCATTCTCAAAGACTTTCAAATTACCAATTCAGATCCCATTCATCTTCATTGTGACAATAAATCTGCCATCTATATAGCTGCCAACCCTGTATATCATGAAAGAACTAAGCACATAGAGATTGATTGCCATATAGTCAGGAACATGATTCAGAAAAATCTGATCACTACCAAATACATCCCTTCTCATCTTCAAGTGGCAGACCTCTTTACCAAAGCTCTTCCAAGTGTTAAATTCTCTGATCTGATGTGCAAGTTACAAGTTAAGAACCTATTTTCCACTTCCAACTTGAGCGGGGGTGTTAAATCCAGTAAAAATCATCAAGATATACAAGGGAAAGAAGCTGCTAATGATTCTCAGGGGGCATAGTGCAAACTGTTGTAACTCTTCTTCATTCAAGACTTTCAGGGGTGTCGAGTGTCATTCTTGATAATTAGTTAGTTTTTTGGTATTTCATTAAGGGTTGTTAAGTAATTTCCCTTCCTCTTTTCTGTTAGTTTGTTAGGCAGATTCTTGTATATATTTCTGCTTAGCCTTGTTGCCTGTAAGAGAAGAATTCAATTCAATTGCATAAGGGATGATTCCAAAAAGTTTTGAATAAAATAGTGATTGCTTTCTTTAAGAAACTCAATTCTGAACAGAAAACCATCCTGATGCGAAGGTTTGGCATCAGCATATTTGAATGTTTTTGGTCCTGCAAAAAGCTTTTAAAACTATCCTAATGCCAAGGCTTGGCATTAACATATTTGAATGTTTTTAGTCTTGCAAAAAGCTGTGAAAACCATCCTGATGCCAAGGCTGGCATCAGCATATTTGGTTTTTTTTTAGGCTGGATGACTTTTGTCTTCATTAATGACATTTTTGTTATTTGGCAACCAATTTGTAGTTATATGAAATGTCCAAAAAATTGATGGTCCTGGATGAAAACATGTTTCTAAAATTGTACCCACTTGAAATTTGTCAAAAAAAAAAATCGTGTGGTGAAAATGGAAAGTTGCTAACAGTTTAAGTCATTTAGCACTACTCTATTTTAATTACTACTTTCGCAAATTGCTTGATCACCTTTATCATATTGATTCAGCTTCAACGGCATAATCAAAACCCAATTTTGAATTAAATTTTCTCAATATTCCGCACAGTTTCTATAATTATCGCTGACCATTGTAAGAAAAAAAGGTAGAGAGAGCGAACAAAAAAGGGTCCATGCTCAATCAAAGACCAAAATTACATCAACCTGGAATTTGAGGATAAACTTGCAGATTGAAACAAGAGAAGATGAAAGTGAAACACTTGCACTAACGCTCTTGCGATCCTTTTGGGTAGAATTGAATTGCTCTGATGGCAGCATTGCTTCTCGTCGTGGAGGGTAGGTGCCCTTTCAAGGAAGAACAATGGCCAAGATAAGGCTAATTAGGGCTTGTTTGTTGTGGCTGATGGCTTATGACTTATGGCTGATAGCTTAAACTGATGGCTGAATGACTTTTGGCTGATTGCATGATAGACTGTTTGTTACAGATGTTGAAAAGCTGTTTATGAGTTGTTATATTTTTTTGTTAAAAAAAAACTTCAAAATTAGTATTCATATTTTTATGTATATTTCATAAAAGGATGAAATGGGGATAATCAAATATTTATTAATAAATAGTTGTCTTCATAGCGCTACTGCTCAAGCTGTTTGGTCTGTGTTTCATGAGCTTGGTGAGGTGCCCATTCATCTTTCATCCATTGCTCAAGTTTGCACCAATTGGTGGTTGTTATTTCCCAAATCTTCCAGTCACATTATCGCTCCCCCCATTATTCTATGGGAGCTTTGGAAAGCCAGAAATAGAGCTTGTTTTGATGATGTTCGCAGTCCTGCCTCGAATATTATTGCGCGTATTAAGCATCTTATCTCCTCCTCTTTGGAAGCCGCTGGATTTTTGGGAACAACATTCTCTGCTCGGCCTCATTTTCCTCGTATTCAGCGCCATCGCTCTATTTCTATTCAGTCCATCACTTGGATCAAACCGAACATGGGGTGCTTTAAACTTAATTCGGATGGGGCCAGCCGTGGAAACCCAGGTTTAAGTGCTGGAGGGGGAATTGTTCGGAATAATTTTGGAGACATTATTTATGCTTATGCTAAAAGTTTTGGTGTGTTGTCCAATTTCTTGGCTGAGTGCCGAGCTCTTCTTATTGGCCTGGTGTGGCTGCAAGACAATAATATCCGGCTGGCCAATGTTGAAGTTGATTCAAAAGTGCTTGTTGACTGTTTGGGTGGATCGGCCTCTCCTCCTTGGCAATGCAGATATTTATTTAAGGCCATGAGTTCCATTGTTTCATCGTTGCAGCTTTCCATATCTCATTGTTTTAGGGAAGCTAACTCAGTAGCTGATGCCTTAGCTAATTTGGGATGTGATGAAGAAAGGGATTTCCACTTCTTCTCTATGGAGCAATTGCCGAGGAAAATTCGGGGTTTGATTTTTCTTGACAAAGTGGGCACGCCTTATCTGCGTATTTCTTAATTTTTTAGCTTGTCCTGTTTTGAGTTGTCTAGGGATCTTGGTTGTGTAAGCTATTTCTCTTTCGAGGTCATGCTCCTCCGTCCTCCCTCTTATAAGGGCAAGGCTGGTTGTCCCCCTCAAGTTTGTATTATTTTCTTTTTTCAATAAATCCTGCAGGGTGCCATCCCTGTTTCCTTATAAAAAAAAAAAAAAAATCTTAAAAAAAAAACCAAAAAAGCTCAAAATTTTGGCTTTTTGGCTTTGGCTTTTCCATGCATAAAGGGTGTTGTACCTCACTTATTGGCTTTTGGCTTATAAGCTGAAACAAACACTCTAAATATGACTTTTCAAAAGTCAAAAGCCAAAAGTCACTCCAAATAAGCTGCAACAAACAAGCACTTAATATGTCATTAGGAACAATGACCAACGTTAAATGAGATGGTTAATATGGAGAGAGAGGATAAATTTTAGGAAAGAGTCGGAAGAGTGTGAGGAAAGGTCTTAAGTGCAGGACCAATGGTGCAAATTGTAAATAACCTTAGGGTTATTTTTTTAAAGATTCTCTTTTTACCTTACTTGTGGAGAGTTGATTACAATAGAATAGTAGATGACTAATTTGGTAACAATTAGAATGTTGGAAAATATCAAGATCGTTGTCTTACCATCACATCATTCCACTGACTGGATTGAATCCCTTCTCATACCATCTCCAACAAGGAACCCTAAATTTGGTCAGATTTTACCCCAAAATTGATTTATTTCAGTACCAAATATTATTTCAACTCCAATCCATAACCCCAAATCTCACCCCAAATAGAATATTCTTTAGCATATTCTATTTTTATTTCTTTTACTTTATTTATCAACATATATATTAATTTGATATTAACCATTTAAATAATAATAATTAAGATTGCACAATTAGTAATTTTAGTATATTTAATTGTTATATGTTTATAATATTATTTACGTCATTAATAATATTTAAAAATTAGTAATTTTTTAAACTAAATTGAAGAAATATAATTTAATAAACATACAAGTACTTGAAAATACCATAAAAAATATTACAATCAATACAAAATATTAAAAATACTTAATATTATTATTATTATTATTTATTTATATTATCTAATATTAGATATTTATTAACTTTTCATACATTTAAATAAAAAATATCATATTATAAATAATTTTAACAATTATATAATTATTAAAAATTAAGTTAATAGCATGGGTCCCACCAATATCAAATTTGGGGTAGCTACAGTGGAACCCCAAATTTGGGGTAGGACTGTAGTCAACCCCAAATTTGGTATTGAGTTTGGGGTTCGATTGGAGTTGGATTTTGGTTACCGAACCCTCAAATCAAAGATTTGGAGGTACCGTTGGAGAAGCCCTTAATTCTTTCGAGATTGTCCATCAAAGAGTAGAAGCGGTGATTTCCTTGCCCTCAATCATAATAATCTTCTACTTTGACAAGTATCATAATTTTCCCAATAAATTCTATGAAGATGTATCATTTAACAAAACCAAGGCAAAAATTTATGTAGGACGGTCTTACAGATCCTAAATCCGTAAGACAAAGCCCTAACAATGATAAAAAGAAGGTAGCTAGAGCTGATAACCCATCAATAAAGACCGCGGGTTACCCTGTAAAAAAATGAGTCAAAATGTGAGAGAAAATATGTAAAAAAGTCGGACAAATGAGACTGAACCCCGCGGATCGGCCCGAATCCACCAACACAGCTCGCGAGTCACCCAAGGAGAGCCACGCCACGTGTGACCTCGCTAAAGGTGACAGGACATTAATGAGAAGTTTGTTGTTTTGCTCTAGTGCCCCTGTATTTTAAAAGTTTGCTGTCGAAAATTTCATTTTTCCCACGCCTTTCACTTTCGTCCTCTGTTAACTCTGTTAGCCTTATTTGCCTTGAAATGTTTGATGGACCCTAATGAAATTTGATGAAATGATAAGAGACACATTTAAAGTCAAACGTGATATATTTAAAAGGCAAAAGTGACACTCTTAATACTAAAAAGTGACTCTTTTTATGTGAAAAAAATAATAATTTTCATTAAAATACAAAGTAACACTTTTAGTACTAAAAAGTGACACTCTTAATACTAAAAAGTGACTCTTTTTATGTGAAAAAATAATAATTTTCATTAAAATACAAAGTAACACTTTTAGTACAAAAAAGTGACACTCTTAATACTAAAAAGTGACACTTTAAAACCAACAGTGACGATTTTAATTTATACATTTATAATGAAAAGTAGCACTTTTCAAAGCAAAAGTAACACATTTAAGACTAAAAGTAACACATTTAAGACCAAAAGTAACACATTTAAAACTAAAAAGCATCACATTTAAGGCAAAAAAGTATCTTTTTAAAGGGAAAAGTGATATTTTTATTAAAAAGGTAAAGTAACATATTTTATGCTAAAAAGTGACACATTTTATAATGAAAAGTGACACTTTTAATATTAAAAAGTGACACTTTTCATTTATACACATGAAGAATGACGCTGTAATTTTCAAAAGTCGAGGGGTTGTACTGAGATTATTAAATCTTAACTCATTTAACATATATAGAATATATAGATCCGTATCCGTAAAACCGTTTTACATGAGACCACCTCCCAACCCAAATACTCTTTTCGTTTTGGACAAAAAATCTCCGTTTAAAAGTCAAAGTTTTTCAAAAATTAATATTTTTAGTAGTCAATTAATAATAAAATGATATTTTTAATGCTTTTATTTTTAAAAATCGACTCTTCAAATAAAAGATCTCAAAATAGAATGAAGAACTTTTTTTCTGAAAGAGAGGAGGGAGTAGTTATCAGTTTTTTCTGGTATATGCCTCTTCTCCCATCATTATACAATCTAGTTCTAACTTCCTATCTTTGGGGAGTGCAAATCTTTTCTATTCAGTCATTTTTCTAGCGCTTTCATTGTTGGCAGCCTCAATAAACACTATTCATGGAAATGCTAGTAATAAAAAAGATGCACATTAACTAGTTTCCAAACAATTGGAGGGCTGTGTGACAAAAATAATTCAAACTTAGAATTACTTATAACTGTATATTCAACAAGAAAATGAAGAATTGCATTAATATACATTGTTTTTTGGTCAAGTGCCTAATCTCCCGAACCCCCGAACCCGGTAAGACAACAAGGGCAACCTGAGATACGTGGTTACGCTAGAAAAACCCCCTACTAGCTGATGGAGTATACTTTCTTATTTTGCACATGAAAACACTTGGCTGTTCATTCTCTTCTCTGCGGTCCATTAGGTCTCGAATCAAGAACAAAGAAAACCATGATCTACACAACTCAGATGAATATGGGTTGTTCTTCAGCTCCTTGGATTGGTGGGAAAACCAAACAGCAAATGAGAACAAATCACAACTTACTGAAAGCAAACACAGGAAATGTAGTTCAGAGATCGTTGAGCTGTTTAGGAAGTAGAACCAAAATAACAATAAATTGATGGAGATTAGAATATTTAGAGTACAAATTAAAGCAGAGTTGACTTTGCCATCAATCTAAGTAAGCTACAGCTAAGAATGCACACACCTCTATGCGTAAAATTATATTCGGCTGATATCACGACCAAACACAAAAGTGGTAGCCCAGTTAATTGCCACATAGAATCTGTTCCTCCAGCTTACTACGCGCGTAAGATATGCCGAACGCCAAATAAACCAACTAGCGAATCCCGCGAGGGATAACCCTTTTGCTTCCTGCACATGAAATTAGGGAGTCACTCATGCCACCAAATGTTGATAACTTATAGCATAAGAGAAACAGCTGCTAATCTTAAATCTCCAAATCACCTTGCTCTCTCTGAGGTCCACCAGAGCCTTAAATCTCCCAATAGTGGCCATGCTTCCCAAATGCTTATACACAAATGGATCCCCCAACTCTATATCCTTAGCAGAATTAGCACGCCCACCACCTGCTTTTCCAATCTTGTTAATTAGGTTTGCCAGATATTTCCCCTCTCTCTCTGCGACCTGTTTTGAATATTTGCATGCCAAATGGAAGTGCATTATTAACCTAATCATTGAAAGTTGCAGTCTATCCTTAAAAGAAGTAATATTTGACCACAAACAGTAAAAAGAATCAAGGTTTTCTTTAGCTTAAACGAGTATAATAACCAAGTGGCAAGAAAATCATATTATAAAGGAAAATCAAATGGAGACTGGATAGTTCAAACTGCATGTCTCCAAACTGTACAAGAGAGGGACGGGTGGATAAGGGGATTACTTACCTGGGCCAAAGCTGGAAGTGTTGGTCTGCCAGTACTTTCAAGGAACCCACAGCAGTCGCCAATAGCAAAAACATCCAGCACAGAAGGAACTTGTAGCCATTCATCAATACCAATTCTGTAAAACTAAGGATACCTGTCAACGTGTCTTCGTCAAAAGTATAAAAACTTTGATTTATAATTATTGTTAAATAGCAAGTAGAATAAGAGTTCCAGAATTAGGTTAAAATAAAGCTCAATAGTTTTACGGTTACCTTCCACCAGGAGCTTTTGGAACTTCGAGATTTCTTACAAAAGGGGATGGGCCAACACCAGTAGACCAAACTAACAGCCCATAAGGAACTTCTGTACCATCAGTAAGAACTATGCTCTTAGATTGAACATCCTTCACAATTCCACGAACAAGACGAACTCCTGACTGAAAGAAACTTAATACATACACATCCAGATAAAGATATAGACAAGCCCAACGATATAAGGCCACTATTAGTAGAAGTACAAGATAATTCTCATATTGGCTTAGATGAAGTAAAATCAACCTACATTGAAGGAACAGAGGATGCAGTTTGTTATCACATTGATAGTACAGGTGCACTATTCAATAAGTTCCAGTCTCTCACCTTAGTCAACTGCTTAGTAGCATACGTCCGAAGACGATCATCAAAAGAAGATAATATCTCATTTGCCTGCAAAAAATGTTACGACTGTCAAGAAATCACGAGTTTATAGACATTTTCATCTGGTTTAGATTGAGTAAATTATATAAATTCTTAACATGGAATTTGAAATTTGTAAATGGTTTACCAAATGATTGAGAGAACAATTGACTTTGATGATGAAAGGCAATAAAGAAATACACCAAGAGATCAATTATGAGGACATCTAATGCAATAAAAATAATCAGCTAACCTCAATCAGTGTAACATGGATATAATCTTTCACGTGAGAATATCTTTGCTTAACATCCCTCACAATGAAATCACTAAGTTCACCACTGAACTCAACTCCTGTGGGACCACCTCCTACAACAACGCAATGAAGGAGTCTACGCTTTTCTTCCTCACTAATTCCTGTCTCATCCCACACCAATAGCTAAAATAAGAACTAAAGTTCTAATTCTTTTTCACCCAACTCTATACTACCAAAGACAGAAAAACAAGTACATGAATAGAATCATTCATATAAGTAGCGTACCAGGCACATCAGAGTGCATCAAGTTTAGTAGTAGCTTCCTCCTAATTTCCACAGCGTGATGAACCTCACGAAGGAAAATCGCGTGTTCTTTCACACCCTTAATTCCAAAAGTAGAAGCCTCCGCTCCAGCAGCAATGACTAACTTATCATATGAAATTTTGAAATCCCACGGGTCCATTGTATCTAGTCCATCTGTGACAGTTTGGCAATGCACCTGGTATAACATTTACAACAAAGTGTTATAGGTACATCATTAACATCTTCAAGCCTAAAAGCTTCAGAGGCTGCACTGTTTGGATCCCATAAAATGTATTCCTCAAAATGGATCCCCTTTTCACTTTATGGATGCCCCAATTCATAGTCATTTTTCAGTTTTTGAACAATTTTCAAAATATGCTAACTTCAATGACGGTTCAATTAAAAAAAGGGGGAACTTATGACATTTTGACAATAATGTATTCCTCAAATATGTTGACTTTCCAACAAGGAATCTCCAAACTGAGAAAAATCTGGTAGAATGCCATCAAATTATATCCCACATATGACCTCATTTAGTCTAAAAGTACGAATTTTGCTTCTTTTATTTTTCAAGCACTATTCCCCCTAAAACCCCCCATGAAATTCGACCCTGTGACCGACTGAGAGAACGCACTAACCACTTGAGCTAACCATCAATCTCGTACAAATTCTTCTTTAAGAAGCTGAAATTACCCATATTCTCACTTTTATAGAGCAATAAAAGATTCTTCCCAACTTAGCACATTTAGAGCTAACCCTCAATCTTATACAAATTTTGCTTTAGGAAGCTGAAATTGCCAATATCTTTTCCCTTTAAGGAGCCAAAAAGATTCTTCCCAACTTAGCACATTAGGAAAAGTAAGTGCTATTCCCTCCATTCCACGTTAAGAATCTTGTTTCTAAATTCATAAGCCGCTACAACTTCTCTTAAACTTCACTCCCTAAAAATGGGCACATATCAAATCAATATTCTACATACATTTACTCTGTTATAGATAATAAAATAATTAATAATATTTTAATAGTTGAAAACTATAGTAAAAACACTGCTGCATTGCAACTTATATGATTTTGAATAGACAATAGATTTATATAAATGTTTAATCAAAATATAATCCGACCCACAAAAAGAAAAAAGTTAGGCTAAGGACGGGGTACTATATTGGGTTCATAGGCAAAATGATCAAAATTTTCAAACTTTTAACTCATTTCTTAAGTAACCAAACAATATATTAAAGGATATTTGTATTCAAAGAGTCCACTTTACAGGAGTAGTTTAACATTTCAAGCATTAAAAACTAAGTTAAGAATACTATGAATCATTCAAGTGTAACCTTTATAATTTTTAAAATACACCTAAATTTATATAATCCTTCACATTTCAAATAATAGTCCTCTTTGACCCGAACGAAAAAGTAATCGATTATATTATAAATATTTGTGTAAATTGCAGTTTCTAATGTCGATCATTATTAAAGTAGGTGGAAAAAAGTAAGGTTATATATTTTACTAAAAATTAAAGTTCGCGGACTAAAAAAGAAACTGAATTATTATTTGAAATCGGAGGGAGTGCTGTATTATTGGTCCATATAATCAAATTGAAAAAAAAAGTCAAAATTGGAGTCTTTGCATGAAAGGGGGGCAGGAGTAATTAGTAGTCGTACCACATGGTTGTCGGTGTCAAGGGACTTGCAATTCGCAAGAAAGAAGTAAGAACCGGGTTCCCGCGAAACCGCCGGCTGAATTCGACTGATCGGCTCCGCCACCGACCGGAACTCAAGAGTGCCTACGCATGTAGATGCTAAAAGAGGCGTGAACACCATGTGATTCCTAGGAGAGATGGAGACGACGTCGTAGATATTGGTGTCGATCCCCTTTAGGAGCCTACACCCGGCCCAACCGGATCCCAACACAACCACCCTGGGCTTCTCGTCGGGCTTGGTGGGCCCCAGGCCGGCGTAAGGCGCGGGAGCCGCATCGGCCACTGAGCTGAAATAATGTTGCGAGAACAGTGATAAAGATGGCGTGATTTTGGTGGGTTTGAGGGATCGTTTGACCGTGGATAGTTGGATTAGATTCCTGACCCAATACATGATTTTCGATTCTTTCCTACGTCGTAGAAATGAATCTTAATCTTAATTCTATAAATGAGTGAGTGATGAGTGAGGTTTAAGAAATTTGTTTTTTCGTTCGCAGAATGTTTGGAGGGGAGGAGAGTGGAAAAATTGACCGAGTAAATTAGGTGGCAGGTCAATTTGTTGAACAGATGGCGGTATATCTGTTTCGTGGATGACAAGAGAGATAATAAGATTTGCTTTCGGCTTAGGTGTATTTGAGATTTATCACAAGCATAAGATTTTCGATTCAATTCGTTTTCAGCCAACATCGTAAATTAAATCACCTCTGTTGATTTTAAAATTTCTCAAATTGAATTAAACTCTTCAAAGTTTATAATCGAACCACTTGATTCGGTTCGATTTTATAATTTTAAATAAATTTTTTTTATCAACTTATAGAAGATAATACTTCCATTTCTAATTAAAGATAGAGTCATTTTTCAAACTAGAAGCAGCCACACCGATAATCAACAAGAATTTGAATATTTAATGTTTCAGGAAGTAACAGTAAGCAACAACAAACATCAACAAGTAAACATCAATAAACAAGAGCAGCAACAAATAATAAATAAAGTTAGAAAGTAGATATATCAATAAATAATTAATATATATGCATGTATAATATTACTCCCTCTGTTCCTAAATAATCATCATAGTTGACCCAGCGCACAGTTTAAGAAAAAACATTTGACTTGATTATTTATATTGGTTTAATGTATAATTTCCTTTAAAGTCCATGTATATGTGGCTCATAATTAAAGTAGAATGAAAAAATTAGGGTAAAATGGTAAAAGTGATGTTCTAAAAAGGTAAGTTTCAAACTGGACAATTATTTTAGAACGGACAAAAAAAGAAAGGATGACGATAATTTAGGGACGAAGGGAGTAGTATATATGATATATATTTTTAAAAGGCGATTCAGTTCGATTCAATTCGGTTTAATATCAAAAATCTCAATCCAAATCGAACCACTCGATTTTTTATTTTTTCAAACCATAACTGAACTGTTTTCATTAAAAATCGAACCAAACCGTACGATTCGATTTGATTCGATGGTTCGAGCTTACACCTCTAACTACCACCTCCATCAAATAAAATAATAAATAAGTATTCCTGTTTTTTTAAATCATTTTAAAATAATATTAGTAGGTTTTTAAGTGTTTGTTTGGTGGAGCATTTTAACAAAAATGGTGGCAAAAAATGCACTGTTTTCACTTTTAAAGTGTTTCAATGCAGCGTTTTAAAACGCAACCTTTTAAAATGTGCAGTGTTTTAAAAATATGTTGCGTTTACAACTACTCTGTTTATGGAAAATAGCGTTTTGAAATAATTTTCCAAACGTGTTTACAAAAAAAAACTGTGTTTTGAAAACATTGCGTTTTAAAAACGCTGCGTATTGAAAAAACTGTGTTTTAAAACGCTGCACCAAATGAAACCTTATAAAATATAATACTCCTTTCGTCCCAAAACTATTGTCATGCTTTCCATTTTCGTTTGTCACAAAATAATTGTCTTATTTTAAAATTTCTTTTTTAGGATCACACTTTTATTATATTTTTTATCATACTTTAATTATGGGTCACATACAAATGAGTTTTAAAATAAACTATACATTAAACTAATATTAATAAGGGCGGTAACCAGACAGGTACCTTGTGGAGAAAATACAACCTCAAAAGTCCACAATAATTTTTTAAAACTACTACAGTACACTTTTGGAGGAAAAATAACGAACATACCATTAATGAAGGAAAAGCGCGCGGACAAAGCCACAGTCCAAATTTGTGCGTCGCTCAAAATTTTAGGCATCACTCAAATTTTTGGGCATCGTAATGCAAAAGTCATTGCCCCAAATTTGGGCGTTGAAGGAAAAAAATTGAGCGTCTCTCAAAATTTTGGGTGTCGCAATGTAAAAGTTACCGCCCAAAACTTGGGCATCGCAAGGAAAAATTTGACGTCACTCAAATTTTTGGGCATCGATCATTAAATCTTCACTTTAACTTGACAGTGACATTTACCTAATTTCTTCTTTTACTTTCCTTTTTCCCCTTTCTAACCTCATTTCTAATTCACTCTTTCTTCCCCCTTTCCAGACGAAGAGACTTGTCTCCCTCTCTCACCATTCCGATGAAGGCAAATGATAGTTTTTAGTACATACTTGTTTCTGGGTTCATTATTGTAGTTATTTTGATGATGACAAATGTAGAATTGTTGTATTTCATAATTGACTCCATTGACAAAAACTTCACAAATCTTGATGCACTGAGATCATCTCTCATTGGCAACCTCCACATGAGCACCGTTATTGCCTTAAACTAAGAAATTCTTTCAAGGTAAAAAGAGTCTCACAATTTCTCCCCTTTTCTCGATCTATTTTGCCCTCCCTCCACCACTCTTGATCTGTTTCTCACTTTCTTTATTTCGATTTATTCTCCTTGTTCAAGCTCTGACTGATACATAGCTAAAATTCATGAACATGTATATGATTTTAGGCGTCGTCCACATCGGAGATAACGACGCCTAAATCGGAGGCAACGATGCCCAAATCATAGGTAACAACGTCAAAATCATAGGCATCGACGCCCACATTATAGACAACGATGCTCATAAGGTTTTAACCCAATTCTTTTTTGAAGCCTGCTTCTCTGACTTTTAAGACTGCATGTTGTCTAAAAATTAGTTTTAAAGTAATTTGATAGAAGTTCATGATCTTCATCTTTGCCTGCTATCAAAGGCAATGACCTTGAAAGAATACAGATGGAAGGCTCAATCAATTGCAATTTGTGAAGAATCTTTAGCATTCGATATCTCCATTATTCTATAAAATTGCCCAAGGAGTTTAAGGACGTGAAATGACGATGTATTGTAAAGGTTGAATTTAACAAAATGGCTATGTAATTTTGAACGAAGGACGGTAGGAGGAGGAGGAGGGGCATTTAAGAAAAAAATTAATGAAATTGGATTTATGCGGTTGAAAATAAGAAAGGAACACCATAGCGGTTACAATTTCAGAAAATGAGACCATCCCGTAATTATTTCTATTAATAATCTAGTCAGATGCATTTTCTTAAATCATGCGTTAAGTCAACACAGATGATAATTTTAAGATGGAAGGAGTAATTGTCTATTATGCTCTTGTTTTACAAAAAATAATGAGGTTTTTTTAATATTTTTTAAGGAACGAGAGACGGTACATAAAAGATGTATTAATAATCAGAAATACAATATAAATAGTGTGAGCTTAGTCTCTGACCACTTAACATGATGAAAGGTTTTAGTAGGTTACAAGACGAGGGACATACCTCAAAATTATACTCTCATTGTTCTGGTCAAATAGTAAACTATACTTCGTTAAGAGTCAATATTCAAATATCGTGTTTACAATCTACATAATATTTCAATATCGTCCTTTACATTTGATATTAACATATTGACTATACTCAAGCTACAATATTATATCTCTTAATAATTAGTAGGACTAGCGATTGAGTGTGTTGTGTCGGGTATTGGTTGGGTCGAAATGGGTCGTAATCTGTTATAACTCAAAATTAAACAGGTCAAAATGGTTAACAGGTCAGAGTCGCCCCCCCCCCCACATTTTCCATAAAAAAACATGCTTTTATATAGCAAAAAATAACGGGTTCAACCAGCTTTAATCCGACTCAAAGCGGTCCGTTAATATTTTTCAGTCGAAATGGGTAACTTGTTTTGACCAAAAAAATAACAGGTCGGATAATTTTCAAGTCGAATTGGATGGGTTAATGAATTTTGAGTTGTAATTGTCAAACCTAATAATTAGACTTTTCAAATATGGATTATTTGGGTGAAACGAAGGAACCGCCTATTTTCTAGGTGGTACGAATGTAGGTACTTATTAGTTGCATGTAACATTAATCTTTTGAAATCAAGGTATTATATGATTTACACTTAAGATATTTTTTAAAAAATTATTGTAATAAGAACATATATTTTACAAAATCAATTTGAATACATTGAAAATATCCCAATTTATTGATATTAGTTTCTAAAAACAATAATAATTTAATTGAAAAACAATAATCTTAATCACCAGGGTATCTATATCTATACATATATAAAAGGAGAGGTGCGATTTTTTGGAAAGTTCCCGCCAAAATGTACTTTCCAAAAATAACAACACTTCTACATTGTATATGTGTCATTAATGTATTGGAAATGAAACGAATTTGTAATCAAAATTAATTAGATAAATAAATCAGAAAACTTTTGATATTCTTTCTTTAAATTGAGACAATTGACAACCATATATACCAAACTATTTCAACCTCATTTATATCCGGCAATATAAAAAATAGTTATGATTTTTTTAACTGTATTGAAATTTCAATGAGCTAGTAAATAATTATTTATTTCAATTGTTGAATTTAATAATCACTTATCAATTGAATGATAAATGAATAAATTATCAAAACAATTACATGAATTATCATTGAAGTTTAATTTTTTCGGCTGTAATTGAACGCCTAAAGAAGTTAGACAATTCATTAGCTTTTCTCTTCTCGAGCAGTTTTTAAAGATAAAACCACTATAAATTTGTTACAATTTTGTTTGTTGAACATCATTGCTAAAAACAACTGAGGATAACACATCAATATAGAAGAAAGCTATATAAAATGCCTCCCTCTCTCATTTTGCTTAGAGATATCAGCCAGACCAAGGGTAAGCCTAGATAACTCAATGGTTTTTTGTGCAAAATGTATATTTTACAATGTAAATGTATCTTTCTAACATGTAATACTTACTGTATTCTTTTTATTTCGATTGCTTAGGATCTCATGTACTTGGTCCTCCCTTTTTTTCTAGAGATTATGGAGTTACAATAAACTGAAAACAGTTATATATGCGAAATTATTAAATTCTCAAGGTACCTTTGTAATCAATAAATAGCTTAAACATATGCAATGTATGTGATTAAAGATATAGGGAATAAATTACGATAATTTAATAAACATCATGTTAAAGTGTACGTGCTAAATTTAATACAATTTAATGATCTTCAAACTGATACATATTTATTGGTAACCAATATATATTTATATTTATTTATTAATATGCACTGTGACTACAAATTTCTCAATTTTGGTTTTATCAAATCAGAATAATGAACATTTATAAATAAAATCTAATTAAATCAAAGGAATTTGAAATGTAGAGACGAAAAACAAATAAATTAATGACTACAAAGAGGCCAATAATTTGAAATGAATAACTACATTAGATACAAGTGATTTAAAATAGATGTATTTTAATTATAAAAAATGTTAAAAATAGATCTTCAAAATACAAATCTAAAAATTTGAAATCTATATTTTTTTCTATACTCAAAATATAAAAAATTCGGGTATAACGTTAAATACTGAAAATATAAAAAAGTCTCGACTTATTTAAACCGTATTTTAAAAAATAATTAGGTAAAGAATCATAAATACTTGGATCTTATTATAAGTCATTTTTTCCAGTTCACTAAGTAAAATTAAGCTTTAAGATTTTAAAAAAATTGAAATACAAAGTTGAATACTTTATAATAAAAAAAATCTAACGCACCTTGCTACAAAATGGTTTGATCTAATTCTATTTTGGTTGGGGAAAGTCGGTAGATGAATTTTTGAAACGAAGACTTTGAAGAGATGAAGAGTCATTGTCTCATGTTCATCGGGGGAATTTCCTAGATTTAATGCTATAAAAATAAGAAATGTGACCTTTTAGACGACTTAATTGATTAAGAGTGAGAGTGAGGCGATGTATATATTAGTTAGAGTGAGTGGGGGTGGGAGTTTTAGGTTAGAGAGTGAGAAACTCTTTATTTATATGACAAGTGCTTGAGATTTTTTTGAGCCAGATTGGTTATAGTTGGAGTAATATTTGTTGTTCATTAAAGTAATAATAATTTGGATGAAAACAATTGAGAAATTTGGGTAACGTGAAATTTTGAGTATTTTTAGTATTTTTTGTTGTTGTTTGTTTTAGGGAGAAATTTTGGTCCGTCCACTATGTAAAATTTTCAACCGTTACAGTTTTTTATGTTTTTTTTAAACTAAAAATAACACTTTTATAGCGAAAAGACTACGACTCTTAATGAATCGAAGGTGCGCTACAGATCACTTAATCAATTCATCAATTTAAATCACATAATCTAATTTATGCATCGCGCCTTAAATCATAATGTACTAAACCTTCATCTTTCTTCTTTCATGTACACAATCAATATATGATTCAAAATTAATGCATCTTACCCACATCTCACATCTAAGTCGATGCATCACAATTTACAAATTAATGATACATTGTGATTCAAAATTGATGCATCGAGTTTCAAAAAGGGTATTTAAAAACGAACAAATTTCTATTTAGATCTTTCATCAAACAGTATATGCACAGTAGTACAAACACAAAAGTAAATTTATTTTGAATCACACACACAAACACAAAATGAAGAAGAAGAAGAACGAGGTATGAATAAGAAAGAGAATGTGAAGACATAAAATGTATTTTTATATGTTTACATTTTCAATAACCAACATTTTTTTATAGCCACTACGTTAGTACGAAATATCATAAACTATTATCTTTATCAAATTTTATCGTTTAGAGGCATATGTCTATTATCAATTGTTGACTTTAACGAATGACAAAGATGATTGAATTCCATCCAATTCTTCCTTTTTGAATAAAGAAATACATCTAAATAAATTTATAATTACTTTTTTAAATTTATGTGATCTATTTTTAATTTTACTTTTTTTTATTTTTTTATTTTTTCATATTAAACTTTTTAATTATATATTTTTTTAACTTTAATTGAATATATAATTTGATATTAGTGTACAAACCGTGCAACGCACGGGAGGATCACTAGTAGGTCATATAAATCAAACCAAAATATATAGGTTTAAAAGCAAAACAAATATACCTTTTAGGCTTTTATCAAACCAATTCTCACGGCAGCATCTATAATTCTATGTACTTGTCTTTAAGAAACTTCATCTTTTATGGTACGTTGATTCTCCATGATTCTAGATCTCCTAAGAAAGATGGGAAATAGTGTCTTGAATTTGAGATCTAACAATAATAGAGCTTGCAAATCATTAGTTTCAGTCATAAAGAAAACACGCATAAACATCAAGTATCAATCATGAGCTCAATAACTGTTGCCCGTGCAAGCATTGAACATAGCGGGCAAGATGTCCGACGAAAGACCATCCCTGATCCCCGTCCAAGCCTGATTGGATCGAGGCCTTGCCTCTCCGACCAAACGGCCATGCTCGGGGAATATTTATATCTCTATGGTCAAACGTGGCCTATCTGGGCAGGGCCATGCCCACCCGGGCAAGCACACGGCCAGCTAGCATCAGAGTCATAAGCTCCATAACAGATTATGTAGTTTCTTAATCCGAGATAGACTCTTTTCTTATCTATTCTGAAAATTACGTGGTTGCCCTCCAATTACGTCTACGATTTAGGGATTGACTAACTCTAATAGGCAATGTTTAATCATAATTTTACAAGGATTCTTCTATGCCTCGGTGGCCTATATATAGTATATACCCCTTCATAAACTCTAAAAAAGGTGCACGATTTCTTAAGTCTAGAAACTCGGTCAAATTACCTTCTTACACATAATTCTTTACTGATTTTCACCACATCAGTGGGTTTGATTAGATTTGAAAATTAAGGATCAGAGTGACAGATTATATAGAAATAACAGGAAAAAAAAAGATTGAGAGAGTAATTAACTTTTATTATTCGTATCGACTCATTTAAAAGCTTGAATTATTGGAGGAAGACTCATAAATGTATATTATAAACACTTTTTATCTTATCCATGGAGAAAGTTATATGTGTCAATGCACTTTAGGAACAAACAAGACGATTTGAACTATACATATAATCTTGTAATCTGAGACCCCGTCTCAAAGAGATTTGGAGAGGTATGACCTCAAGAGTATTACTGACTAGTTTTTTTAACATGTGTGTTAAACGCATGTCAATTAAATTCTACATAAATAAAATAAGGGGGATCGATTTATTAATAATTACAAATAAATATATTACTAATCATTATAAATTCTAAAAAAATTCCTCATACACAATATTTGTTATCTTATTAATTAGTTTTTCATCTTCATCGCATATCAATATTTTCAAACCAAAATAATTTGTTACTCTAGAAACTACGACATATAACTATCCATGGCTAAATACTAGTTTTTTAAAAAAGAGACCTATGTGCAATTATTAGTTTTAGCACTTGTTAATTTTCATTGCATATGATATCAGCAATCAAAATTGTCTTCTCTTAAACTTAAAAGACAGTTTTACATCCAGGGCCAGCCCTGTAAAATATAAGGCCCAAGGCCGATTAAATCGAACGGGGCCCTTCGTTTGTAACATTTTTTTTCTATTTTTGAAAAAATTAAAGAAACAAATATAGAATATAAAAAAACATTTCATTACAAAGTCATGGGAATAACTCATGAAAAAAAATTCAAGTTTCATTATCACTCAAAAAACAAACAAACAAACAACTTTCTTTGCTACCAAGTATATTTTCTCTATTTTAATATATAGTATACATTGTTGTTTTATAATTAGACTTGCACAGATAAAAAAATATTATATTTTTAAAAAAATCCATTATTTGGATCTAAGTCGGTAAAAATACAAGTTTTGAATCTTAATTTACAAATATAATGGTTTTAATTATTATAATTTTGTCAAAAATTAACTCAACACAATTACACTTACCTATGGTTGCTTTTCTTAAATATCGATTTTAAAATTTCAGATATAATATCTTTAAAAATTGTGTATTTTTATATACATAGCGTACCTATGATACACATAGCTTTTCCCAATATGTATCATAAAATTAAAATTTCGATACACGATACATATCTATGATTTATCAACTATATGATAAATCTTAGAATCCAAATTTTCAAATTTCAAATTTCAAAATGGCAAAATTACTAGGTTAAATGTGAGGAAAAACAAAAAATAGAATAAATAGTTCACATAACATACTTTAATAATTAAAGCAATTAAGAAAAATTGAAGAAAAAAATGATTCCCGCTGGATAGGTAGTTTAGGGCTTATTATTATTATTTTTTAATAATACGAATGGTAATTTTCAAATTTGGGGCCCAAAAAATTGGGTATTTTTTGGGGGACCAAGGTCATGGTCTCACATGTTTTGCAGTTAAGCCGACCCTGCTTACATCAGATAAAGTTAATGACAATTTTGAGATAAAAATATTTTCTCTAACATTGCTTCGTTTCAAAAAATTTGTTTTTACTTTTAACAATGTGATCTCTAATATTTATAATGATTAGTCTTGTTCCATTACACAACCCCGCAACATGGTTAATGTTTCTCAATAGCATTACTAGAACACTAATTTTAAGTGTCAATTTATGACCTGACAACCTCGAACACTTTATACTATTAAAAAACTATGTATAATGAATGTTTTCGAACAAACTTGAATTTTTTTTGCCTTGTAAATAGAATCCGAACTCAAATAAGTTTTTCCTTTTAAATGATTACATTTATTAAATTATATTTGTATTTTTTGAATAAAGAAGCTAAAATCAAAATAATTAACGAAATTATTTTTACCGTTAACTATTGTTTTTATTTTGTAAAGTATTTTGATTTTAATGGCTTCCATTATATTTTTTTTTTGTTTTCTTGACTTCATCACTATTATTTTGTTTTATTTTTAAGAATTAGTTCTACGGAAACATTTTGTTTCGTATTTTTTTTTATTTTGCTAACCTCAGTTTAAATTGTTTTGTTTTATTAACTCTGTAACTATTATTTTTGTTCCATCAAATATTTTTATTTTACTAACGTATTTTTGTTTTACATAACTATTTTTAAAAATTTGTTTTAAACTTTTGTTCCGTAAATTATTTTTCTAATTATATTAACATCAGTTTAAATTATTTTTGTTTTATTGACTCCGCAACTATTATTTTTGTTCCATAAAACATTTCTATTTAACTAATGTATTTTTGCTTTACATAGCTATTTTTAAGAATTTGTTTTAAACTTTTGTTCCATAAATTACTTTTATTATTTTAGTAATCTCAGTTAAATTTTTTTTTTGTTTTTATTGACTTTGTAACTATTATTTGTGTTCTATCAAATATTTTATTGTACTAACGTGTTTTTGTTTTACATATATATTTTTATGAATTTGTTTTAAACTTTTGTTCCGTAAATTATTTTATTTTACTAATCTCTGCATTAAATTATTTTTGTTTTGTTGATTCTGTAACTTTTATTTTTATAGTGGCTTGTTCCATAAATTATTATTATTTTACTAACCTCTTTTGTTTTCTTGACTCCAGAACTATTATTTTTGTTTTAGTTACTATTTTTTATATTTAAAGAGAAAATATTTAAACATAATTAAAAGAGAGGAGATGGTGGTGGTGAGAGAGAAAATAAGGAGTAGACGGGAGAGAGAAAGAGAAATACAACTGGAAAAAATAGAAGAGAGAAATAGTTAAATGGTAACTCAAAAGTCAAAAATTCAAAAATAAGATTTTGGAGGGAGAAATCTACCTTTACCGTTATATATATATAGATATAGATATCTCGAACCATCTCTTTATTTGCAGTTGAGCTTAAGACTTATAACCTAGACTCTTTAGTTTAGGCGCGGAGAAAAAACATGTCATTGTACTTTGTGTGAATCACTCTCATTCTCCATTAAAAATTACTTATATACTCCCTCCGTTCCAAACAGAGAGTCCATTATTCTATTTTGAGATGATTCGCTTAAAAAGTCCATTTTTAAAAATTAAGGCATAAAAATGTTATTTTATTACTAATTAACTACTAAAAATATTATTTTCTTAAAAAGTTTGATTTTTAAACAAAGACGTGAGACTATTAAACATAGGAGATTGTACTTGGTCAAATACAATAGATCTCATAGTGGCTTGTTATTATCAATGAGGGCATTCGGTGTTCTTCAAAAGTGCAAACATTCCCTGCAACTTTTTTATACACCACCTCTCATTCTTAAAACTTCATATATACAATCCACAGATTTCATGAGGCTTGTTGTAATCACCAAGAGTATTTGGGTGTCCCTCACAAGTCCAACCATTCTCTGCAACTTTTTTGTTCACTACCTCTCATTTTGCATTAAATATTCTATATTCATATACTCTAAACACAGAGGATTGTACTTTGGCCAAATAATATTCACCAAAGGTATTGGGTGTTTTTCAGAAGTGTAATCTGTAGATCACCATAGGGGTTCCATTGTATCCTATAGACAATTCACGTGAACTGGCTTGTACGCGAATGTAGGTTTAATGTCTCAACAAAATCTACTTCAATGCAACTCCGTGTTAGTTTCATCTTAATGTATGCATGACACGCGCATGTTGATAAGCTAGACTTCAAGAAATGGAGTCTTAATTACAGAAAGTTGGGACGGGTGATCTGAAGTCACCTTAGTATTCTGTTCCTGACTATATATAGTAGTCATCTCTAGTGTATTCAATTCTCAGTATTGAATATGATCATCACAAACTAATGACAATAGAATAGTATGCATAGCTGTTGGCCTAACCTTGAACAAGAAGATCATAAAAGTTGCAAACTCGATATATAAAAATAACAAGTAGTTTATGCTCCATCACTTAAGGAAAACACACGCGCGCGCACACACACACACACTTCTCACACAGAGATACATAATTTCTGCAATTTTCGCAGATACATTTTTCGATATCCCACAGGCCACACCACACTACCGTGGTCTCCCTATTTTGTTGTTAGGTTCATTACGTTTGTTTGCGGATGGTTCATGGTAATCGTTGAGTTGCACCTTCAGAGATCTTCCCTCTATCTCCATCAGTGTTGTCTCGGCCAACTCTTCCCCTACAATCCATTTTCCCATTCATAATCAGTTTCTTAAATATGAAATATGACTCCATCAATCTAATGTTTTTTCTTTATTGTAAATCAACATGTGATGTGAATATGAACGTGTTTTGAATTTTGATGATAATCATCTGTTGAATCGTACAATTTAAAGAAAAATAGTCTAGTGCCAAAAATGTGGCTATTAATGTATAGCAGCAACTTTTGATTGAACGATCACGGTTGACTTAGTGTTGTTTTTTAAACTTAATTTTGTAAATAGAATTTACAAGTTATTTGAATGAACCAACAATAGCAAGATGTCCACATAATTAATAAATAAATAAAAACGTGAGATCACACTAAACAATCAAACCGAAAATTCATGCGAATTTTGTAGATATAATTTGCAAGCTATTTCGTAATGGTTGTTTGTGGTGTTGGTAGAACACGTTTAATCAAATTTGATAAAATCTATTTTAAATTGACTGAGTGCTCGTTTGTTGCAGCTTATTTTGAGTGACTTTTGGCTTTTGGCTATTGAAAAGTCATATTTAAAGTGTTTGTTTCAGCTTATAAGTCATAAGCCAATAAGTAAGGTACAACACCCTTTATGCATTGAAAAGTGAAAGCCAAAAAGCCAAAATTTTAAGATTTTTTGGTTTTTTTTAAACATGAAGACAACTATTCATTAATAAATATTTGATTATCTTCATTTTATCCTTTTATGAAATATACATAAAAATATGAATACTGATTTTCAAGTTTTTTTTTTTAACAAATAATTATAAAGACTCGTAAGCAGTTTTTCAACAGCTGTAACAAACAGTCTATCATGCAGTCAGCCAAAAGTCATTCAGCTACCAGCTTAAGCTATCAGCCATAAGTCATAAGCCATCAGCCACAACAAACGAGCCCTCAATCAAATGTGATAAAATCTACCATGAGAATTGAGGAGTCCTAATCAAATTAAACATGTCTAAATCAAATGTGATAAAATATATCCGGTACAAACCGATTTTGTAAGAAAAAATGGTAAATAAAAAAAATTACCATGAGAATTGAGGAGTTTTAATTAATTGAAACATATCTAAATCAAATGTGATAAAATCTACCTGAAAATAAATAAAAAAAAACTTTCACCATGAAAATTTGGAGTACTAATCAATTGAAACACGTTAAAATCAAATGTGATAAAATCTATATGGTATTAACCGATTTTGACAACAAAAATTGGTAAAAAAAAGAAAGAAAGAAAATGTTTTACCATGGTTAAAATCAAATATAAAGGAGGCATCGGTTTTAAAATCTATTAGAGTTTAATTTTTGGCAGAAAAAAAAAAAGAATTTATATAGATATATTTAGTACCATACACATTGTTTTTAAAGGAGGTACCTGTTTTAAAATATATCAGACTTTAATAGTTTTAATCAATTGAAACACGTCTAAATCAAATGTGATAAAATCTATCCGCAAATAAAAAACTTTTACCATGGAAATTTGAAGTACTAATCAAGTTAAACACATTAAAATCAAATGTGATAAAATTTATCTGTTATTAACCGATTTTGACAACAAAAAATGGTAAAAAAAAAACTTTTATCATGTATAAAGGAGACATCTATTTTAAAATCTATCAGATTTTAATTTTTGGCAGGAAAAAAAAAGAATTTATATAGATATATTTAGTACCATATGCATGGTTTTAATAGTTTTTGTTTTATTTGCAAAAATTGTTTATAATAAGATGATTTTCTAAACTTGTAATAAATAATTATTATGTTTAATTAGAATAACCTGAAAAAAAACAAAAAATAAGGTAAATATTCAAAATTGATCATGTAGTCATGTAATTGAAAGATTAAAATCTATAAGAATTGATAAAATCTATGCGCAAAAAAAAATTACCATAAAAATTTGGTGTTCTAATCAAGTGAAACACATTTAAATCAAATGTTATAAAATATATTTGGTATTAACCGATTTTGACATCAAAAAATGGTAAAACAAAAAACAAAAAAAACTTTTACCATGTATAAAGGAGACACCGGTTTTAAAATCTATCCGGTTTTAATTTTTGGTAGGAAAAAATTATAAACTTGTATAGAAGGTGACACGTGGAAGCACATAATTCCTTTAAAATTTTAAGAATACAACAGAAACTCGTCATGTGGTAACAACAGTTTCTGTTTTAATAATAGTTAATAGATAATTAATAGATTATTAACTAATCGGAGTAATTAATAATTATATATTAGTAGAAAAACAAATAACATATAATTATCCCGTGGATAATTTGTATAAATTAAAAATTATGAAAATAAAAAGAGATGAAAATAGAAGAGTTTTAGTAAAATTAAACTTTTATAAATTTTATAGGAAAAAATCTAGTTTAATTAAGCGATATTTGAAAAAAAAACAAAAATCCTAAATCGCTATCATAAATTTTCTCGTAAAACGATATCATAAATTTGTTTTATCTTATCAATTAGATTTAGGAATTTTATCATATATAATTAGATTTAGAATTTTTATCTTAAACTAATCGATTTTGAAAAAAGAATTTTTTTTTTTACCATTTCGAAGGTGACACATGGCATCACAAAATCTCTTTAAAACTTTTAACTTTTCACAGAAAGCCGCCACGTGATAGCAGTTGCTTTTGTTTTAGTAATAGTTATAGATTGTACCCAATGTGATTGGTATATTGTTGGGAAGATGGGTTATAACAATGTCGAAAAACAAAACTTGGATATATTGTAAAGTTATCCACAATACACTTTCCTGTAAGAATTTTAACAGCCAGACCTGCCAGAGTTATTCATTGCGAAAACGATAAATCAAAAGGAAATTAACAAAATACTTGATTATTAACACCCGTAGGTCCGTAAAACTTATGTGAATAAGCACTCCGCACTCCCAGATCCATAATATAATATTCCCGAGCTCACCTATCTTTGAAATATAATTCCTGATTATATCAAATGACCAATGATTTCACTTAAATCATCAACATATATGAATCCCATATCGTAACTAACAAATTTCCAATTCAGCTTAAAATGTGTGTTATAAAAAATATTCGTAAAACAGTAAATTGTAAGTTTTTCAGCTTAAAAGAATGGGTCTAGTCTCTAGAAGCCAGAAGGTCGCTTAAAAAATTGAAGGACAAGAAATAAATAAATCAGAATTTATTTCTGGAGAAGACTATAATAGTAATAAATAAATGAAGATTGTCAGGCAACTGCCAACAACCCGAATCCCCCGCGCAAAAATAAATTAAGAATAGGAAAGCAACAGACGTCCGTGACACAGCTGTGACCGACCAGGCCAAACGCAGAAATCAATACGATGCACAACAAACGTTCAATGTACACCGGAACCGGATATAGAAATGGTTTAACCTCCGCCGGCAACTATCCGGACCCCCATAAGACCTTATTAACTAATTGGGGGTGAGTGGAGCTGAAATTCTGTTAGTTATTTGAATGAAATCTGATATAGTATATTGCTGAATCGATCATTTAATAAGAAAGATTTTCAAGTTTAAAAATGGATGGGTCAAATTTAAGTTTGAACTAACTTAAAAGCGGATCAATGTGTACAAGCGTGAAGAGAAGATGGATGGAGTAGGAATTAGGAATTAAGAAGAAATAAGAGTTACCTGAGAGAAAAACGGTGTTTCGAGCGGAAGAGATGACTAAAAATGCAAACAACAGGCAGAAGCAGAGTCGCAATCCAGTCGCCATTTTCATTCTGTTATAATTTATCTCTTCAATACACCAACAAGAAAACTGTATTTATAAGGGAGATGATGATGATTGATGGAGTCTAGACTCTAGAGGTTTGACGTTTTGATGTGGATGGCACGTTGGAATCTCAACAAATGTTTCTGTTTTGTAAATAAAGTCAATGCCGCTGGTTTTGGGTCAACGGACAGGTTCCTTTGCTCAATAAAAATGGGGCAACGTTAGGCCACTCTCATTTTGCACCAAAATATGAGTATTTTATGATGTAGCATACTCTCATTAGTTGAATATTTTTAGGTCCCAACATTTTAGCCAATGAGAGTGTCACATCACAAAATATTCAGATTTTGATACAAAATAAGAGTGGCCCAAATATTACTCATAAAAACGAGGCACCCCTTCCTTCTCCACCAATGCTTTCTCCTTTTCCTTTTGGTAGAAGAGGCATGTCTTTCACATATATATTTTAAAAAGAGTTAATTAACTCTATTGTAAATATAAACTTGTGTTATATATTTCAATAAAATAAAATTTTCATCCACCGAAAGTATAAAATCTTTTTACACGAGTTACGCTTAGAACATGACACGTGTCAATTATAATTTTTTTTCTTTTTGTTTTTAGATTTTAATTGACGACGTGACAAGTCATCCAAAGACCGCTTGAATAAAAAAATAAATAAATAAATTAGTAAAATACTAAAATAATAAAACCAGTGTAATGTCATCAAATAAAAAATTAATTCTTTTCAATAATGTCATTGGAAAATATGACTCATCAATTAAAATAAATAAATAGTCAAATTATAAAACTAATATTAAAAATAGAAAGTGATTTTTTTAGAATGGTCTAAAAACAAATAGGCAAAAACTTAGGTAAGATGGTTTTATATACTCCCTTCGTTCCAAAATTATTGTTCTGTTTTCCTTTTTCGTCCGTCCCAAAATAATTAACTTGTTTGAATCTTTCCTTTTTAGGACAACACTCTTACCGTTTTATCCTTACTTTTTCATCCTATTTTAATTATGACAAATTTCAAGCGAGTACAATTTTAGAAGCATGTTTTCATCTAGATCCATCAATTTTTTGGATATTTCATATAACTAGAAATTGGTTGCTAAATGACAAAAATGACATTAATGAAGACAAAACTCATCCGGATTGTCAATACAAAAAAACCCAATAATGTTGATGTCAATGCTAGGCATCAGAACTGTTAACACAATTTTTTCAAGATAAAAAAAATCCAATAATGTTGATATCAATGTTAGGCATCAGAAATGTTAACACGGTTTTTTCAAGACAAACAAAAAATCTAATAATGCTAATGCTAATGCTAGGCATCAGAACTGTTAACACAGTTTTTTCAAGACAAAAAATCCAATAATGCAGATGCAGTGCTAGGTATTAGAACTGTTAATACAGTTTTTTCAAGATAAAAAAATCTAATAATGCTAATGTCAATGCTTGGCATCAGAACTGTTAACACAGTTTTTTCAAGACAAAAAAAATCCAATAATGCTGATGCCAATGCTAGACAACAGAACTGTTAACACAGTTTTTTCAAGGCAAAAAAAATCCAATAATGTTGATGTCAATGCTTGGCATCAGAACTGTATTATTCAAATCTTTGACCAACAACTAGGAGATGATTCTCATGTGAAGTCTGAACCCAACCGTAAAGATGCTTTGGTCTCAGATCGTTATATTATAGTTGCATCTTCCTTCTTCCCTTCAAAAATATTCTCCCCAGGTATGTTCAATTTATGTTTACTTTTGCTTGCAACATCTTAATCGTTTGTCCGATTGCTGAAAATTTCAATCTTCTGTTAACAACAGCTGCGAGAAAAAAATGAGTGCCATCTATGAAGATTTACCCGACGAATGTTGGGAATTGGTTATCAACAGGCTCGATCACCACTCTACTTCGAACGCTTTCTCTTGTAAGCAAACAATTTCTCTCACTCACTAATCGACTCAGGCTCCGGTTCTCTGTCGTCGATCCTCCCTATCTGGTTCATGGCTCCATTTCCAAACTTATTCACCGATTTCAATCCCTCAAAACTGTTAAAATGAAGAAGAAATCTGACAACTAGCTTCTTCAGGGGCTAATGTGTCTACTTTCAGAAGTAACCTATTTTCAGGGGTGTCGAGTGTACACTTTCTTTTCTGAGTTAGTTTTGTTAGTTATCATCAATGGCAAGATTGTATTTTCTCCTTTATCTTTTAGTTAGACGGGCTGTTTGCCTTTTTATGCTTTAAGGATATAAATATCCTTCTGTATATGTATTTTATGATCAAGAAACTCAATTAATTCAAGATACACAATTCCTCTTTCCTTCGGTTTTTTGTCATGGTATCAGAGCTTTATTTGAAGCTTCTGTTGATCCTGAAATCTCGTCTCCTCTTTGCTCATCATCTTCATGACTGCCGATTGAAAAACATCTATAAGTTTTTCTTTCTATTTTTCTGATCAAAGGTTTCATCCTTTTCTCTTTTTTCTTTATCTTTCCATAATCTGTCTTTTGTTCTCTTGGAAATCTCAGTATGACAAATCAATCCAGTCCCATTCCTACTAAAGAAGATAACAAAAACAAAAATCAAGAACCAACAAGCCATACAGATGAATTTTATGATTTCCCTCAATCTACATTCCAACTGCCTCCTAGACATCCTCTTTATCTTCATCCTCACGACCATCCAGGTATGACTCTTGTTTCTGATCTTCTCACAAATTCAAAGCTTTCTCAATAGAAACTTGCCATCACTATTGCCTTATCTGCCAAGAACAAACTTGGCATGATCAATGGCATTTTCAACAAACCCCAACTTAATTCCAAATACTCAAATTCTTGGGATAGATGCAATTTTATGACCATATCCTGGCTTCTTAACTCTGTCACCCCTGAAATCCGTCAAAGTATAGTCTACTTTCCCACATCCTGTGAAATGTGGGAAGACCTAATTACCAGATACTCTCAAAGTGACTCCACAAAACTTTATCAAATCCGAAAAACCATAGCCCTGTGTACTCAAGGAACTTTGTCTGTTAATGCATACTTTACTAAATTTAGAGGTCTATGGGATGAATTGCAAAACATGCTTCCCCTACCAAACTGTATCTATGAGTGCAATTGTGGAGCATCAAAATTTCGCAAGGACTATGATCATGTATATAAAATAACCCAATTTCTTATGGGTTTATCTGACTCTTACACTGATGTAAGAGGGCAGATATTAAGAATGGTCCATTTACCTTCATTATCCAAGATTGTCTCCATACTTATTCAAGAAGAAGGACAAAGGCAGTGTGGTACATCCTCTAATCAACCTGAATTCTCTACTGCACTTCTTGGAAAAAATTTCAACAAATACACTGGGAGCAGCACTACTTTGCCTAGGAAATTTGGAAACAACAATAATGGTGGGAACAGATTCAACAAAGCTGGACAGAACTCTTTCAAGAACACTCAAAACAATGGCAATACTACTTCAAAAGGGAAGTTTTTCTGTGACTTCTGTCATGGAGATTCACATCCTAAAGAAAAATGTTTCTTCCTCAATGGATTTCCAGACTGGCATCCCTTATTTGGCACTAAACTTGACTTTACCAAGATGCCAAATAATAAAGTAAAAGGAAACACTATCAATTCTGCTTCCTTGAATGAGAACACCAGCAGTCACTTCACAGATGAGCAAGTTGTTGAGCTGCTTGCTATGATCAACCCTAAAGTGAATAACATCGAAGTTGAATCTCCTCTTGAACTTAGTGCAAATCACATGGCAGGTAATTTCTTCAGCTCTTATAAATATGCTAATCCTCTTTGCCTATCTAATTACAAATGCAACCCCTTAGATTGGATCATTGATACATGTGCATCTCATCATATAATTAATTGTTTTGCTAACCTTATTAATCCTATTCCCACCCAATCTGTGATCCATTTGCCTAATGGGAAGAATTCCATTATCACTCACAAAGGGACTGTCAGATTGTCCAATGAAATTATTCTCCTTAATGTCTTCTTTGTTCCAGAATTTAAATTCAATTTACTGTCAGGAAGTAGATTCACTCAAGATATCCAGTGCCTTCTCACCTTCTTTAAATCTTTTTGTTATATTTAGGATCTAGCCAAGAAAACTTGCAAGGTGATTGATAAACTTGATGAAGGATTGTATAAACTTCATCCTCCTGAGCCCTATATGGATATCAACAAGAAAAACTCCAAAGCTGTCTATTCTACTTCTAGCTTTTTTAACAATGTCTTTCCTCAAACTGTAAACAATGAAATTCATTTTAATTCCAATACTGATGGTCCTGTGTATCTCTGGCATAAAAGACTTGGACATCTACCTTTACAAGCAATGAAATATATTGATTCTTTATGCTTCCTAAATTTCAATAAATATAAAAATTTATGTTGTGATATCTGTCATCTGGCAAGACAAACCAGAAAACCATTCAGCATTAGTAATTCTATTAAGCCTTCTCCTTTTGATCTTCTACATTGTGATGTGTGGGGACATTATAAACATTCTACTTATGAAGGCTGCAATTGTTTCCTCACTATAGTTGATGACAATACTAGATCTATCATGGACTTACCCTCTGCTATTGTCACAATTTATCTCTTGATAAAGGTCATGTTGTGTGCAAGCTTCATAAATCTATATATGGCCTGAAACAAGCTCCAAGACTGTGGTATGAAAATCTCTCTACCACCCTTGTCCAATTTGGTTTCAACTCATCTCAAAATGATCATTCCCTATTTACTTTCAAAACTGATAAAAACCTTGTTATCATCCTGGTGTATGTGGATGATTTCCTTATCACTGGAACAAATAATGATCTGATTACCAGTGTTAAAAAGTATCTCCAAGCCAGATTTCCTGTCAAAGATCTGGGAGAACTTAAGTATTTCCTTGGGATTGAAGTTGCAAGAAATTCCTCAGGAGTCTGTCTTCACCAAAGAAAATACACTATGGATATCATTAATGATTGTGGTCTTTTAGATGCTAAACCTAAGTCAACTCCTATCAAACAACATCATAAGCTTGCCTCTTCTAATGAGTCTTTTCTTGCTAATCTTGCTCCCTACAGAAGACTGATAGGAAGATTAATCTATCTAACCATCACAAGGCCTGATATATCTTATGGAGTCCACATCCTCAGCCAGTTTATGGCAAATCCTACTACTGAGCAATGGAAGGCTGGTTTAAGACTTGTAAAATACCTCAAAGGAAACTCAGGCAAGGAATTTTCTATCCTGTTAATAACCCTCTACAACTTACTACATTATGTGATTCAGATTGGGCTTCCTGCCCTATCACCAGAAAATCAGTTAATGGCTTTTGTGTTTTTCTTGGGAATGCCCTTATATCATGGAAAAGTAAAAAGAAATACTGTAAGCATCTTCATCAGAAGCAGAATATAGGAGCATGGCTGACACATGTTGTGAATTAACATGGCTCATGGCTGTTCAAAAAGACTTCCAGATTGATATTGATAAACCTACTCCTCTTCACTGTGACAACAAATCTGCTTTATTCATTGCAGCCAACCCAGTGTTCCATGAAAGAACTAAGCATATTGATATAGATTGTCACATTGTGAGAAATATGCTACTGAAGAACCTTATCTCAACTAAGTATATTGCATCTCAGTTGCAACTGGCTGATCTGTTTACTAAAGCTCTCCCCAGCCATCAATTTTCTGAACTTCTTAGCAAGTTGCAAGTCAAGAACTTATTCTTCCCTTCCAACTTGAGAGGGGATGTTAAAATGAAGAAGAAATATGACTAGCTTTTTCAGGGGCTAATGTGTCTACTTTCAGAAGTAACCTATTTTCAGGGTGTCGAGTGTACACTTTCTTTTCTGAGTTAGTTTTGTTAGTTATCATTAAGGGCAAGATTGTATTTTCTCCTTTATCTTTCTGTTAGATGGGTTGTTTGCCTTTGTATGCTTTAAGGATATAAATATCCTTCTGTATATGTATTTTATGATCAAGAAATTCAATTAATTCAAGATACACAATTCCTCTTTCCTTCAGTTTTTTTGTCAAAAACCCTAGATCTTAGTAAATTACTTTACAATAATCTCCAAGTTTCTCACCTTGAAAATGTGTGAAGCGAGTTTATGATTTTGAATGCTCCAATAATGGGGTGTTTATAAAGGACGGTTTTGAAAGGCTATATCAACTTGACTTAATTCGTGTTTGGGTTTACGGTTCTTGATGCACTGGGGGGTTTATTCTCGAAAACTAACGTTCAGGCCTTGTATGCAGTGTAACTCAAGATTGATATATATATATATATATATATATATATATATATATATATAAGATATATATATCCAAAAAATATCCAAAAAATTGTACCTAAAAGATATATCCAAAAAATAGCTAGATTCATTTGAAAACATGTTTTAAAAAATGTATCGGCTTGTAATTTAATTTGTTCTTTTAATTATGAGTCACATACACATGAGCTTTAAAGTGAACTACACACCAAACTAATATTAATAATTCAGTCAAATGTGTTTTCTTAAATCGTGTACCAAGTCAACCTAGACGATAATTTTGAGACATAGTAAGTATATTTTTTGTAAGATGGATCCTCCTTACCCAACCTATCATGTGTTGTTGGGTTGAGTTGTTAGAGAGTGGGCTCCGTCTTACGAATTAAAATCCATAAGACCGTCTTACACAACACTTACTCAAACAAATAATATATATTTTTAGAATCGATGAAGTATCAACTATTTTAATACTGCCTCAAATACCAAATCGGTCAACTTTTATTCATTAGAGCAATCCCATTGTTGTCGTCTTAACCATCTTCTAATTAAGAAGATGTCATTTATCACCATTGTTCATCTTCTTGTTATGTCAACTAGGAGAGAGAAACATATTTCTTCCTAAATAAGAAGTTACCTTTTGTGGAGAGAAGAAGAGAGAGGGGGGCCGGCTGTCAGCCTCACTTTGTGGTGTGTGTGTGGGGGAGGGTTTTGTATTTATGTGGGATGATGTTAAATTTAATATTTTTTGTGTAAGAAGATGTGTAAGAAGTTTATACAATGGGAAGATATATTCTTAAGTGAGTAAGAAGATAAAAATGTGTATGTGGCAATGAGACCCAGCTAAGAAGATGTTTAAGAAGATTTATATAATGAGGATGCTCTTAAGGTCACTGTTATTTTTTTCTTCTTATTTCATCATTTATCCACGCCAAATTTGTTTAGATAATTACCATAGAAAACATTCAACTAGAACATGTGTCTTTCACATGCCACTCTTGGGATTATTTTTTTAGGGCGAATAGCAAAAATGGTCCCTTTGACTGTAGGTCTCTTACAGTTTTAGTCACTTCACAATTTTTTGTCAAATTTAGGTCCTTAATTTGAATATTAATTTTTTCAGCGTCAGTTCTTTGAGTCCTTTTGATGGATGTCGTTAACAAAATACCATTAAGTTGCCCATATGCATTTAGTAAGGGATAAAATAATTTTTTTCAAACTTAACTTATATCACAATTTTCAATCGAATCCCTAGGATTTGAAAAAAAGACCCATAGACCTTCTTCCCCTAAACAAATCAGAACTTTTGGAAACTTTTGCTAATGAAAGAAGTTTAAAAATAGAAGATTTTATGGTACAGGGGAGCACACAAATAGGAACTCAAGATGGATTCTCCAAGCCGTGAATACCAAATGGTCTTCTTCACTAAACAACGCAGCAACACCCAATCATTTCCATCTCTCTCCTCTGGCCGAAGCTTTGCTCACTCCCAGCATCACCAAATCCAAGTCTCAGATCTGGCCGAGCCCCTTCATCTACAGTCGGCTTTCATTCTTCTTCGGCGTCAAGTTTGTCAGATCCAATATCGCTGCCCTCCTTTCATCATCTCCGACCTCTCTTTCTCTGTCTACAATCAAAGCTCATCTGCTCTAGTATTCACTCCCTTACCATGTCAAACCAAAACCCCCTCTCAACAGAGCCTCCTTCCACAACGCCGAACTAGTAACATCCACCACCTCGTTGTCATCCCTCTCTCCTTCAATCAACACCCACTCAGTTAGGCTATGAGTGTTTTTTCTTTCCCCTTCACATTCTTCGAATCAGGCCTAAATTTTGGTATCTAGGACCTTGAAATCGGTACCCTAGTATCCTTTCTCCATCCATCTTTCCATTTTCCATCTCTCTCCTATCCTCTCTCTTTCACACAGACACACATTGGGTGCAACTGTGTAGATCTTTCCTTTCTAAGGCAGCAATAGCTAGGGATAACAATCTTTGCTTTCACCCAAATCTTTTTTTGCCCATTCAATCAATTATAGCCTAAGCATTTCTATTCTCATTTCCTTTTCCCAATTCCATATCTTAGTCTGCATATATGTGTGTGTTGTTTGTGTGTATCTGTTGGGGGGGGGTTTTGATAGATTAGTTTGTTTTTTTCTATCTAGTTGAATATGTAATTGGGGAAGGTCTATAGGTCTTTTTTTCAAACATCAGGGACTCGATTGAAAATTGTGATATAAGTTAAGTTTAAAAAAATCATTTTAGCCCTTACTAAATGCATATGAACAATTTAACGGTATTTTGTTAACGACATCCATCAAAATGACTGACGCTGAAAAAATTTAATACTAAAAGGACCTAGATTTGATAAAAAAAATGTTAAGAGACTAAAACTGTGAGAGGCCTATAGTCAAATGACCATTTCTGCGCTTCACCCTTTTTTTTTTTTTTTTGACATCTTTTAATCCTAATACTCTTATCTCACATTAGGTTTCACATTGGTAAAATAAGGTGCGATCTATTTTCATTGGGCACATTATTTATAGACTTTTCGGTGGGCACAGTGAATTTGGTTTTTGAACTCGGATTAACCAGAATATTAGTTTATACAAAATAAAATGTTTAGTTTCCACATATGAATCTTATTTAGTTGCATACTTGTTCATTACTCCTTGTCCCAAGAAAATAAAGGGTGAGGACTGGTTCGGTCCTCTCCATTCAATTTTCAAATGCTAAAGTCCTTCGTATTTTTATTCAATCCGTAAAAGACATTTTAAGGCGAAAGGATGAGTATGCTCTTAATGAAATTAGATTAGGCACGTGCTTCATCGCAATTCCAAGCCGATCCATAGCAATTCCAATTTCTGCATCACAAATCTAAAATTATGCATCGGGATTTACTTTTGTATTTTAATTTCAAATTGTGCATTTCAAATTCAAAATTGTGCATCAAATTTATTGTATGGGAAATCCAGTTTTTTGCATCGTAAATCCAAAATTGTGCATCAAGATTTACATATATATTATAATTCCAACTTGTGCATCGCAAATTCAAAATTATGCATCAGTGGTACCAAACCAAACGATACATCACGATTCACAAATGATGCATCATGATTCAAAATTGCTGCAACAACTCAAAAAGGTGTTTGACAACAAACAAATGGATATTACTTATTCAAAAATTTTATAATTATTTAAAATAATAATATTATATGTACATACGTATAATCATTCTTGAGCGAAGTGGATAGTGACTAATCTAACTACAATATGAGTTTATTGATGAAATCCACAACAACAAAAGGATAAGAAAAAAAGAGTTTACTTTTTTGATACACTATCTGTGAAAAAAGTTTATGCAAGCACCTAAAAAGTCATCTTTTAAATAAAATAATTTTAAAAACTTGGTCCATATTGTAGTAATTGAAATTTTACGTGTTTTTCAAATAGTAATTAGATGTATTGATGTCTTTTAAATCAACTTTAATTATCAACCAATAAAAAATCACTATTTTTTTTTTTTTTTTTGAAAGCTCATCGCTGACGCTGAGGTCTCGTACCCATTTATGAAAGCTTCCAGAGCACTGAAATCTGCAAAACCCATTACTTCCTTCTCCATTGACTTGTCTAAAATAACCCTGTTAATTGCCTACTCATTACTCAACGTCCAACAATGGGAGCCCCTTCCTCTTGCTATAATTAAGCTCTCAAACTTTTTGATTTTCCCAAGTTATCCATTCTCATATCGAATAAAAAAAACGACAGAAACATCCAGAGAGGCATGAATCAGTCTAATTGTAGCTAGAAAATATGAGATTTTCCGGTATAAAGTACAAAAAGGCAATGCAGTATTTAACTCAATTAAAGCGGATTCAAAGTCTTCCCTCTAGAGTGACAAACGCTCTTGACGGAAACGCAACAACTGGTGCGCGAGTGTCCCGGGGTTCCCCAACTAAACTGAACTGGTAAAGCAACAAAAGTAATGTCTACAATCTATTTATGGCACTCGATCACTAGCGACACATTCTCGTGTTAAAGTCAAATATGTACGTAAACACAGTACTCCAATTCACCTTAGCACTACCAAAACAACAATAGTAAAGCCATTATAGGCAATAGGCTTATGGCAACTCTCGCAGTTGCAACCTTGCCCATGGTGCCATGAGTAAAGAGTGTTTCGAGGGGCTTGTAGTAGGAAACTTCTTCTAATTTTACCCAAAAATCACACTAAAATAGGCCAACATTCTCTAGAGGCTAGCCTATTACCAAAGCAGTAGAAGCTTTGGTCAGAATAAGCAATATAGTGATGATTTTGTTGCCTTAACAGACAGTAGCCACCTTCTGTTTTGGCAGTGAAGCTGATCCAAGAATCATAAAGAATCAAGTTCAACAAACCTGATTCATCTCTGGCTTGAAGCGTCTCCACCACAATATACAACTTCAATGCACCACACCACATGAAATTGGTCTCAACCAATCTTCAGCAATAAGTAAAGGCAAATGGTACCTACAAATCAAGGCCTTCAGAAATACTGCAGTAATTTAATTATGCGATTCAAGCCTTTGGTTTATTTGCGTATGAATGGGCTATCAAACAAACAGAAGAAATAGTGCATGTGGGAATTACTTAATTAGTGGAAAACAATTGAAGCACTCTACATCCATGGAGTGGTTCATAAATGAAGGGAATAAAGGAAACAATGCTTTTGATAAACACAACTTGATGTCTTATGAAGTCATAAAAGTCCCCCACAAACCACAAGTTAAGAACAAAATGTATAAAGTAAAAGGATCCAACACAATGGTATCTTAAAGACTTGGGAATGGTGAAAATGCCAAAAGCTCTAGGATCCATAAAGTTTACAGCCCCATTTCCAACATGACATACATATGTTCGTTAATAAGTCTAAGAAACAACAACCCGCTAAGGTTTAGTTACATAAAGGCCAGAGTCATAAAATTTTGCCCAAGCACCGGAAAATATGTGTCATCTTCAACTATGACATCAAACACAAACCGGCATATAGAAGAAGAATCAATGGAAGTATCAAATACCTCTCATCTCTTCTTAAAGTCAATACTTTTTGTGTTCATGGAACAGGTTTGTTTTAGCACTCCCTAAATTGACAATTTTGGGACAACCATCTCTATCTTTCTCCTGTTGCGTGCACTCTTTGCGGTAGTGTGCATCAGAAATTCTCACTCCTCCACAGATGAGTCATCAACCTTCATAGGATCCATAGTTGCACTCATCACACACGCGCACAAGTGTGCACGGATGCACATAACAGTCAGAGGATGACACACTTGCCATCATCTTTTTCACAAAGCCGTCCGATGGCAAATCCTGGTTGCTTCCAGCACATAATCAAATCGGGATGATGCTTGGCCATGATTACATTAAGAAGCTTTTAGATCCCAGATAAGACTGCAACCTGCACTAATTCATGCCAGGAGTTAAGATAGCATATTAAAGCAAAAGTCAAGAGATAAGCATGAACATGAAAATTCTCATGGTAACATAAATAAAGTTAGTAGATGCCAATAGAATTGTTTTTACCAACATGAAACAGAAGACATACTATTCACGGATAAAGGAGTACCATCCGTTAGAGAAATTGGATAACGATTGATCTTTAGTTATAAAGAATGAAATTTCCTATGTTATGAATGGCAAAGCACCTTTATTGAATGGAAGACAACCTCTAATTCTGCAAATATTAACAAATTTGTAGTTCTGAGTTTGCCTTCATTCCATAAGAAATTTGGCTCCTTTTATATTACTTTATGGAAGCATTTTTCTTCTTAGCAACCTTTGTTGTCAAAAGCTTGCTCCATTTTTAATTGATAACTAATATTTGTACCCGTGCGTTAAACGCACAACATATATGCTTTTCAACTAAACTATACATAAGTAAAATTTTCAAGCAAAAATAAATTAGGGGACACTGCTTAAATAAAAATATATAACTATAAGAAATTGATTTCCCCTTTGTTGCGTACGTATTGGTGTAGTAGTTGGAGAAAAATATGAATTATTTGAAATATATAAAATAAACAATTATTAAAATTCTCTTTAATTATGGTAGTATCCATTCAAGATATATGATAAAAGGAAGTATTGGAGTCGGATACACCAAATTTTGATTACAATCTTCAATATTATATTCACTACTAGAAAAATTTAGCAACAGAATTTTCCGTCGCTAAAGTCATGATTCCGTCGCTAATAGCTCCCCAGCGACGAGCTTTTTCCATCGGTGGGCCGTCGGTGATCACGTGCCGCAGATGTCCGACGGACCAATTTCCGTCGCTAAAGGTTAATATCAGCGACGGAAATTTCCATCGCTAAAGGTTGAATTTCAGAGGCGGAATTTTTCGTTGCTGAAATTCAACCTTTAGCGACAGATATTTCCGTCGCTAAAGGTTGATTTTCAGCGACGGAATTTTCCGTTGCTGAAATTAAATTTTAAAAGCCTTTAGCGACATAAATTTGCAATTACATTTTAATTAACTTCTAAAAACCTTTAACGACGGAAATTTCCATAAAGTAAGGTCCATAAAGTAAGTTACGTTACGTTAAGGTCCATTATACTCCATTATAACATTTCACCAATATGCGTAGCGTGTTTTCATGTTATAATAGTCCATCGTACAAAAATTGTATAATATTTTGCCAATAAGCGTAGCGTGTTTTCATGTTATAATGGTTCATCGTAGTCCATTATAACATTTCACTATTATAAGTTAAGTTCAATTAAGTTGTAACGTGAATATTTTTATTTTTGTAATTATATTTATGCTATATTAATATTTTTATTTTATATAATTATATAAATACAAAGGGATTTTACAAAAACAAATATTTCAAAACAAATATTAATTCCAGCAACGGAATTTCCGTCGCTAAAGGTCACCTTTAGAGACGAAAAATTATGTTGCTGGAATTAAATTAATAAATATTATTTTAATAATATAATATCATTTATTAAAATGATTATAATATTTCATATATATATATATATATATATATATATATATATATATATATATATATACAAACGGATTTTACAAAAACAAATATTTCAAAACAAATATTAATTCCAGCAACGGAATTTCTGTCGCTAAAGGTCACCTTTAGAGACGGAAAATTCTGTTGCTGGAATTAAATTGAACAAAGCCACGACAAATTAACGTAACGTAACTTAATTTAAATTTATTTTCAGCAACGGAAAATTCTGTCGCTAATTATTTCATAAATTAATTTCAATTTATTTTCAGCAACAGAATTTTCCGTCGCTAAATATTTCAAAATTTAATTTCAATTTAATTTTAGCAACAGAATATTCTGTCGCTAAAGGTCGCTTAGCGACGGAATTTTCCGTCACCAAAATATTTCAGAATTTAATTTCAATTTATTTTCAGCAACGGAATTTTTCGTCGTTAAAGACAACCTTTAGCGACGGAATTTGCCGTCGCTAAATGTTTTCAGAATTTAATTTAAATTTAATTCCAGCAATAGAATTTCCATCGCTGAAGGCATTTTCAATTCAATTCCGTCGCTAATCAGCAACGAAAAATTTCCGTCGCCGATAATTCCGTTGCTGAAGGCGCGCTTTCTAGTAGTGATTGTTGGAAAGTAACATTTTCTGCAATATAATTTTATAAATGATTATTCAATTAAAAAAAACAAACACCCAAAAGATCATTCGGTCATAATATAATTTTGACATGGATTAAATAATTCAAAATACTTCAACATTATTCTATCCGTCCCAAAATTGTTATCCAGATTCACCTGACACGTGGATTACAAAATATTAATTAACTTGATTATTAATATATTGGTATAATTTGTAATTTCTTTTAAAAATTATATCTAAATTGGCTCATAATTAAAGTAAGAAGAAAAAGTTAGAACGGAATGGTAAATGTGTTTTCTTAAAACCTTCATAAAAAAATGTAATAAAAGAAGGCAAGAATATGTGCAAATCTATTTTTATGTATTATTTGTTGTGCACCTCAGGCTCATTAAGGGTATCGTTGTATTTTCGCTCTTAAAAACAACATTTTTTGGTTTAAAAAACGATGATAGACGATAACAATTAAAAATTTTTAAAAAATGGATGGACCCGAATTTACCCATCTAATTATATGTAGGCTAACATTCTAATTGGCCCAAAAAAAAGTGTACTCCGTTCGTTTACAAATTATTGTTCACTTTGACCCAACATACCATTAAGAAAAAATAATTAACTATATTATAAATATTAGTGAAATGTGTAGTTTTATTTAATTATCTTGAATATGTGGTCATAATTTTATTTTATTTTTAAATTTTTTTTCCTCCTAAGGGGGACATGGGAAGAGATCGAACATGAGACCTCACACTTTGTAAAGCCACATGTCTACCACTGGGCTACCCCCTTAGGGGCATATGTAGTCATAATTAACGTATGTAGATAAAGTAAATGTAAACTAGTAAAAGTGTTTTTCTAATAAATATTTTTTTTAAAATAATTATTTTAAAATGGACGAAAAAAGAAATGAAACGATAAACCAATTAATTTGGGCCAAATTGAAAACCCAACTAATCACCCTTCCCCCCATATAAAGACCTTAGGCATACCAACTAAATCAAAAAGTCAACCATATAAAGTATAAACAATTAAACACCTTGGCGCCCTCTCTTCATAATAAAAAATATCTCCCTTACTACCCAATTAACCAAATTGAAAACCCTACTACCTACCATTTCCCATATAAAAACGTTAAGCACACCAGTTACCAAGAAAATCAATCTTGTTCATGCTAAGGGTATGGATGGTACCATATCTTCCTCAACAAAAAATTCCCCCCCCCCCCGGTAAAAGCGAGAGTTTGTCTATCATTTAGTCATGCTATCTCATTCGTAATTGTTTCACATGTCTTTTTTCAAAAAAAATAATTACAAATCTTAGATTATAATTTTACTTTTTCCGTTTCTCGACATGTATTTTTTCGGATTTGTTGTTTAAAGCAAAAATCTGTAATTTTCATAGATTTGGATTTTAGATCTGATTTTTTAATTTATTTATAGTGTTAAATTTTAGATCTTTATTTTAAAGAAAATAGAGCTAAAAATATTGATCTTAACATTTTTAATTAAATCGGTTTATACATTTTTTATAGATCTGGTAATGTGAGCTTGTCAAATTTAGATCCGAAATTTAACAAAAAATATATATAATCCCTTCGTTCTGGATAAATATTTCTACTTTCTATTTTGGGATGTCCCAACTAATGTTCCTAAAGACTTAGTATACAAATTTTATATCATTTTTCCTAATATATTCATTCATTTAATACTATCATTATTGCACATTGTAGAAAAAGAGTGAGTGTAATTGGTACATAATTAATGAGAGAGAGAGTGTACAATTGGTATTATTGTCACAATACATTTTACAACACATCATTAATTACATTTCTTAATCTTTGTGTTTTACCCACTAGGAATATTTATCTGGGACGGAGGGAGTATGAGTAATTATTTATTGAACTATCCACTTCCTTACTAATCTAACCTTTATAATCCAGTCTCTTGTACCATTGTGAAGGTCTTTTAATCGAGAAGGTGTAAAAGCCATGCCACCAGATTTTTGTGTGTGAGGAATTCGGGGTCAGTCTCATTTACCGTGTACAGATTACAATGGTGGGAGTATTGAATTTGGAATGATGCTCATAGTATGACAGTAAGCATGCTAAACTACATCAAGAAATGTAAAACTGTAAAAGCACATTTTATGAAGGTTTAATTTTTGAGAATATAATTTTTGTCAGATAGCCTATATATATGCAAAATTTTGTAGATTTCAAGAATGGAAATTTATTTTATATACAATTAGTTTCTTGCATGGAGGAGCTTCTATTTTTGAAAAGTAAGATTTGACAGGATATTTCCTTTTATAGATGCACTTGTCTTTATATATATATATATATATATATATATATATATATATATATGTGCCTATGCATGTAGGGAGATGTCGATCTTGAAGGGTGTCAATATTTAAATAAATCAATATATGTTTTAATCATGTTTCAAAAAAGTCTAAAATAACAAATTGAAAATGAAGACCTCTCGATAATCAATTAAAACATTATGATTATTCAACGGTGGAGAAAAAAATTAAAACTTTTATTTGTAATTTTATTTAAGAAAACAGAGGCGATACCTTGTTAAATTTTATTAATAGAAATAAAATTACAAATTTGAGGAAGACAACCAGCTTTGCCCTTATACAATTAATAATCTTTTGTTAAAATATAAACTTTTTTTAACACATACACCAAGGGTATTAATTTTTTAACTTTTTTTTAACCGCGTAACATGTTTTATATTATAGATTTACCATGGAAGATAGACACTAAACAATTAATATCTCTTTTTTATGTTGGTATAAAAAAGTGACTATGTGTTTAATGAAAAGTGTATTTTATATTTTATACATATTATTAACAACGTAAAAAATCGGAAGAATTCCAAATTAGTAATTATACATATTATTACTTAAAACCCAAACCACCTAAAGAAAAACTCAATAAATTGTGTTTTAGATATTTTTAAAAATCGGAAGAATGTTTTATACACTCAATTTAAATTATTATTATCACTTCTATTGATTTAAATTGACTATTTTTCAATTTAAAATTTTGGTATTTTTCTTAACTTTGTAAATAATTTATTACATATAGAATTAACAATAATCTAGTACTCTTGCCCGTGCCGATGGCACAGCGCCAGTTTGAAAATTAAATTGATTAAGTTAATTACGATAACAATTAAAAATAAAAAATACAAATACAAATTTTGGCAACTATAAAACTGTAAAACTGTAAAACCGTAAAATATTAACTAATTTTCGCAAATGTAAAATAATAACTGTAAACCGTCTTGTAAAGCGTAATATCTCAATAATTTTCGCAGTAATAAAATATGGATGGAAAAAAACGTGATAAAAACGATTGGGATTGTAAGATTAAACGTTATAGAGAGACAATCTTTATATTTCATATATATCAATATTACATTGAAATGAATGCCCGCACATAATTTTTCGTTTAAAAATTTGACATTCGTCAATAACTTTAACTTATACTTCCTAATTTAAACATGTGCTACAATTAATTAAGAATATATAAAAAAATAAAATTCATGTTTTATAAAAATTAAATTGATTCAAGTAATTACAATAAGACCGTAAATTACAGTAAAACATTGAGTTAGACAAAAGTTAAAAATAATTGAGCTCTATTATTTAAAACAAATGTTTAAGCGAAACATATCACTGAAAAATAAAAATAAAATTATAAAAGTAATTTTAAAAAAAAAAATCATAAAAATAAAAAACCACGATGCTTAACCCTCGGCTCTCCCAGACACGTATACCGAGTCTTGCTCTTGGCCTACGTTCCACGGAAACTTGCACCCTCAGTGGGCCGGGCTATAAATAGTCAATTGTTTTGTTTGTTTGACTACACTCCCTCTCTTCTGCTTTCTTTGCATCTCAATCCACTAATCCAGTACCATTTTACCCGATTAACAAAATATGGAGATTCCCGGAGATCAATCAGCAATCAAACCGACGTCTCCCTGACTCTCTCCAAGCACGTGCTCTCCACCAAAACTCGAGACTCCAACATCGTCTTCTCCCCTCTCTCCATCGACGTCTTCCTCAGCCTGGTCGCCGCCTCATGTCAGTCCCTCCATCTATGCTCTCTATCCACACCCGCCTCCATATTCCAATTAGATGACCATCATCGCCATCACCATTCTCTTCGTCACTCTAATTATATTTCTAAACAATGTATTTGTTGAGTAAAATATTGTGTGTTTGTAAATATGTGTAATTGTGGAAGAGGGCGCTCGAATAGCCATGGTCACTCACCATTTTACTCCATCTCCTTATTTTCGTGAAACTCAAATTAGAATTGGGCTTTATTTTATTTTATTTTATAATATGTGGTTTCGTGAGATTTTGGAGCCGGGGTGAGAATTGGCCATCATCGTGGATCGGGAGCTGGAGAGATGAAGGGAAGGTGGACGCCGGCCATGAAGGAGCAGAGGGGTAGCCGGAATCGAAAGCAGGAACGGCGGTTGACGGGATGACGGGATGGAGTGTGGGTGGAGATGGATTCGCCGGTGAAGAAGAGATAAAGGGGGATGGGTGAGATTCGCCGGAGAAGACGGAGGATCCGGGTGGGGGGTTTCGTTTGTGAGACAAAGAGGAGATGTAGGAGATCGCCGGTGGGTTATGGCGAGCATGGAAGGAGATGAAGATGGCTGGCTGGAGAAATTAGGGGAAGAAGGGGCGAAGATGGATGATGAAGAGGGAGGGTTTAGGAATACGCGAGGAGGAGATGATGAGGTTGGTTTAAGAATACACATACGTGAGAGATAGATGAAGGAGATTTCACGGGCCAGATAATTGATTCCTTGATTCTGGGGGATTTTGGAGAAACCGTAGGGAGTTGGAATCGTAGAGGGAGAAGGAGACGCAGAGGGATAAAGGTTGTGTGGGGAATAAATAATCAATCTCAGCCGTTTGATATAAGTATAAATATGTAATCTCAGTCGTTTGATATAAAGTAAAATAATCAATTTTAGCCGTTTGATATAAATATAAATAATCGATCTGAGCCGTTCTTTATGAGACTGAGCTCTATTGTATAATATATATATATATATATATATATCTTGTTAGTCTAACTTTGCATGCATTGTATTATGTTATCGTCATGTGTACCTAATTAGACCTCTCTTATTTGGTTTACTTATGTTATTCATTTTTTTGGTAACGGGTTTGTGACGACCCGACCCAGGTTTCTGCACGGAATCCCAAGGTTGTGCCGCTAAAACAACTAAACAACGGATAAGTGCATGTTAAGTACAATGGCGCCAATCACACAAACGAGCTAAATAAGGTCCAACAAGAAAGTAAAGTCATAACGACGATACCAAACACCAAGAAACCACAAACTGCGGAAGCGAATAATAAGATGGAGCTCGAGCTATCAAGTTTTAAGCTAAAACACAACCAAAGAGATGGTCAATCTCTCGACCTAAAAATTTGAACCGAGTGGCGCAACATTGCGCACGCACAACAAACCACCTATTAAACAAAATTGGAATAACAGAAATCAAGTCATTGGCGGCACTACATGCCGAAACCCAACAACTACAACCACGAGTCTACTACTCGGGAACACATAACATGCCGGAAACCAAAACTAAACACCACGAGCTAAAAATATGTTCGGGAAAGAAACTGGAATAATACTTCTAAATAGAAACCACAGCACAACATAATTTGTCGGCTCCAAAATAATACAACTATAAATACCCAAACATAATTCTACCCATGGTAAAGCTTATATAAATTTACATAACATTCGTCCTCACTGGAATGAATGATAAATAGAAATGACAAAAATATGACTCCGCGAGTTACTACTCGGGAAATCAGCTGCTCACAAGCTCTACTCTATCTCTACACGATCTACCAATTGAGCTGTGCATGACTACAACTACAATCTACTCGACCTCTACGCGAGCTATCGATCACACTGCACACTAAAAAAACAAAAGTACAGAGTGAGTCATAATGATCTAGTAAATTATTACAAATAATAATATAGCATGATAATATATATTCTGCTATAAAATAATCATGATAATCTACCAACATGATAAATCTCATAAACAAGTACCGCATAATAGTAGGTACACATAAACCAAAATACCATAAATCCACATAGCACGGTGATGGTCACATAAGTGCTCACAAACAAACCATATGAACCAAGGTGTACTCCCCTAATCTGTATCGGTCGTGTTGCTCCCACAATACACGTGTAAACAAAACCGTTCCCTCAAGTCCCAGCCACTCGAGTCACATGTGTCCTCGATACCTATCTCGTGGTATTGATGTCCTTGAGTCCCACTCAAGTTCCATAGCTTACCAAAGTCATACGTATTGTTACAACAGTGGGGCAACATCCCCACTGCGGCCAACAAAGGAGGGGTGTTTTCAATAACCTGTTTCCGATACGACAACTCATAGTGATCACGAACTTTAACATTCGTGAGGCGATCTGTCATCCCATCATCAACAAAACCAATCAACAAATATGTCAGCTGGACTTCAAATGCAATGCACAAGTACATCTATGATTCTACCTTAACATTTTACCAAACACATATTGGAAGGTAATAATTTAATCATCCCAAAACCACATATTTAGTTTTGAATTACATAATCATACATGCACATATTTGCAAGTATTCTAGAATACAACTTGACCACATATTTAGTTCAAGTACCCAAACATTAGGGTAGACAATGATCCCCAAATCATAAACATATCTAGACTATTAATTAGTCTAATTCACATTCGCATAATGAGACTACATATTTAGTCTATCAACAATGACACTCCTAGATCCTCCAAAATCCCCAACCTACAAACAAATAAAGACTACTAGGTTAGTCTATATACAATTACAACATTAGGCCATATGCTTAGCCCTCAAACAAAACCATACCGAGACTCTCTATCTAGCTAGTCCAACAATCATGTATCTCCTCCAAGATCTCCAACTCGCAAGCAGGTGTAGACTAGCTACTACGTTCGTCCACAAACACCCATATCATGAGGCTACATACTTATCCATTAACATAACTACTCATTTAGTCCATAATCATAGTGTATTAATCATTTCACTCAAAGTCACGCTCAAAGCATAAACAAGACTATCACATAGTCTCACACACACGAGTACCCATAAGTGCACTCAACCTTAACTCTTATGGAATTGTAGTCCACCCATCATTCCAAACTCATATTATCTTTCTTAGACTTTAATAGTCTCTAATATTCCCATGCCCTAAAGTGCACGCTCATAATCAACTCTCTTGAGTTACTAAATCAATTCCATAATTCTCCAAACTCCAAGTATCTTGGTCATACGGCTTACTAAGTTAGTTAAGCGACGACCTATCATCATAAATATAACCCTTAAGGTTTAGGGGTCACAATAGACACTCACAAAGGAAATCATTCGGGTCTTCACAACAAGACCATACGTGTCTCTAACGTCGTAGGATTCTAACACTTATTTATTTAGTGTATTATAAATCTCTATTCGACTTCATTGAGCCTTAACTCTATATTTCATCCTTTAGGTCATTATTGACTTAAACCATAAAATCCATCCAATTATAACTTAATCGATATTCTTATATCGATTATCACAAAACTCAAGTATTTCAACCATATAATAATTGCTATTGAATTCACAACCCAAAACTATCTCCTTAGTCTCTAATCATCGAGTGTCCAAGGGTACACTCATAACCATCACACATGAATCGGTCATCCAATCATATTCTCAATTCACCATTAATCACACAAGAATTACATCTTAGATTATATAACAAGTTGGTGTACTATTATGCATTAAAGAAGACTTCCCAAAATCCAACGCTCTCATTAGTTTGCTTTTTAATCATCTTAGAGTCTGTATAAGGTTATTAGACTTCATTAATACATTTATGGGGACTTATAATGAAGTCATAAATCATCAAATATCACACAAACCCAAAATCTCCCAAATTGTCATAATATCAGGATTTCACAAATGAGATTCAACGGTCTCCAAACGTCGTAGGATTTCATCCCAAGACTCACATAAGCACACTAAAACCCTATTTGACTCTGTTAAGTTGAATTACTAACTTTCAAAAGTTAGGTCACAAACTCATTTCGTGATTTAACCAACATTCGGGTTCCTAAACCCATTAAACATGTTCTTCACAACATAAACACCCAACAAATATAATCAAACCCATCAACAATCAAATCCATGTATTAGCAACACATAATTATCATAAACTCACATATAATGGTGGGTATTCCACCCAAAGCATAAAGATCAACTCTCTAACAACATGAGAGAGTAAGAAAAAGGGAAATAACTTACCAAAATCTAAATTTAACAAACCTATTGAAAGTAAAAATAGATAGAGGGGAAACTATCTCCTCGTCGAGAGCTTTCCAACCGTGGTCTCCGTTCGCGATTCCGATGGGTGAGTCAACAGGAATCACTACACACACAAACACCTATTAATGGTGTTTTTTTCTCTCTAACTAGGTAAAGATGATGAAGATGGAGGAAATGGGAGATTATAAGTGAATGAAGAAGGGTTTGGGGAATCAAACACCCCAAGTTGGAGACCACAAGGATGCAAGGGTCGGATCAATTAAGGGTACAAGGGTCATTTCGCAAAGAAGGAAGAATTCTGTAGTTGCCATCCCATCTTCCTCCCTGCAATTTTCTGACTTCCGAGCATCGAAACAACGCAAACTCTTCGCCTGGCACTTCATAATAGTCCAAAGTAAAAACCTTAAAAGCCTCAAACCAAACTAAAACCTCCTTAGGTAATATCTCGATCAAAACAATTTCATAGCATACCGAAATCAGTCTTGTATCTACTGTACGAAGGACGAAACTACGCAGATCAAAACAACGAACGAATAAGTATGCATACATGTTTTAAAGCATCTTAGAAGCCTAATGAAGGGTCTCAAACACATACCCAAAGCCTCACCACAATTAGGTGCAACGAAAGTACGAAAGGCGATATGTTAACTAAACGCGAATCGTGAAACCAAACTTAGGACGACGGCTATACTATGAACGCCATTATCACATGTAAACCTAATAAACATGATTATAATTAATATAAATGCATCCAAACAAGTACATGAAGTTGTTGGTCCACAATGATACTCAAATAGGCTAGAGGGGGGGTGAATAGCCTATGATGTCATTTTAAAACATTTCTGATTTTACATTTAAGATGTAGGTTTTAATGGCATAGGCAGTTAACATATTGAGCACGTCTGCTGGTAGTACTGAACAGCAAACTTGTTCTCAGAAGAGTTCTGAACTCTGATGGTGAACTGCCGGTAAATCAAAAGCTTGTTTGAAAGAGTTTAAGCAGCGGAAATAGTTAGGCTCAGATTTAGGGAAGTCTTAAGTGGCTGTACACGAATATGATCAGAACAACAGCACACTTAATCCTTTTTCCAAATGGTGCTTTAGGAAATCATTAGAGAATAACTTTTCAAAAGATAAATAAATTTATAAAAGCTAGTAGAGAGATAAAGACTGAAAGATAAATCATTTGAAAGAACACATGAATTTATTCAAAGATAAATTACAAATTACATCATTCTAGACTTTCTATGTAAAGTTTCCGTCCTCGTCCTTTCAAGCCTTAGTCTTTACTTAATTATTCATAGACAAATTATTAAGTAAAGAGGGCAATAGGAGACGAGAATGAGAGACAAGTATGAGAAGACAATTTTCAAGGTCGTTAAGATAAAAATTATCTAAACGACTGAGTGCAGATCACTCAACCTTCTATGATGATTGATTATTGCGCAATCAACAGCATTTGTATGTGAATACAAATCTGAATATATGAACGTAATATTTACAGACAGCTCTTCATCTTCCTTGAGCACCATCTGAAATCAATCTTTAAATCGATCCAAGAGCTTGACCTATAGCTTTAGGAATAAAGTCCTGAAGCTTCAGCTAAAGGCTGAGTTCTTCGAAGAAGGGTGAAGAACTCAAATCAAGAACTGGGTTCTTGACCAAAACACCGATCTCTGTATATTGAAGTTTATGATCTCTTTCTTCTTCTCCAATGCTTTTCTTCCTAGCAATCCATAGAGAGTGTTTTGCTAAGGTCTGGGTACGCTTCACTGCAATCTTCTGTGAAGATCCAAGATACATTGATTAAGACGATCTCTTGTAGATCTTACAGCTTCTTCAACGTTCTTGTTGCATATCTGTTTTTTCGCTATTGTTGAAGAAGAAGGTAGATTTCTTATATAGACCGGCGTCAATTTGATGGTTGAAAGATGAAGATGAATTTTCTATCCGTTGGGAATAATGTCGTTGTTGAAGACTGTCGAATAGAGATGTTGTTCACTAATCTTTGACTGTTGGGTAAAGGCCTTGTCTTGCAGATCCCGAGCTAGTTGCCCGTCAGACTGTATTGATAAGTCTCTGAAAAGCGAGTCTGACGTCTGATGCACTATCAGGTGGTCTGTCCGATAAAGTAGATTCTTTTGACTTTTCCAAACCACGTGAATGAGAGAGAGAGAGAGAGAGAGTCTTACAGCATTAATTATGTCAGGCTTCATAAAGATTTGAATTGCTTTTGAAGCTTGGACATTTTTGTCTTGTCTTGATCATCTGCAGTCTTGTCTCTCTGTAGCACGTGCAGAGCCAAGTCTGCTAGTGAGATGTTCAATTATGATGAATGAGCCTTTTGTAGGAAAAGACCGCTGGTTATGCCGTGAACATTCAAACCATAACAAGTCTGCTGGTAACAGGTCTTCAAGGTATTTTCGTGATGCACATGATAAGTCTGATGGTGATGAATCCTTTGAGAAACTTTGACATTACAGCAGACGTGCTGGTGACAAATCTTCAAAGTGTCCTTTAGTGCATATGACAAGTCTACTGGTGACGAGTCTTAGGAAAACCTTGATGCTACAACAAGTCTGCTGGTGCTAGTACATATGAAGTACTGGTCTGTCAATCATCATTAAGAAGGTAGGACTAGATTAGGACAACCTAACCTAAGACCTATGTGTTGTCAAACAAGATGCCACACAAACCGATACGCAGACCATTTTAGCCATTTGTTATGACACACGGTACTAGGAACAAACAAATCAAAATATTCAAAATATGCAAAGTGATAAGTTATTTATCAAGAAGCATATTCCAACAGAAGTCCTAAGATCTCTTAAAGGTCGCGAACAAGAATTTAACAAGTAAACGCTCTACCGAGTTGAGTTTCCAATAACGACAAGTTACGCATTGTAACTCCAACAACTCTAGAACATTGGCTAATGGCTATAGTCCAATAAACTCAAACACGTGAAGACTCACACAAGAAGTCTACCATGCAAGCAAGTCAAACTCGTAATATTTCAGATCGGTAACTCAGTACGACAAGTCAAAAAAGACAATAACATTCTCCTCGTTTATATATATGATTTTCAAGCAATACCTAAATAAGTGATTTAATCCTATCAAATAATGGGAGACCATACAAACACCTTCCAGTTCCAAGGAACCAGAGGTTCTAAAGATTATACTTTTCCTCTTACACAACAGTGGATTCACTAAGACTGGCCTTTGATGCTAATCAAGTCTGAAGATAATTATCACACTAAAATTACCGAACAATTTTTATTTTTATTTTGCGCCACGTTCACGAGGGCAGTGTTAAGAAATTAGACACCAATTTCTATTCAAATACTACAATGTTTAATTCTACTACATATACCACCATTGATTGAGCTCAAAGAGAACTGTTACAAAACTTGATTAACTAAAGTAACCTCAAAGACTAAGCAATACCCTAATGTTTAATTCTGTAAAAAATGGGAATGCAGATTCACTCTTTAAGAACAACAAACAAAATATAAATAATATAACATTTGAGTTGCAATGCAAGAAATATCTCATTACATGTTAACCGATCCTCAACCAGCACATGGATTGGGGGTTGCTGCGATCATCTTTTCAGCTTAGATTGGCTGCTAGAATCATCAAATAATCAAAATAGCCTCCACCTTAAATCAAAACCCTAGCTTAACAAGTTACAATACTAACACGAAAATAATACAAATACAAAGTTTCTGTATAATTTTTGTGTTAATATTGCAAGTTATCTTAGCTAGGAATCTCAATTTAAGTGGAAGATAATTTAGATTATTTTAACTTTAAGTAAATCCAATCACCGCTCTTAATCTTCCAATAATATTAGTAAATATTATGTGCCCAAATACTGAACTCTAGCAGTAGCAGTGTATTATAGGGTTTTTTTTCAAACCTCCACAAATAAGCACACAAAAAGGCGACAATTACTACAATTTACACACTGTGAGGCGATTTAAATTACAATTAAAGAGAACTAACCTGCGCCTGAAGATTTTTGCAAAGGACGGTCAGCTCCTTAAAAGTGGAGAGAAGAAGAGGTTGACGAAATTGATGGAAGTCCTACAGAATTCCCTCTGGATCACTCTACAGGCGGGCCAGTTATTGGCTTAGGATTTTAAATTAGAAAATCCATGTTCAAAGCCCAATGGTGTAGTTCGACATCCAACAAATGTAATTGTTTCCACTACAATATCATTTGTTCGACAACCAAGTCTCAACAACTATTTGCATTAAATGCACTAAATTTGAAGATTAAAGTGGAAAACTTCACCTCTTCCAAGCTCCAGCAACTCTCACTATATATAGATCTCCCTTAGAGCATTGAAGAAGATTAGGTAAGATATTAAAGCTAAAAATCCATATTTAGAAAGAAACATTCAAGTTCAATCATTCTCTACGTATCTCATCAAACACTTAACTTTAATACTTCATAAATTATTAATAGCTCACCCAACTCATAATTATTAAGAGCTCCATTGGTTGCACATAAATATGCAAATTCATAAATACTAAAAATAGGTGATTGTACTTTGGCCAAATACAATCTACAAATCTCATAGAGACTTGTTATAATCACTAACGGTGATTGGTGTTCTCTAAAAGTGCAACGTTCTCTGCAACTTTGTTGTGCACCATCTCTCGTTCCGCATTAAACAACTGAACACGTGAGATTGTATTTTGGCTAAATACAATCCACAGATCTCATATAGGCTGGTTGTAATCACCAAGGGTATTGAGTGTTCTTCAGAAGTCCAACCATTCACTGTAGCTTTTTTGTACACCCCTCTAATTCTGCGTTAAAAATTCATAAACACTAAACAAAGGATATTATATTACGGCGAAATGAAATCTACAAATCTCATAGAGGCTAACTGTAATTACCAAGTATATTGGGTGTCATTAAGAAGTAAAGAGAACGTTAAATTGTGCTATGGCTGTCGTTAGTGAATGATTAGTAGTAGTGAATGAAAGTAAACTCACACTGACCGACCAACAAAATAAAAATGAAATAGAGAGAGTATATTATGAGCGAGTAAATATAGGACCTGCAACATGAGCAACAAAGAGGACTCGAAAGCGGGAGAGACAGCCAATGGACCGGACGCCGGACGGAGGGCTCTGGGGATTGTATACAGGATCAATACCGCAGATGGGGACAGGTTCCCCGATTTCACTAAAACGGTAATTTTTGGAGCTGATTTGGTTTCCTTCCCCTTCCCCTTCCCCATCCTCCAATTTCAATTCTAAAACATTGTTGCTTTCAGTTTCAACCATTTTGTTGGTTGGTGCCGACGCCTACAAAATGGAGGGAGCAAGCGATACCGCTATAAATAGAAGTGTACACTGTTGTATATGTATATTATTAACACCTGTAATTACTGAAAAAAGAAAAGGAAAATGAATATGATGTTTACCCAAATGAGATGGAGAGGTCCAAATACAAAGGGCGGGAAAAGAGAAAGCATCCCTAGCTCAATAGACACTAGATGGATCTCTTCTCCAATGTAGCCAAGATAAGAATGATAAAATGAAAGGTGAAGCTAGAAAAGCTCTTAAAACAGCAGAAATAGTTATACAAGCTGTCATGAGAGATAGCTTAAAATATTGTTTACAAGCACTGCATATAGAAAGTAAACCTAAAACTGTATTTAGAAGTGCTTCTACCTATGTGGAGGTAGGGAAGAATAAAACTAATGCAAAAAAATAGTTAAGGACAAAATAGGATGTGATTTAGCAACAAAATTATTTTGTGTACAACTGAATCATGAAAAAGGATTCACGTAGTCAACCCCAAGTGGTTTAGACAAAAAAACTCCATTAGTTGAATCAAGTCGTATAGATTGACAACCATGTACATACACCTATTTTCCCCAACCTCGGAATATGAAAGGTCTTATATTAGAGACGGGGTCCAATTGCACTATTTGCAAAGCCAGTATATAAACGATACCAGTGAAAAACATCCATGATTACCTAAAGTGAAACTAACTATTCAAATGACAATTACCACATTTTTACTTTATAGAAAAATAAATACCATGTATCTAAGTAACTCGAGCACATATGTGGCCTACTTCCAAATGGCATAGCATCATCATTTAAACATGGAAACACTTCACTGAAAGATAACACAACCGGATTGGAAGAGGCCTACAAAACAAGAAATTTACGAAATCAGAATACAGAATACAGAATGGTTAGTGTAGAAAATCAAGTAAGAAAAACTATAAACTATACAAATACGACCATTAATGTTCAACGAGTTAGTGATATATCTTACGTAAGTGTAAGTTTAACATGGTAGTAATATATCATATGAAAATGCAATAACAATTATTCGCGTCACTTGGTAGTACATTGTGGCGTCGAAAAGTTATCATGAAAGATGAAAACACAAGCTCAAAACTAAACACAAAAAGCAGTTGTAATGAAAGCACTAGCGTAAGGGCATGTTTGGGAATATCAGGAACTGGATCGGTTTGGTTCAGAATCAATTTACTTAGCTCAGTTCCTATGAGAGTCTAGTTTTACTTGAACTTGTTTTATTTTGTACTTAGTTTGGTAAAATATGAGTGCAACTACTTTTCTTTTAAGCACTTGTCTACCGATATCTCAAAGTGATTCGTCCTGTGTTCTACTCAAACGTCGAATAGTCTTATTCTTTATTATGGGGCGATTCAAGTAAAGAGTTATGTTTAAAAACTAAACTTGTATATTTTACAAGTTTTAAATGTATCCTTTTTATATTATATTATATTAAAAATGAGAAATCCTATTGCCGTACTAAATTAAGCAACTTAAAAAAATATTTTAGTCTCTATAATGTTTGGTCTTTAAATATGGACTCTTTAAGCATAAAGATTCTTTAAATATAATGTGTCTTAGAAAAAATTATTTAAAAAAGATATATAAGGACAAAGAAGAAGTTTGTTAAGGTCAAGTATTTTGATTGTCACACACACACACAGAGGCAAACTGTAGAAACTGATAAAGTTTGGGAATAATGACATCGTCTTTCCATTGAATGAATCACCTATTTATAGGGAGATTTACAATTAGGGTTACACTAGGATTACACTTGGAGTAGGATACAAGTAACCTATACAAGGAAGGAAACAAATTAGGAAAGAACTCTACAAGGTAATTACCACTAATTACTAAATACAAATCAACAAGAATAATTAAAAGATATTATTCTCTAACATGCCCCCGCAAGATGGACGTCCGAGAGGAGAGACCAATCTTGTGTAGTAATTGATGAAAGCGTTGGCGAGCAAGAGGCTTGGTCAAGGCATCAGCCAGTTGATCGGCCGAGGAGACATAGCAAACTCGCATAAGCCCATCCTGAACTTGTTGCCGAATGAAATGAAAGTCCAGAGCCACATGCTTCATGCGAGTATGAAAAACCGGGTTAGAGCAGAGACTCGTAGCGCCCACATTGTCACAGTAAATGATTGGTTGAGTCGAGGAGGCGAGACCGGGTTCGCTAAGAAGAGATACAATCCACCTGACTTCAGCCGCAGTGGCAGCCACTGCCCGGTATTCAGCTTCAGTCGAGGAGCGAGCTACAGTACGCTGTTTCTTGGAGCTCCAAGAGATCGGGTTGCTGCCAAGATAGACAATGTAGGCACTGGTGGATGTGTAGTCATCCTTGTTGCCAGCCCAATCTGCATCAGTAAAGGCATGGAGAGCAGGAGGAGATTGGCGATGAAGGAGGATGCCCGCATCAATTGTGCCACAGAGATACCGAAGAACTCGTTTGACCGCAATCCAGTGCTCAGTGGTCGGCCTATGCATGAACTGGGAGAGTTTGTTGACCGAAGGCAACATCGCCGAGTGAGGACGATATTGAAGACCGCCGACCATTGCTCGAAATTTTGCCGGATCCGAGAGAGCGGCTGTGAAGAGTCAAGGTAGGTGAGGTAGCTAGAGGCGTAGCTACTGGGCGAGCATCGGTCATGTCGGTGCGAGCAATGAGATCAGCTATATACCCACGCTGGGAGAGCAGAAAACCACTTGGGCGCTTAACCACTTCAACCCCAAGAAAGTAGTGAAGATCACCAAGTCCCTTGAGAGAAAAGCGATTGGCGAGTAGAGAGATGAAAGTCTGAACTGCAGCGGGCTGGTTTCCAGTGACAATGATGACATCCACATACACAAGGAGATAGATGATGGTGCCCAGCAAAGGATGAATAGCGATGTGTCGCCCACCGAAGTTTTGAAGCCGGAGGCAAGAAGAAACTAACGCAGCTCATTATACCATGTTCGGGGAGCCTGCTTGAGACCATAAATAGTCTTTGGCCGACACACATGGTGAGGTTTGTCCTTATTCAGTGAACCCAAAGTACCGAGCCATGAATACCTCCTCGACAAAGTTGCCTTGGAGAAAGGCATTGTTCACATCCAGCTTGGCGAAGATCCCATCCTTGACAAACGGCCAGTGGGAGAGAACAAGACGAACAGCTTGACTTCGCTTAACCACCGGCCGAAAGTCTCGTGGTAGTCAACCCCGTCGGTCGGTGAAACCCCTGGCCACTAGCGAGCTTTGTAGCGATCAACAAGCATTCATCACTGTCTCTTGATGCGGTAGATCCACTTACGCCCAACAATATTGCGAGCATCTCCGAAGGGACGAGATCCCAAGTCCCATTGCAAGCAAGGGCATCAAACTCTTCGACATGGCCCGACGCCACTTCACATCCTCGAGCCCGAGTGACACATGTGGGTTCACTATCTACTGCCAGCTGAGCCGAAAGACTCATTTTGATCTTCGGTTTGAAGATGTTGTTCTTGGAGCGAGTAACTATGGAGGAGGTGCCAGTGGGCACGTGAGCCGAGAACAATACCGGGTTAGCGGGCATGGGAACCAATGTAGCGCACAAGACTTGCAGCACGTGTGATCCTCGGGCACCTGCATCGGTTGCCGAGGAGGGCCGAGCAACATACAGGGCAATCCTCGAAAGGTGGAGCTCATGCCCGAGGAGGGTGGAGCAGGGCACGGACAAGGAGCAAGTGCGGTGGTATCCTCGGTCACGAGTCGGGGGGAGGTTGGGTTGTGGGCGAGCCGAGATCAACCAAATTCGATTAGTGGCGGGAGCCACGATAGGGTACCGGCAGACGGTGTGTATGAAGCAGAGAGGCTCGTGTGGAGGGAACCGTGGTTCACAAATATAGATAGTCCGAGCGAAAGTAAGGGGTGTGCGAGGTGGACATGGGAAAGGCGACTCAACAAAGCGAACATGACGTGAAACGAAGAGCTTGGTGGTGCTCTGATCGTAATACGATAGGCACTCGAGTGAGCGAGTAGCCTAGGAAGACACATGGAGTGGAACGAGCAACCGTGGGCGGAGTAGGGCGGCCAAGGGTAGCAAAGGCAACCAAAGGCACGAAGTTTGGAGTAGTTGGGCGGAGAGCCAAACAGCTTTGGTGTAGGAGATAGGTGAGCTAGGGGGGTGTGGGTAGACGACAATTAGGTAGGTGGCGCTTGGAAGGCAAACGACCGTAAAGGCAATGAAGAGATGCACGAGAGAGTGAGAGAGACCGGTCTCAACTATGTGCCGATGACGACGCCCGAGAACCCATTGTGTTCGGGGGTGAGGAGGCGAGGTGAGATGAGTGATGCCATGAGTGGACAAGTAAGCGGCCAAGCCAGTGTCCCGGGCAAGTCCGATGTACTCACCACCATTGTCCGAGTAAAGAGTGACAATGTGTCTTTTAAAATAATTTTCAACCAGGGCTTTGAAGCGAGGGAAGAGAGTGGCGACCTCAGACTTTCGGCTGAGCGGGTAGAGCCATATGTAGTGAGTGTAGTGATCAACAAATATGACATAGTATTTAAAGCCATCAGTAGACGGAATGGGAGAAGTCCAGACATCCGAGTAAATAATTTCGAGCGGAAAGAAGACACTAAGGTAGATTGTGAAAAAGGAATTTTGTGACTTTTATTGCATAAACAATCATTACAATGTTTTTGTTTGATGCAAGTAGTGTCTAACGTAATGCCTAAACTAGATAGAATCTGACGCTGAATTGGTTCAGAGGGATGGCCCAGCCGATGATGCCAGTCATGATGAGAGACTTTAGAACCGACACAAGCAGAAGGGCGAGCAGGAGGAGTTGTGGTCGGCCATTCATACACACCATCTTTAGATTGCCCGGTCAGCAGAATGCTCCCTGTCCGTAGATCCTTCACATGAAAAGAGGTTGGTAAGAACTCAATAGAAGTATGATTAGAGAGACAAAATTGAGATATGGAAATAAGTTTTTTTTTTCATGTCAGGAACAAAGAGAATATTATGTAGAGCAAAAGTGTGTGATGGTGTGTGAAGGGAAGAGAAACCAGTTTTGGAGATAGGAAGCCCGGTACCATCACCAATAACCATGTCATCCGTGCCCGTGTAGGAGGTGTGAAGGTGGAGATTGCCAAGGTCGTTGGTAACATGATGGGAGGCACCACTGTCAAGAAGCCAGCCCGGAGTCCTTGTGTCCGTAGAGGTCGCTAGATTGGCCCGAGGTGCCCAGTCACTTGTCGAGGAGGAAGGGGCAACTTGGTTATTGGTGGCAACTAGCTGGTAGATCGGACAGCGAGCAACTGTGTGACCTTGTTGACGGCAGCCTTGACACTTGCCAAGATAGGGACGTTGGTGCCGAGGAGCAGATGCTGGAGCCTGTTGTGAAGGATGCCGAGGTTGGGAAGAAGCCTGGCGAGCATGCAAAGAGGAGTTCCGAGCAGTCGAGTTGTTGTTCCTCGGAGTAGCAGGATTGGTAGTGACCGGATGGGAGAAGGACGCATGCTGATATTGCTTCAGAAGCAGCTCGCGTTTGATGAGTTTTTCATGAAGCTCATCGAAAGAGATGGGGGTATCACGGCCTTCAACAACATCCACTATGTGACGGTAGTCATCATCCAACCCACCGAGGAGGATCTCAACGAGATCTTCGTGATCAAGCGGTTTGCCCAGAGCCACTAGTTCATCAGCTCGACTTTTGACAGACTGCATGTAGTCGGTGATTGACTGAGTTCCCTTGGTTGCTCGCTTGAGGTAATCTTTGATCTGTTTAATGTGACCGCGAGTTGGGCGAGCATAGGTATGAGCCAGGATATCCCAGGCTTCACGAGCAGTGGCGGCCTGTTGGATCAGAGGAACCAGGGGAGCAGACAGGAAGCCAACAAGAGCCCCAAAAAGGAGTTTGTCTTGGCGAATCCATGGCTGGTAGTGAGGGTTTGGGGTGGGGACGTCCTTGGATGTTTGGGCATCCTTGGTGAGGACAGTGGGAGGCGGGCATGGGTGTGAACCGTCTACAAACTTGTAGAGGTCATAGCCAATGAGGGTGGCCTCAACTTGGAGTTTCCAAGCTATGTAATTGGTAGAGGTGAGTTTGGTGATGTTGTGGTGGGAGATATTGATGAGGTCGAAGGTTTGAGTGGGATCAAGAGGGTTTTTGACGGTGAGAGAGTGATTTCCGTTAGCCATTGTAGAGGGAGATTAGGGTGGCGGCTAGAGGAAGAGGAAGAGGGTTTTAGGAGCAGTGCTCTGATACCATGTAGAAACTGATAAAGTTTGGGAATAATGGCATCGCCTTTCCATTGAATGAATCACCTATTTATAGGGAGATTTACAATTAGGGTTACACTTGGAGTATGATACAAGTAACCTATACAAGGAAGGAAACAAATTAGGAAAGAACTCTACAAGGTAATTACCACTAATTACTAAATACAAATCAACAAGAATAATTAAAAGATATTATTCTCTAACACAAACATGATACCATCAAGTGGAGCAAAGCTTTACCCAAAAAAGAAAGAAAGAAAAATAAGGTGGATCGGTGTAAACAAAATGTGGGAGAGCTTTTTATGTTTTGGAGGGCAGTGGAGCATGAATCTAGTTTTTATGAAAACCACCTACACCTTGGAATGCATAAGAACCAACTTTTTTGGACTAAGACAAGTGGACATAAGAACGGACTTTTAGAGATGTGGTCACCAACTAAATTCCTCGTAAATTTGGCCCAACATATAGTAGTTTATCTAGTTTTTTGGGTTTTCCAAACAGCCCCTAAAAGCCAAAACATGCCCAGAAAAAATATGCAAGCTACGCCAACTTGGAACCAATATAAGCAAGAAGACTTGAACATAAGACCATAACCAAAGCTCATAACCATATTTAATGAGCAAAACATACTTCCCAAAACTAAGGGCCAGGCGGAGAGTCCCTGGCATTTATCTCATCGATATGCTGACTTGCAACACTTAATTTATCTCGTGATTGTATTGAAAATTAAAAAGGAGAGGTTTCTCATCGGGGAAGGGGGGGGGCTTAAGGGATCATCTAGTGTTGTGGATAACACTATGGAAGAGGAAGTGTTTGGCTCTTGGGACCTGGTGCCTAAGCCATCTTTTTATGCCACTTGATCCGTCCCCAAAAATAAAAGTATACTACTACGATCTCAAGTTAGGAGATTGAAAAGCTATACAAAAACTCTACAAAATAATTAGACATGCTCGAACTATCAAAAGAGGGACTCTCTGTTTCGGAACACCAAACATGTAGAGTACGAAGCAAGGTGTCCTTCAGAGTAGAGATTGGATATTCCACATTATCGAAAGCCCTCTGATTTTTCTCCTTCCAAATAATCCAACACCCCCACCCCAAAGGGGCAAGTCTCCCATATATAATTCTCCTTCTTCGTTTATACAGGGACCAACATAGGAAGAGCTCCTTACTTGACCTCGGCATTACCCACAACAGATTGAAGAGACTAAACAACAAGTTCCATAGCTCCGTCACCACTAGACAATGAATCAACAAATGGTTCACACTCTCATTCTTAATGAGCTCAACACTAATGATGTCTAGAAAAACCGTACGGGGCGTTTGGTAGGCAGGATAAATGACGGGATAGGACTAATAACACAAAAAAATGTTGTGTAATAAGTTTTTGTGCTAGAGACTACCATCCCGCTACCCGGACAAAGGGTTTAATTTCATCGCTATTAATACCATGGGAAGGGTAGTATTACTAATCCACGTATTGTTTATAATAATGTTTATCCTTGTCTGGCTACCAAATGGCCCCTACAAGAGGATCTCCCCCGTCGTGTTGTATGTTAGAATGCCTCTAAATCTTTTGATCACTTATTCCTTCAACTATTTTCTTGGATTAACCTTGTTCGAGGTAATAGGGGAAGCTTGGGTCAATCCTAGATCTATTCGGCATTTCTTCTCATAAAAGGTAAGTTTTTGTAGGGGTAGCCATGCTAGTTGCAATGTGGTGTGTTTGCAGTTCTTGGTGTGTGTGAAAAAACAGGAAAGAAATTTAGGGATCAATCCCTCTCGATCTTGGCCTCTTCTTGGGGATACAGTTGTTTGGGAAGTGATTTTGTTGGTTGCATGTTGGACTATTTGGGGGAAACGAATAGAAGGGCTTTTGAGAATGAAGAAAACTCTTTGATCAAGCTGAAAAGCATACTTGTGCACATTGTTTTATTGGTGTTCAGATCCGGGGGAGTCCACCCCTCAAACCGGATATTCTTTTGTAGAGTTTGTTAATAGTTTTTCTATTTAGTAGTTCATTTCTTTGTGTATACCTCTAGTGAAGAAATGAGTCACCTGTTTAGAAGCTCTTGGAATATAATATATTTACTTATCAAAAAAAAAATTCATTTTAGTAGCACATATACATTTATGCCCCTAATGTCCATGCTATAGCATTGCAAGTGAACAATATTGAGACATGATAGTTAAGTAAAGGTGAAGTTAGTAAATTTATTTATACTTAAAATGTCCACCTTAGAGTAAGGCCAATGGAGGTTTTCCTCCAAATCTTCCAAGATTTTTGGCAAACAATGGAAGTTTTTAAAAAATTAAAACCAAATCAGTTGGTGATTTAAACCCAAAGATAGTTTATAAAACGGCAGACACGATGAACCTCCGGAATATTTTCAAATTAATATTTATTGTTATATTTATGATCTAAGATTTCACACAACAACCCGATGGTTCGGCATGAACCTCCGAATTTTAAGGCTTTTCGCAAAACGATGAGTTTTGGGCCACAGCCCATCAAAACGACGTGGTTTTGATGGACCAATTTTGAAAAAAAATTGCATCAGCCGACTAGCTCCTGACAATGCTTTCCATGTGTCATTAATGTGGTGGTTGAGGGAATTTTTTCTTTATTTGTTGTTTAAGGGCAGTTTGGGTATTTAAAAAAGATTTTTTTTTTATTTTTATTTTTTAAAAAAACAGTACACATTTTTATCTATAAATAGAGACTTGGTTTGCCTCATTTGGATACCAAATGAATTTTTTGCAAAATTTGAATTTATTTGTAAAAAGACAAATAAAGTAATAATATTATAAATAAATAATAACGAATTATAATAAATATTATTCAAATTTTAATAAATAAATATTATTTTAATAATGACTATTTATATAATTTCGAAATTATTTATTTATGCAATATAAAATTTATTTGTTAGTATAAATTGAAAGAATATATTAAATTAATAGAGATAAAGATGGTGATGTATGTAAAGTTGTTGGAGATAAAGATGGTGGGGTATGTAAATGTGTTGGATTTTGTGCCACCATTGGAAGGGTTTTTTTGTTTTAAATCAAATGGGTATCTAATGAATTAATTTATTGGTTTTTAATGGGTTGAGTTTGATTTTGAATTTGATTTTCCCACACCGTTGTACCTGCCCTTAGACTTACTTGGTCAAATAAGTCAATTTGCAGATTGAGATTAAATGGTAATGGTAATTTGCCCTTGACCATAGGAGACGCTACCTTGCATCATATGATCACAAACACGATGGAAAAGACTCTGAAGGATATGATAACAAAGAATGCTTTGAAACAAATCAAATCTGTGTGGCGAGGGGAGCAACACTGTAAGTAGTAGTAGTAGTATCTAGGGGTGTAAGTGGTCTTTTGGCCAAAACCGCAAACCAAACACTTCTATCTATTCCAAAATTTCTCAAATCGAACCGAACTGCACGAAGATTGGAACCGAACCCCTCAATTTGGTTTGGTTTTATGGTTTCAAATTAAAAAAATATAATCAACTTATACAACCTAAGAAATAACATAGTCACACTTCCAATTAAACACATAGTCACTTTTCCAACCCCAACATTCAAACAAATAAAAAGGATATTAATTGTTTAGTGTTTATCCACCACACTTATCTTACAAATTGTAATACAAGTTACAAATAAACAAAAACAATGAAAGCTTGCAAAAAATAACAAACAAATAAACTGGGTGTGTGCACGACTAAATCTAAAGTGTGAAGTGTGAAGTGTAATGTGTGAATATCATGAATTACGGTTTGGTTACTTCGGTATTTGGTACTGATTTAGAAAATAAAGAATACTAGAAATTAGAAGTACTAAAAAACTATAATATGTAACTACATGCGTGTATGATGTAGTACCTCGTCGAGGAGAGCATTAGCGGAAAACAAATGAAGCTGGGAGCCAACAGAAGCGGCAAGGGTTGAAGAGTCAGCGGACAAGGCCAGTATGGAAACCTTTCCAATAGGAACATCCACAACACACAACTCCAGTATGGACGATCCAGTGGCTTCCTTGGTGGATTTGATGACTTCTTTGGTCCTAGTAACACAAAACCCTGGGAGCAGCAATCCTAATAAAAGTTGCAAGGAAGGATTAGTAGTAGTGAATGAAAGTAAACTGACACCTGACGGACCGACAAAATGAAAATGAAATAGAGAGAGAACCTGCGGCATGAGCAACAAAGAGGACTCGAAAGCGATGAGAGACGGCCAATGGACGGGACGGAGGGATCTGAGGATCGAATACAAGCTTAAGCTTTTAGATATGGTGTATATCATGCTTAACAGAGGACAGATTCCCCAATTTAACTAAAACGGCAGTTTTTGGAGCCAATTTGGTTTCCTTCCTCTTCCACCTCGTCCAATTTGAATTCTAAAACGTTGCTTCTTTTAGTTTCGTCCATTCTGTAGGTCGGCGACGGCGGTGCCGGAGACGGGAGTGGAGGTAGTTAATAATTACGATTACTTGGAAATTGAGGTAAAACAAAAAAGCCAAAATATGAAAAACACCTCAAATAACCCCACAATCCCATAATGCCTCCTAATATTAAAATTTTCCCAAGTTTCTATTTATCACAGTTTACATTATAGTTGTGACAACCGTTAAAAAGATAGTGAAAAATTAACAAAAAGATAATGAAAGTTACCATTTAAACTTTATAATGATAGAAATTATACAACAGAAAAAAAATTGATCGAACTAATATATACAAATAATACAATTTACATTTAAAAATTTACGACATAAAAAAAATATATATATATATATATATAAATTAATTAATATTATGAAATTTATAATTTTAACTCTTACCCTTAGTATAAATAGTAAACTTAATTTTTTTTTCCAGCAATGAGCACCGTGCTGGATGACCAAAATTCAAAAACATAAAAAGAAACCCCAAAAATAAAAAATAAGCTCACAAAAAAATAAAAATAAGTCAAATATGACTGGGCAATTGATATTTTATTTAATCAAAAAGTTGAGCTAGCATGTAAAATAAGCAGCGTTCTAAAAATCGACCAAGGCGCCCGCCTAGATGCTAGGTGCCACCCAGACGCCTAGAAATCTGAAAATCGGCCAATTAATCCCCAAACGCTCTAAGCACTGTCCAGAACCCTAGGCGGTCTAGGCGCCCAAATACTGATTTTATTTATTTTTAAATATTTTACCCAAAATAATGTCATTTTGGGTTTTTAATTTTTTTAATATAAATAACAATTCAGAATTATTGAATTATGTATTATAAATTAGTAATTTGTTAATGAACCTATGAAGTACTATTCAGCTATTAACTTTTTTTTTGTTCTTTTCGACCGTGAAATGATATTAAATTGTTGGTTTTATTTTTAAAATTTAACCTTATATTACAATCATTGTTTTTAAAGAATTTGGTGATATTTTCCATTAATAAATTTGAAATTTTAATGTTTGTTAATTATGTTATATTAGGAAAAAATATTTAAAACAGTTAAAAGGTGACTTTTCGTTATCTTTTTAACGGTTGTCACGACTAGAATGCAAACTAAGATAAATAAATATATCGGACATGAACTTGAGAAAATTTTAACATTAAAAGCATTATAAGATTAAGTTTTTCATATTTTGGCATTAAAAAACAAAAAGGAGAAGTACTAGTCTTTTTCATCACATAGACGTGCACGTGTGAAGACAATAGAGACATAGAGTATGGTGGTCCACATTAGAATTTAGAAAGGGGGTTATGGCTCTCCCACTTCTACGATCTACATTCTACGTCCCTCTTTGAGTCTTGAATGCATAAAATAAAAAACAAACACTCCAATCTAAAACTTCTTCTGCTCACACCATGTCCCATTCTCTATTTCTAGATTCCTACCCTCCATTACTTCGTCAAATAAACCTCAACTCCCCAGGCCCAACCCATCACGGCGTTGACTCAGATATTACTGATTCATCGGACCCTCTCCCTGTCATAGATCTTCACTCCATAAACCAGGGGAGTGAGAGGGAGAAACTCAGTGAGGTTTGTAAAAATTGGGGAATTTTCCGTTTGGTCAACCATGGGATCCCGTTGACTGTGTTGAGTGAACTTCATCAACATGTTGCTGAGCTCTTTGGACTTGGTTTTGAATCCAAACAAAGCCTATTTGACAACAGCCCTATAACATATTTCTGGGGTACCCCTGCGTTGACCCCATCTGGGTTGGCCTTACAGAGAGCCCATGATTTCAACTGGGTGGAAGGTTTGAATGTGCCCTTGACTCAACTCTCCCTGCTTCAAGCTCAAGATGATCCATTCCTTGTTTCTTTCAGGTAAATGTAATGACAGGAAGCTCAATTCTTCCTTATGACTTATATATTCTATATTGCATATAACTGACTCTGGAATCGTATCAAACACTAACCGGTCATTGCTCCATAATCTGGATGAAAATTAATTAAGATTCAACTTGAAGCAATTTTTAAAAACAAGTTTAATTATATTCAGTATGGATTAGTTCTTTTTCCTTATATTCCTTGTGCTAATACAGTTGGAAATAAATTTGTTCTTTTTTAAAACAAGTTTAAATGTTAAAATACTTTGGGACCGTAACTTAATGGGGGTACCGGTACATATTCCGAAATGTAATAAATTCATCATGACAAGTTTTGATTGTAATTTTTGTCCTGATTTGTTTATATTGTACGGAGTATAAAAAAAAATTCTAAACTAGTGAATGAAAATTTAATGATATTCCGAATCATGGATCGGTGGGGCTCTTCTTCTTCTTAAAAAAAGAAAAAACGAATCGAGATGATCCTTTCTTGTCTGTTGGCTGTTGAGGAGTCTTTTCAATCGTACTACATATGTCACCGTAACTATACTTCTATTGGTAGACTCTAGTCTCTAATCTCTAGATATGTACCCCCACCATATATGCTCTGTTTTGGAGTTTGGACAAATTAAACACCTCTCATTCTAATTATTTGATATTAATTTATTTTCAAATTTTTATTTTCAAACTTGATTTGGTGTCCAAAAGAGACACATCAAGTCTATAAATAGATAAAAATGTATTCTTTTTTATAAAAATAAAAATAAAAATATTTTTTAAATTGCAAAAATGTGATTTAAATCAAAAGTGGTTGAATGATATGGTTTGATTTGAGTATTATGTTAATCAAATCAATCTAAACAATTTATCTGAAAGAATAGCAGAACAAAAAATCCTAACCTATTTTACAAATTTCAAATTAAATTTCGTGTTTTATTTTTCCATCTGTTAAAACGTTTCGTTTTTATGTTGCGATTAAAACATTTCGTTAATGTGGGATTGTAAACCTTAACGGAAGGCTGAGTTTGGCGCTGAGGAAGCATTTAGTGTGGTTGGCATCTGACGAGTCAATGGCGGGATAATAACCAGATTCCTTCCAAAATAATTGCAAAATTGACCCTGCACTATTTATTAGATTTCGAAACAACCCTTAATTTTTTTGCCCATCTTTGGTTATTTAAAAGTATATTAAATGTGCTATAAACATATAAAAAGTAAATTATCTTAATTTTTCATTTAAAAAAATTAAGATAATTAGATTGTTAGATAAGTGTGAAACATATGCATTTTTTTTTATTTTCTTTCAAAAATGTTTTATGGGAATAGTTAGCTAGGACGTACCAAAATTACTCGTGTATCTCTTTTTGCAGGTGGATAATTATTGGTTTTTATGCGCTACATTATCCTACTCCCTTCGTCCCTAAATAATCGTCTGGGTTGATCCGACGTACAGTTTAAGAAAAAGTAATTGACTTGATTATTTATATTGGTTTAATGTGTAGTTTCTTTTAATGTTCATGTATATGTGGCTCATAATTAAAGTAGAGTGAAAAAGTAAGGGTAAAGTGGTAAAAGTGATATTCTAAAAAGGTAAGTTTCAAAGTGGACAATTATTTTGGGACGGACGAAAAAGGAAAGGAGAACGATAATTTAGGGACGGTGAGAGTATTTTGATTGGATATATACATTTATAAAAGTGTATATAACTTTTCTAATACTCCATCGTATTGAAAAAGGCATGGTGTATTCATATTTATACATTTATCTATTTTTAAATATTCGTCTACTGTAAAAATATATTAACCAATTGTCTTAGTTTCCTATAACACTCCCATTAGTAACTTAATTTTTATAACTTTATTAAATATTACGAAAAAACACCAAAAATATTTTATAATTAATATACATAATTCAAGAAAAAATTGTTTGAAACAAAATTCTAATAAATGAATTTTCGTAGTGTGTATATAAATTCAAACAAGATAATTTGTTTATGACGAAAGGATATTATATGAAAATTAAAATACATAACAGTATTGTACTTTTAAAACCTCTTTGAATACAAAATTTTAAAATAATTTGACTATTTAAAAATATTTATTTTATCTTATTAATCTTTTGAACTTAATATATGTATAATTAGCGTTTATGCAATTTTAAAATAATTTAAAAAAAAATACATAACAGTATTGTACTTGATTATTGCAATTCTGTGTGTTCATCTCTATCAAAACCTAATTAAATGGGGCAGCCGGCAGCCGGTGAGAATCCAAATTTCAATTGTATGCAAGCTTTTCATGAGCGCATTACTTTGTTTGCTAGATATCTGTTGGAAGAATATGGAAACCACCAGTCAAGACTAGCAAGCACGATATTTGAAGCAATGGCAAAGAACCTTCAACTGTGCCCAGAAGAAACAGAATCTTACCTGTCACCAACGACAGGAATGTTGCGATTCTATCGCTACCCACGTTGTTGCTCGGCCAGCTCTGTGGCACCTAACAAAGCAGTATGGGGGCTGGATGTCCACACAGATAGCTCGGTGATCTCCATTTTGAACCAAGATCAAGTGGGAGGGCTTCAACTTTATAAAGACGAAATCTGGCTTGATGTCAAGCCTATTCCCAACACCCTAGTTGTTCATCTTGGAGATATGATGCAGGTTTGTGTTATTTCTCAGTTCTCACATATATTTGTAGTTAGTATATGAAGACCAAAATCCCAATTTTTTGGCCAAAACGAATTCAAACTTTGATACTCAAAAAAGGAACTATTGCAATGCGTCAAGGACAAAGAAGGTAAACCATTAACCATGTGATTTGAGACGTGTTCTTGTTCATTTTAATGTCAAAAAAAAAAAACTAACATATGAACAATTAATTGAAGTTTAGATCACCTGAGCTATTCATCGTTATTTAATTTTCTTGGTTTGGCCACTACGTGATATCAGGCAATAAGCGATGATAAATACACAAGCGTGAAACACAGAGTAAAGGTGGATCCACACAGAGAACGGATATCAATGGGCTACTTTATATTTCCAGAAGAAAATAGGGTGATTAAAAGCTCCAAATACAAGCCATTTACTTATACTGATTTTCGTGCTCAAGTCCAACAAGACATAAAGACCATGGGCTTCAAAGTTGGGCTTCAAAGGTTCAAACTTGTGGAGGCCTGTGATAAAGAAACACGGACAGACTGACAGACCAAGAGGGGTGCCTTGATATAGACATTCTTATATAAATCTTTTTTTTTTGTTGTTGTTGCTAAAATTACATAAATCTATTGAGTTTGTTGTTTTATGCGCATGGTTAAAAGGTTTGGTTTTGCTCATTCCATTACACTAAACTTTTGTAATAGTAAAATTATCATATCAAAGCTTGGTTGCGTTGACAATTATCTTAGAGTTACTACTGACTACAAAAAAAATATTTCCAATCGAATAAGATTGGTTACAAACTTAGCATATACCATTAGAAACTATTTCCTCCGTTTCGGATAAATGTTCTTATTTTTTATTTTTGGATGTCCAATTATTGTTCCTAAAGATTTTCGGTGTACAAATTTTCTATCATTCTTCCTGATATCCTTTCATTTAATACTATCATTATTATATAATTAATGAGATAGAGAGAGAGAGTGTGTGTATGTAATGGGTATTATTGTTACAAATATTTTACAAATCATCATTAATTATATATTTCTTAATCCTTGTGTTTTATCCCCTAAAATCATTTATTCGGGATGGAGTATAACTTAATGAAATTTTAAATACTTACTTTTAATTGCTACAAGAACACATGCCTACGTGGGTATTAGATGAACAATATCCTCATTTTACAACTGATGATATATAGTGATTCATAATTGTGAACATTGTTGAGTAGATATTGGATGTCCCATCAACAATATTCTTAATTTTCCATTTCCGTACCGGTAATTAGTATAACTTAGGTATTTAATAAAGCACTTATGAAATACTTAATACAATACTTTTAAAAAAATTGACCAATTTACCCTTTGTTTATTTTATAATTAAATAAAAAAACTATTAAATGGGATTGGACGGAGATGGTGGCGGAGGTGGTGGAGGTTGGGCGGGCTGGGTGGGGAAGAGAAGGCCCAGTTCGGATGGGGAGGGGGGGCTAGGCGGGCGTGGTGGAGAAGGGGAGGGATTGGGCTTGGTCCAGTCGATGTGGAAGGGACTGGGGGATTGGTAGGCGGTGGGCTGGGACTGGGCGGTCGGTGGTGGTTCAATGGCGGTGTTCAATTATTTTTTGTTTTAATTTTGTTAAGGGTAATATAATATTTTTAAAACAAAAAGTGTTGTATTAAGTATTTTATAGATGATGTATTAAGCATCCCCTAAACAAAAGCAGTAAAAAATAAAAATGGAAAAGTTGTAGGTTTGTAAATGAGAAAGTTCACTTTTCTTACTAAATTATGCCCCTCCATAGTCCATTCCAAAATTATAGTGTTGTATGATTATTACTTTTTTACTTTTATCAAACTGATTGTCTTTTAAATTAAAATTTGATGTATTTATTTATTTTTCAAAAATCATAAAACATGTACTCTATAGCAGGAACGGAGAGAGTATATTAAGAATGAAATAATCCGATGCAACACGGGGGCAAAGCTAGTTTATACTCAATTCCATTCTAAGAAAATAATATTATTTCCCTCATTGGTATAACAAAAATAGTCTCATTTTCTAGAAAAGATACATTTATAGTGCAATTTTAAACAAGTATTTATTACGTCTCAAAATTATTGTCATGTTTAACCCGACCTACGAATTAAAGAAAAATAATTGACTTGATTATAAATATTGATATAATGTCTAGGTTTCTTTAAAGTCATGTGGATATGACTAGAGGTGGCAAATGGGCGGGTATGGGCGGGCGTAAATGGGCGGCGGGCTCAAATGGGCGGGCAAGTAAGTGCTCATTTAATAATATGGGCATATATGGGTGGATACTAAATGGGCATGGGCGCCCATTTACTCATTAACCACTTATCAAATAAATACAAAAATTACAAAAAAAATAATTTTTTTTAATACAAAATTATCAAAAGTTACAACTAACACACACACACACATATATATATATGTGTGTGTGTGTGTGTGTGCGCGTATCAATTATGTATTTTTGTTGTTGTAACACTCAATTCAATCTTCTATTTTATGGTTCGATTTTTTATTTCGATGAAGCCCAATAGACAAACACACAAGTCATAGAATGACGTATGTTGCACTGCTCACAAAACCACTATGAATCCATTTATAGTGTAATAGGGACGGATATTTACAGAGTCATAGAAATGGAGTAATCTGGGAGTGATGTTGGGTTTCATTTAACAGCATGAGTCATAGAATAGAATGACATTCCATGCTTTGCTTTGCAATTTGGGGGTGGGGGGTGACGGTTGGAAGGGCGGGTGTACAATATATATATATATATATATATATATATATATATATATATATATATATATATATATATATTACATGCTTTGCTTTGCAATTGGGGGGCGCTTGGAGGGGATGAGGGTTGGAAGGGTGGGTATACAGTATAGATATATTAATTATGTTAAACGTCATTATTAATTTTAAGTATTTTATAATTATGTATGTAATTGATAAAACAAAATTAGAAGAGCAAGGGAATGAGTTTTTTTTTTTTTTGGGAGGGGGGCGCTTGGAGGGGTGGGGGTAGGAAGGGTGGATGTACAAAGATAGATAAAACAAAATTAGAAGAGCAAGAGAATGAATTTTAGAGGTGGGGGGCGTTTGGAGGGGGGTGGGGGTTGGAAGGGTGGGTGTACAATATAAATATATTAATTATGTTAAATGTCATTATTAATCTTAAATATTTTATAATTATGTATATAATTGATAAAACAAAAGTAGAAGAGCAAGAGAATGAGTTTTAATATGGGTGCTCAAGTGGGCGCTCATTTAGCCCATCATAATTAATGTGCCCAAGTGGACATGCCCATTTGTGCCCACTTAACATTTTGGGTGTGCCCATACTCATTATTTATCGGGCGGTCTGGGCGGGCAAATAGACGCGGACAAAAATTGCCACCTCTAGATATGACTCATAATTAAAGGAGAAAGAAAAAATAAGTGTAAAATGATAAAAATATTCTTCATAATAAAAGTTATAAACAAAACAATTATTTGGGTTATGGAAGAATGACAAAAAATTTGGGAAGAATGGAGTACAAACAAGTAAAACTTTAATTTTAAAAAGTAAAAAAAATAAAAAAAAATTGGTAGAGCATGAGTATACTGTATAGAGAATCAGATTACCGCACATTGAAATTTCAAAAGCATATTTTTGGGTTGAAATTTCTTCCAAGATGGGCAAATGACTGAGTGAGTCAGCCCATTCAGAGCATTCACAGTGGTTCCCTTTATTAACACCCTAAAATCCTTTTTAGGGTTTTTTACCACACTTAACCCCCACAATGGACACTCGATCAATCACCCTATCCCTAAAAAAAGCTAAATCTCCCCCAACTTATTGGGTGAGTATTAGCCGGCCTCCATTCATCTCTTTCTTCTCTCTCCCCCACCTATCTCCTTCTCCATTGGTCTTCTTCCTAGTATTCGTTCCTTTTCAAAAAATTTGTTCCAAAATTTAAAGAAGACGGCAAAAACTGAATTTTTTTTGGCTTGATCAGAACATCCAGTTTTTGGCCAAAATTTTGATGTACTAGAGTGGAGAGCCTATGAATTAAATAAACAACCCAACTCACATCATCACTCTGATGATGGTATGCTTTCCATTTTTTCTATTTTCTTTTTCAATTAATTTAGTATATTTTTTGCACTATCATTTTCCTTTTTTTGTTATTTATAACTTAAAATTATGGGTATATTGATAATATTAAAAAGCGTGACAAGACTTTCTTTAAATAAAAATAATTGATATAATCAAAACATATAATATATTTTTCATAAAATTTAAAATTTAAAACTATAAATATTTTATTTCAATTACGGTAGGAAAATAAAAAAATAAAAAATAGAAATATATTGGTAATTAGGTTTGTTAATTAAGATGTCACAAATTCAAAGGGTTATATAGAGGGTGCTCATTGGAGTTGAAACTTTTTTAAAGGGCCTCTAAAAAGGTTTAGGGGGTTATATAAAGGGTGTTTTAAGGTGTAACCATTGTGGATGCTCTGAGCTACTTCTCTTCAGATTTTTCGCTCACGCTTATGATGTATCTGACAATAAAAATAAATAAGTTACCGCACCTTTGAAAGAAATTGAATTTGGCTACACCAACATGATTATTAGAACAAGAACTGAATCATTTGATTCTCATATACTACTTAACTCATTAAAAATAAATATAAAAATTTATTTGATATTCATAAGTTACCAAAAAAAAAAACCCTGCATACAATTATTTAATACAAACCTCAATAATTTCATATACCTTGTCATCTTTATCTCTTAATAACTTCAAAATTTTAAAAAACTAATTTGGTATCTAAATGAGTCAAACCAAAAAATCTCTATTTATAGATAAAAATATATACTTTTTAAAATAATATTTTTTTGAATTATAAAATAGTTGAAAATGAAAAGAAATAGCGTGGCCCCACCTGAGGGAGAGAGATGGCTGGCAAAGGAGGGAGCGCTCTTATCAGCAAAAGTCGAAAAATTCGATCTCTTCCTGAGTGATTGAAACCAAAAAATCCAAACAAAATTCCCAAATGATTTGGGGAAATACTTTGTTAAATGGAGAGACATCTATTTGAGGAGGATATGACCCTCCGTTAACCATACTCTTATAATTAATTGTGACGGTGGCGCATATTGTGTGTGTCATTATCAATTTTGTTTTGTTTTTTTGTTTTTTGTTATTGTTCATTTTATGTCTGTATTTGGTTCTTATTTAATTATTTTTATTAATAAGAAATCTATGAGATAATTTAGCTTATAACTTTTTTGAAATGCAAAATTTTATTGCATTGATTTAAGATGATAAAAAGTATTTTATGCATGAATGAGGTTATAACACCATGAACAATGGACTGTCACTTGATTATTGAGAGAGAAAGAGCTCATTGTGGTCTCCACTTATTTCACACTTGTCATATGATCATTGCATGGTCAATAGGAAGATGACACATAGTAGGGAATATTCTATGTGTCATCCTACATTCATTATAAATAGATGTCAAAACCTTATTTTCAAGGATCGATAATCATTTCTAGAATTTCAAGTGGACTCAGATATTAGCATACACTTTCTCTGTTAGTGATGCAATGGATATTGCATCATATATTAGCTTGAATTTATCTCATAGTGATGCAATGCATATTGCATTGGGTCTCGCATCGAGTTTTGTAAAGATGCAATGTATATTGCATCGGATTTCATGTTAAGTTTTGTGACAACACAATGGATATTGCATTAGATATTTGCGTATAGTTTGCTTGATCATGATGCAATGAATATTGCATCGGTTATTTGCATTTAAGTTTCTCTGTTAGAGATGCAATGGATATTGCATCAGATTTTGTGCTAAGTTTTGTGATAATGCAATAAATATTGCATCATATATTTGCGTTAAGTGTTGTGATGATGCAATGGATATTGCATCGGATTTGTGATAGTTTTGTGATGATACAATGGATAATACATCGGATTTCGTAATAAGTTTTGTGATAATGCAATGGATATTGCATCAGATTTTGTGATAGTGTTGTAGCGATGTAATGAATATTGCATCCGGTCTTGATGTAATGCAATTGATATTGCATCTGATTTTGTGATAATGTAATGAATATTGCATCCGGTTTTGTTGTGATGCAATGGATATTGCATCTGATAAAGCGATGGATATTGTATATGATCTCGTGATAATGCAATGAATATTGCATCTTTAGTATTATGGTAATGCAGTGAATATTGCATCAAATTTGGCCTTAGGTTCCTGTTGGATGTAATGAATATTACATTTGGTTATGTATTTGGTTTTACTATAGTTGATGTAATGAATATTACATATGAATTTGCTTTGGTCTCCCTCAATAATATAATGAATATTGCATCTGAGTTTGTGGTAATGCTAGAGGTGTTAAAACGGGCTTGCGGGGCGGGAAAGCCCGCTGTGAAACGGGGCGGGGCGGGAAAGCCCGCAAACATAGCGGGCCTGAAAATCCCTAGCCCAAACCACCCCGCGTAGGGCCGCGGGCAAAACGGGCAAGCCCACGGGCTTTTGGGTTTATTTACCAATATACACCAATTAGGCAAAATATTGAGTTTATTTAAATTTTTATTTATTTATTTTCAATTATTTAAATTCAAGGATCATGATAATTGATAGATTTAAATTTTCAACAAATAATATTTCAAATAACAAAATTAGTTAAATTACATATTCATTAATATATTCAAAATAGTTAAAATACTAAATAAAGCAAACTAAATTACTTAATAGCCTAACAATACAAAGTCCAGAAAACTAGTGAATGATTCTCTCGCTAGTTACAGCTTACCTAAGCCTAACCCAGTAACCCACTAACCCTCCTTACTCCTTAGTGACTTACACTTGGGCCTGGGCCAAAATCACTTAATAGCCTAACAATACAAAGTCCAGAACTCCAAAAATCCATATTCTAATTTCTAGAGTCCATAAAATGCGGTCTGCCCGCGGCCCGCACGGGCAAAGCCCGAAAAGCCCGCATCCTAACGGGTATAGAAAACGTCAACCCAACCCGCCCCTAATATGGGACGGGGCGGGCTTGCCCGCGGGCTTTTACCCGTTTTGACAGCTCTAGGTAATGCAATGGGTATTGCATTTGGTCTTTGTGATGCCATGGATATTGCATCTAGATTGGCGTTAGTCTCGCTCGTTAATGCAATGAATATTGCATCTGGTCTTTGCGATGCAATGGATATTGTATCTAGATTGGTGTTAGTCTCGTAATGATGCAATGCATATTGTATCTGGGTTTGTTTGGTGATGCAATGAATATTGCATCTTGATGTGCGTTATTTTCACTAGGTTGTAATGAATATTGCAACTATCTTTCCATATCGCAACATGTTGTCGGCAGAGTCGAACTACGTTTGGTCTGATTCCTAAAAAGGATACGTAGGTAGCCTACTCAGTAGGCACGACCATCAAAGCATTTTATCTGCATCATATCTGCTCTATCCTATCAGTCCATTAAAGTGTTTAGCAGTTTAGGTTATGAGATAAATTGTTGCATCCTCAACTGTTGCATACTGCATTCCTCCCCATTATAATTTTCATGAAATTTGGGAGTCTATTTTATATCAACGATGTCCGTTTACTCGGTAAGTTTCGGTTTACCCGTAAACTCCATCGTTGAGGGACTCTGTAGACACCCCAATTTCGTACCTCTATTATATAACATGTCATAAAATATCAAAACTTGTTAAAAGGACTAACGAATGTCAAGTTATAGGGTTGAAAATGCAAAAGAAAAGAAGAATACATAAATAGTGAACTGCATGTGGCCAAAAGTGCCAAAAATGAAAAAAAAGGGTTAATTTTCTTTGGTAGCCATATTTGCCTGAATTTAGGCATTTTAACTTTGTTAGTAGGTTTAAATCTAAACAAACATTCACGAGACTGATGACCAAAAGTAGAACAAACTTTGCACTTGTGATAACCAAGTTTATCAGTCATTTGAGGTGAATTCTTTGATTCATTTTGATTCAGCTTAGAAGTATTAGCAGCAACAAAATTTATTGGTTTAAACTTGTCAATTGTCTTCCTTCTAATTCCTCCTATTTTCTCAGCTGATTGACATCTGTCAGCTTGCTGACATGTTGTATACTTGTAGCTGCTGACATTTTGTGATGATTATAAATAGAAGGGTGACAACTGTCATTGTTTAGTTTATACTTTTTGTTAATGGACTTCTTAAGTTGATTAATATTTTTGGGATATTTGAAAGGTACATCATTATAAGATAATCTCTTATTCTTTTTTAGCAGAATCTTAGGTTCACCATTTGACTATCTGATCTCACAGTTTTCATCAATTTTTGAGTATCCAAGACCATGTTGATCTTCATGATCTTTTTGTTGATTAATGATGGTCTCAACAGCAGCTTTTGACTTTGAGTAGGTATGAACAACATTGGTCAGTCGAAGATTCCTTTCTACAAGATCAGCAATCTGGGCATCTGAGATTTTTGCTTGAATCTCATGTTTTTCATTGATGTTTTTAAGTTGCAGCATTTCATTTTGATGTACGTTATAAAGCTCATTGATCTTTTGAAGCTCACAGTTTTTATCAGAAATTCATTTGAAATCACCAGATAAAGAAACATGAATTCTTTTAAGTGTTTCAAACTTGGAATACATTTCTTGCATTTGTTCCAGTAGATTATCAACACTTATGTTAGTAAACTTCTCATCCTGCCTTTTTGACATTTTTCTTGTTTTAATGTCAGCAGCCCTTGGAGAGATTGACTTGACATTTCTTTCTGACTGACTTATGATCCCTTGTCCATAAAAACCATTTCCTATTTTCTTAACCCACAAACTGATCAGTTTTGATGACCTTTATTAGCTTGAGGTTTTTAATAGGTGAGCTTGGAATCTCATCATCAGACTCATTTGAATAATTTGGATTAGGGGAATCATTTTCTGAATCATACACAACTGATTCTACAACAAGACAAAGGTTTGCTTCTTGCACAAAATTAGCAGATTCATCTTCAGAATCTGTCTCAATCCATGTTGCAAGATTTTGATCTTCAGCAACTAAACCTTTTTGTTTTTCAAAATTTATGGGAGCTCTTTTGTAACATTTATTTTTGATAGAAGGACAATTTGAAGCAAAATGACCAAGTTTTCTGCAATTGAAGCATAACAACTTTTCTTTCTCATTTTTATCTTCATTGCTTTTGAAGTAAGACTGTTACGGCCCCAAAATTTGGGCCCAACTATAGGGCCCACATAATGGCCACGTCACCAATAAACTCAAAAAAATCATACTAAAACCCAAAGCATAAATAATGTATCTTTCACTTAAACACCCAATATTCGAACATAAATCCCTTAACAAAATTTGCTTACAATAAAAACATAAGTCTAAATAAATCTCCCAAAATCCAAATAACGATTATAAATAATAGTTCATGACATAAAGAAATTTTAAACTCTTCAATTGGACCGAACCGAACCGAACCAAAATTTTCATGTTCACATTCCTTACTTATGTCCTGAAAGAAAAGGAGTAGGAAAAAGGGTGAGCGAACAAAAGCCCATTAAGTTCATATACAACCCCTCCGGTTTCTAAGGAGGAGTTGACCGGGAAGAAAGTCAAACGATATATTGTAAACAAATAAAGAAAATTATGGAGATGTCAAAAGAATTTTTTTTCTTCTAGATATCTACAAGATTAAGTACACATTGATCGAATAATAATTAACGAGTTTGCAAGGATCAAACAGATCAATATCAAATATTAAGGAAGATGTTATGATCACATAAGCGGTCATTTTAGACCAAACAAAAGTGGCTCCAAGGAACCCCAACTATCAAAGTACCCCAAAAGGGTCAAAAACAAAATGGTATATCCGGATTACCCCACCATAGTTCCTATGGTGTAATGTCGCCTTAATAGGCCAAATGATCATTCAAATTATCTTAGTGATCATAACAAAGTTTTTCAAAAATATAATACAATTTCAATAAAATCAAATAACAATGATATCCGAATAAAATATCGTACATCGAGTTTAAACAATTTATGAGATTCATAAAGCAAATTCACAATCAAGAATAACGAAAGAACGGGTACGACGGGATTTCAAATTCAAAAACCAACCCAAGGTCGGCACACGTTTTCAAAGAAAGGTAAATGTCAAGGAAATAGCGGAAGCCTAACATTTTGAAATTAGGAATTCGAAATAAAATAAACGATGCATAATCCCTTACCTTAGCGATGCGACGAAAATTAGCTCGAGCACAAAGCACCGCTACCCGTGCTTAGCCAAATCTAAATCATAACAATACAAAATAAAAATCCTAAATTTAGAGACCTTCTAATAGCTTTTAAAAATTAATACATAAATAACAATTCCTAAATTTATAATTAATTAAAATTATATAGGGTCTAATTCGAACTTTAGTAACTTGGGCAAAATTTGAAATTATAAACTATTAATACAGCCTCTAAAGTAAGGGGGGTGAATTTGTAAATTTACAGATTCACCACTCACGGTTCAACCAATCCTTTCCTTTTTAAAAAAAATTTCTTTCCTTGTTGGAGTGAGTGAATTTGACTATCAAACTTAATAAAATATTATATAACCCACTTGTTCCTTCAACCTTATTTTCTTTCTTTTGTTTGTTTGTTTTTTTTTTCTTTCAACCCATTCCTCCCAGCACTACCTCCTTATTCTTCCTTCTGTTTTCATTCTTCCTTCCTGCCCTTCGTCTTTTCTGTTTCTTCTACTTCTGTTTCCTTATTTTTTTCTTTCCAATGAAACAACCAAATGAAGCATTTGCAGAATTCATCTGCTGAATCGATTTACCGCTTATCACCAAGGAAACCCAAATATATAATTTTAACAATATTCTTATAATATCTATTTAGAATAATTATATAAGGTCTACTTAACAACCTTTGTTATTTGGAAAAAAATTTAGAAAGTAAAAATACATATAATAATACTATTCATTTAGAGCCCAAAGCACAAATACAGATTTGTCAAAAAATAAAATCTTCAGCCTTCTTGCTTTGGAAACTCTTTGGGATCTTTGACTTTTAAACCAAGTTGGTATGCTAATAGTGTTATTATATTAATCCCTCTTAACCTCCTTCCAACCCAATCCACTCACCAAGGATATATACCAAGGGTTTTAAAAATTCTAGGGACCAACCTGCAACTACGGAATTCAGTAATTTACGGCTCCAAAGTTTAGGGGGGTGGTTGAAACTTACCTTCATCACCTTCACCAAAACAGTTCTTCTGTTTTGGTGATTACTACCCGCCATTGGAAAGCCTAAATACTAACATTTTGTCTACTAATCTACTAACCAAACAAAAGTCCAACTTTGGTTTTTTTAAAAAGATAACATTACTGTGGAATTCATTTGGAAGCTAATTCATGCATTTCAGGTTTTTTTAAAAAAAATTACAGCTTGATTTCCAAGAACCCAGTTACAGATTTTTGAATTCATAATTATTATTAAACTGAGAAACAAGGAATCCGGGTTATAACAGTTGAAGCTAAATTTTCATCTTTCGTCCAATCTTCTTTCTCGGTTTCAAATACTCACCCATAAGGATTTGTATTCCGTCTTCATCGAACAATATCGATTATCTCCGACGAACACAAGCTTCGACAGAATACACTCAACTGTGCCTACTATCTTATGAACTCAAGAATGAAATTTGTTAACATTGTAATCAGAAGAGGGACGAAAGGAATACCTTAGATTGTTCGACGATGTGCGACCGAGCACTCTGCCACTCGCCCCTCTCTCTAAGACTCTTCTGTCGTCTCTCTTCTGCCGTGCTCTCCCTCACTTCCTCTTACTCACAATCTTCTTTTTCTTTCTAATTTTTGCAAAACAAAGCATCCAAAATTCGACCCTTCTTATACACCCATGCCGGCGTTTCTTCTTCTTCGTTCAATTAATTTTCCGGCAGTAGATGTTTCCTAGGTAAGTCTGTTTCACTTCCTCATTTCATTTCTTTATTATAATCACTAGTAGGTTATTCTTAATATTGTTGATTATTATAACTATTTTTTTAATATAAATGGAAAGGAGCTCAATTTGATGGGTCAAGCCCACATCATAATATACTAATTAACTAGTATCAAGCCCACTCAAATGAAGTTTAAGTGTACTAGGATCAAGCCCACTCAATTTGATGGGTCAAGCCCACACCATAATATACAAGTTCCAAATTGGAAAGTTAAGCCCACAATAATAATTGATATTTGGTAAAATTAATAAAAGAAAATTTATTATAATATAGAAAATTTGGGGTATTACAAAGCCTTTTGAAAGTTTGAAGAAGAAGGCCTTTGAAAGCCTGAAGAAGGTTTTTGAAGATTCGAGAAATATTTTTGAAAATTTGTAGAAGGTTTTTGGAAGTTCTTTTTGAAAGATTTAAACTTTCTAAATTGTCTTGCAAAAGAAACAAATTCATCTTCATCAAAATCATCATCTGACAGAGATGTAGAAGTTTTTGGTGTCTCTTCTTGAGCTTGTAGAGAGATACCTTAAATTTTTTTATCAATTTCTTGAGTTTTGAGAACTTCCTTTTCATAAATTTATAGACTTGCAACAAGACTACCTATATGAGTTTTGTTCAAATCTCTTGTTTCCTTTATGACAGTGGCCTTAACATGCCATCTACTTCACAAGCTACTAAGAAAACACATATTTAAATCTTTTCATGCTGTAAACTTTACTAAGGGAAGAATATCTATTACTTACCTCAAGAAATCTATCATAAGCATTCTTCAATGATTCTTTTGGATCCCTTTTGAAGGCATCAAACTCTTGTATGCAATCGTAGAGTTTGTTGTCCTTGGTGTTTTGATCTCCTTCGACATACTCAACAAGAGCATCCCATATTTCTTTGGCGGTAACACTGTCGTATATTTGTTTATAGTTTTCATCTAGAACGGCACTTGATAGAATGTGAACAGCTCTAGCATCCAGTCCATCCGTAATTTTATCTTTCTCAATCCATTCAGATTGAGGTTTGAGGATATACTCTTCAATAGCAGGAGCAAGAGGATTTATGGTGATGATTTGCAGTAGAAGATTTACCAACTTTAGTATAAATTTTCATAGGTTGTATAGGACCACCTCTTACACATTCCATCAATCGTTTATCAATATTGTTCATATATCTTGTAATTATTTTTTTCCAAATGTCAAAGTGATCTTCATCGAAAATAGGTTCTTTAGTAACATTGTTTGATTGAAAAGCTTTTGTAGTTTTCATGATCGAGCTTTCAAGTTTTTAAACTTGGAAAATAATAGTTTTAAAAAGTAGAGCTTTGATACCAATTGTAAGTCCAGTTGGCAACTAATAAGGCTAGAGATGGGGGGTGAATAGCCTTTTAAAAATTTGAGGGTAGTTTTGAAAAACTTCAAGAGTTGCAGCGGAAATTATAATTTTGTCAGTTAGCTGAAATAGTGTCAGCTGGCTGATAGTTTTAAAGAAGCTGACGTTGATGGCTGAAAATGATTTAATGGTCAACTGGCTGACACAATTTTAATGTTTTTTAGAATAGATTACACGCTATGAGGAAAGTACTGAAGTACAATTTATAAAACAAGTAAGTAAACAATTTATGTAAAATACTGGCTGACACTTAAGTAGATTGAGACTGCTTAAGTGTTAGATTAGTTTGTAAGAGTTGAAGAGTAAACACAAAACAGTTAAAGTGGTTCATAGTATAAACTGCTACGTCCACTACCAAGTTGGTCAAACTTGGATTTTTGAAGTGCACTAATATTATTAATAATCTCGATGATCACTAATGGATCAGTGTACAACAAAGACCGGTGTTTATGGAGTATGATTGAAAACAATCACACTTGTGAGACAATCAACTGATTCCTTAAAGAATAAGAAAGAAGTAAGGAATAACAAGATAGTGATTGTCTAAAACAATAACTATAAAAGAATAACAGTGAGGACTATCTACTAGAGTTTAAGGCTGAGGCACTTCAAGTGAGTAATCTGCTTTAGAGAGTATGAATGCTTCAGTTCTTCTTCAAGAGGTTCTTGTGGATATTTATAGAAGAATTTGAAGTGCATTCTGTTAGAAACACTTTTGAATTTTGAACAGCTCCAATGATTTGAGGGTATATCTTCTACAAGATATTATTAGAGATACTATAAGATAGAGCTTACTAAGAGAGTCTTCTACACAGCACAAATAAAGAAACTTGTTAGTACATAGTATGTTTATCCATAACAGGAAATAGGCTGACATACTTATTCTAGAAGAAATTGTCGGCTGACAGAGGTTAGCTAAATAAAATCTTAATATTTTCATAAGCAATTTACTAAGCATGTAGTCAGCTTTTAATGGGTTTAAGCAAATCTAATTTCACATAATATAACAGCTTCATTATGGGGGTCATCCTTTGTAACAGTGATGGTTGTGTGTAAGAGGATAAACATATGACTTTTAATGATTCCTAACTAAGAATCACCTATGTGAGAGAGAAGCGAGGCCGCTTCAAGGAGAATTATGCGAGGCTCAATTCTTAGACCCTTTCACAGAACCATGCATATGTTCAAGGCCATGAATGAACATAACTATTAGAACTTAATTATGTTAGGAAGGTTTATGTGTGAAGTATATTATCGTTTACAAAAAAGGTAGAAAGTTCAAAGACATCATGTTTACTAATCAGCCAGTAAAGTAAATATACTTTTACGAGGGAAGGTTCAAAGGGTAACACCTACCTATCTTATGAAGGTTTCAACCGCTGGACTTTATCACAAAATTCGTCAATTTCCTTCATGTGGGAGATTGTAGGATAAATTGTGTTTTGTGAATGAAATTGTGCAATCTTGTGGCACATATTTCTTTACAAGTCATTTGTGTAATGACAAGGATAATTGTGGAAACGTGTTCTACTTTGTGAGAACATCAAAATCATATATTTATTTGTCCAATTTGGTGTTTGGATGAATAAGTTATGATTGATTAAAGTGTGATGTTGGAAGTGAGTTTATTTCATATTGTGAAAATAACAAAAGCTTAAGTGTGGTGGACATGAAGTGTGTTGATGTAGAAGGCACGACGAAGTCTGCTAATGTACAATGCGCCTTGCGAAGTCTGCTGCTGATACAGAATGAAGTCTGCTGGTTCAAGGCCCGTGTCAAACACAGTTTCCTTAAAACAGATTTGTCTCTTCCTCGTAACTCGTAAGTGTTGGAAGCTTTACTGAACGTCTGTCTCCCAGGATACAACGAAGACATCGGAGAGACCTTTAGCATGAAGGTTTCCGACGAATTGAACTTCTATCTGACTCTATCACAAAAACAGGAATATGAGGCCAAAGAAAACGCTAGCAAGATGGAAAGAGTGTTTGTGATGATTGTTCTTAATCGTGTATCAACCTATGGAAATAAGACTATTTATATAGGCCTAAATGAATAACGTTTTGATTTCCCTATTAAACACGACATGAAGATATACAAGTATGTTACGTGTTAAGGGTAAGCTTGGATAGAATAGAGGCTCTCTCTCGTGTGCGCACCCTCAGGGGGTGCAAACGATTGTCCAATTTAGCCTTCAAGATACCGCGAACACGAATGTCGGACCAAATTTACCTACTCAGACTAACCAATGTTTTGTTATTTTTTTTTCATTCAGTTTCTGTAACTCAAGCTTTCAATACTGTAATTGATTGCAGATTTAATATGCAAATCAACACAATATTGATTACCACAGTCTTCATGTAGAGATGTTAAATTGGGTTGGCCCTAACCCTATAGGGCCGCGGGTTAAACGAGTCATTTAAACGGGCCACTCGAATCGCAACCCTGACCCTAACCCTGTAGGGTGCGGTTTAACAGGGTCAACCCTATTAACACATGATGCCTTATTTAAATCAAAAAAATCGAAATTAAGTAACAAACATATTGACGGACAAGTGACAACGATTAACAATACGAATTAAAAATATGAAATCGAGTTTTCTTTTGAGAAAGTATATTCATCAACATCATTATCATCTTCATCTACAGTAATAAAATAACATAAAATAAATGTTGGTAAGAAGTTAATACAATCAAATATTTTAATCAAATAATAAAATATAATACTAAGGTCAACCCATTTAGCACAGAATTTTAACGGGTTGCATTTTCCCGACGCTAACCCTTTCTGATTCCTGATTAGCAGGGTCAACCATGCGGTTCTCGACCCTTTTAACATATCTAATTATGTATCCAAAAATCTCATTTTGACCAATTTTGGAAACTTATATGTCTTAGAATTGTACTTACGACTATGTTTGAGTTTAACTTTCATCAAATACACATACATCATCACAAAGCTAACAGGGGATAGATATTGATTTACCAAATGAGATGATAATATATATTATGCATTTGATTTTAGAACAAACAATTTAGGATAGTTGAATGGTATAAGGGGTCATTCATAAGTTCTTATATACTCTTAAGAGGTTGTGGGTTTGAATCTCAATTCTAACATTTTAAAACAATTATTTTAGCCATAAGCTTCCAGCCCGCGGGCCAGCCTTAGAACCCGCGGGCCCAACCCATTACCGGTGACCTACAGGTCACCAAGTATTAACAGGGTTGAATTTTCCCAACCCTAACCCTTTCATGTTTCCGGTTAATAGGGTCAACTCTACGGTTTCCGGCCTTTTTAACATCTCTATCCACCAGCATTCTTAATAAGGCTTAGTCTACCAGCAGACTTGAAGATTACCAGTAGACTTCCAGTTCAGTACACATTAAAGCAGTAACAATGTATTTTGTTTACTTATTATTCGGTAATTTGTATAAACTTTTCCTTGTATATTTTCTAACACACATATCATGATATAAAAATAAAAATAAAATACTCATGAACAACAAACCCATCAAAATGTTTATTCCTCATGCTACATTATGTCACGTGATCAACTTATAATCATTTTCTCTATAAACCTATTTTTCGCTATACATAAACTCATAAAAAGTTTTATAGTATGGACCCACAACTAAATATTTTATTCTTTCTCAATATACATTTATTAAAAAAAATATCTTTTAAAACATAAAAAAATATAGAAAAAATATAGTATGCCCAACAAATAATTTATACAATTTTTAATTTTATCTTTCGAAAAAAACATTTTTTTATCATAAAAATTTATTATTAATTTAAAATACCGATATAACAATATAAAATTTATTGAACAATAATCATAATAAAATCACACAGAATCACAAACACTATCCTTTCTTGTATCAACTGGCGTTATTGTCTTTCCAAAACCCATATTCGTGGGTTATAAGAACATGGTGTATATTGATTTAGCATAGCCGGGTTAAAATATTCATGTTGCGAATGTATAAGAAATTGATAGTATGTTATACGAAGGATAAGAAAAAATAGAACACTTGAAATACCTTGAAAATTTGGCGGAGCTTGAAATTTTTTACGGAGCTTAAAATTTGGTGGAGCTTGAAAATTCGGAGCTGTGAAATTTGACGGACCTTGAAAATTTGGAGTAGTTTTGGTATTCACAGAATCTTAGACATTAGAAGAGTTCAATAAATTCACAAAATAATTACTCCCTCCGTCCCTAAATAATCGTCTTAATTGACTCGGCGCACAGTTTTAAAAAAAACAATTGACTTGATTATTTATATTGGTTTAATATGTATTTTCTTTTAAAGCACATGTGTATGTGACCTATAATTAAAGTAGGGTGAAAAAGTAAGGGTAAAGTGGTAAAAATGATGTTCTAAAAAGGTAAGTTTCAAACTGAATAATTATTTTGGGATGGACGAAAACGAAAAGGAGGACGATAATTTAGGGATGGAGGGAGTATTATTCATAGTCAAAGAAGTGAAATGAAAAATATGTGTTATCAGTTATCTAATGAAAAAGTATATAAAGATATTTGAAAGAATGTAATGTGAAAAAAAAGAAACTATTTATAGAATTTTTTGTTGACAGTTTTAAATTATAGCGGTAGAGGATGAATTCAAGTGGTCTAAGAACATCAAACGCTTGAAGCCACCAAGACTTCCTCCAACGCCACTTAGAACATCCATAACAATAAACCCATCAAAAGATTTATTCACCTTCCACGTCATGTTACATCACCAGTTTATAAATTTTTTCTTTATAAACATTTTCTCCACTATACATAAACTAATAAAAAATTTATAGCATGAACCTACTACTAAATATTTTATTCTTCCACAATACACATTTACTTTAAAAAATCAAATAAAAACAAACAAACAAATGATGTGGCAAAAGATAGACCGGTCCATAATCTTAGAGCTTTTTATATTTTGGAGTGGTGAGTTGGACCAGTAAAATGACGATAATCAAGCCATTGGAGTTGCTGTTATAATGACCAACCGGTTTATAGATTTTTGTAAATGTAAAGCTTTATAAAAATCACACTCTTAGTTTGATATTGTATGAATATGGTCTAAAAAACATAAATTGAAGCCCGAGAAAGGAGCATAGTGTTCGGGATGAAAACCCGTGCTTAGTGGAATCGTACGATCCACTAAACACTTGTCATCCTTGATCACGGTTCGGTTCCCCTAAATTATTTTTTTTCTGAAAAATCAAAATTTATTAAGGTAATGCTAAAATAAATATAAATAATCTTACAAATGTGGTTTGAGAAGATGAATGCGAGTGGGTCGAACCGAAAGAGTTGATCATACTCTTGTTATGTACATTGTACGGACAATAACATAGCAAAACACAAACAGAGGAGAGACGAAAAGACTGAACAGACGCACTACTGACTACTGGGTGTTGGGTTGGGGTGTTTCCTTGTAAATTTCTTGGCCTCGAAGTTTGATTAAAAATCCCAAACGCTCCCTCCCGAAATTATCTCCAGTCTCTGCTAATCCTTTGCCGCATTGCTGGGTCTTTACTCTTTTGATCAATATTAATAAAATTTTGTTTTTTTCCATCAACCGTACGCGTCAAACTGGAAAACCCCAAACCTCCAAACCCTCTCACATGGCAGCCGACATTCAAAAACCGGCGTTTCCCCGGCGATCAAGAACGCCCCCATCACTCAATATTCGTCCTAAACTCCTCGCCGGCTCCCAAGTTGAAGTAATTAGCTCTCTTTTTTCATCCCCATTTATGTATATGTATTGTCTTCCTGTTATCTGGGTTCTTTCAATTCTGGGTTTTTGTTAATTTTGTACCTTGATTTTGTGTGTGGGTTTAGTGGGTTTTGTCTACCATGTATTCGATTTGCAGCCTACAAGGCTTTCATTTTGCATGCATTGTCTTCTTTTGGTTCTTGTTTTCTCTCTTGTTATTGTGGTGTTCTGTAAATTTCATGCGCATGATGAAATTGGGGGTTTATATATGATGGGTTTGTTATAAATTGTTTCTCTTTTCCTTTTATGGTGCACATGCAACGCTTAATTTGGGAGTTTTTTCTTGAACTGGTTTATAGTTTTTAATAAAATTCTTTCCATTTTTTGTGTTACAAATATGAATGATTGAAGATTGAATGGAATGAACTCATGGAGAGAGGAAGAAAAGATCAAGAATCTGTGTATTGAGATTATTTCATAAACTTACAAAACTAAATAGCAATAACAGAATATAAACCCTTTAAAGTTACACTCCTTACCCTCTATCTTTCTGAAATTATACATTAAACCCCCTTGACTAAGTAACAGACTAACTAACAGATATTAACAGATGTTGTAGACACAGAACTTTTTGAGGAACTCAGAACTCTTTGAGATCAGCTGTTTTCATGTTATTGATTATCATTTTGCTTGTGGTTACATGCAATGCTTACTTTAGGGTTTATTGAGCGCAGAGTTCATGGGTTTCATACATCCTTTCGTTTTTTTGGCTCTGCAAGTTCCATGCAATGCAATTTTTAGTGGTAAAGAGAACATGTGTCAAAAATGTGTTTTTTTTTTGTTGATATGTAGCTTTTTTTGCTGGTTGAAAAATCAATGATTTTTAATGTCAATTATGAAATTGCTGCAGGTAAGAAGTGTTGAAGATGGGTTTCAGGGTTCATGGCACTCTGGAACTGTGCTTGTCTGTGACAATCACATTCGTGTAGTAGAATACCATAATCTCTTATGTGATAATAGTTCTGAAAAGCTTGTTGAGAGTGTAAAAGTCACTCCTACAATTGATGGCAATATTCCGGCCTACTGGAGATCATCAACTAACTACCGTGGCGTGATAAGGCCGTCTCCGCCTCAGCTTGATTTTGATAAATGGCGTCTTCGTTTTGGACTGTGTGTTGATGTGTTTCACAAAGATGCATGGTGGGAAGGCGTGATTTTTGACCACGATGATGGTTCTGAGGAGAGGTTAGTTTTCTTTCCAGATATAGGTGATGATTTAAGGGCCCATGTTGAGATGTTGCGTGTAACTCAAGACTGGGATGAGGTTACGGAAGACTGGAAGTGTCGTGAGAACTGGGTGTTTCTTGAGTTGATCGAGGAAGTGGAGCAAGAATGGCCACTTCTTGTTTCTGTGAAGCAAATTTGGTATGAACTGAGGATAAAAAAAGGTTTTGAGAATCTTAAGGAGTGGACTTGTCGTATGAAAAGTATTTGGAAAGAGTTGGTATTGGGAACTATTTCTGATAATTTTAAGTTAACTTTGAAGGAGTTCTTTCATAAAATGAACTCCTCAGGTGAGTTGGTGCAGGAAGGGTTGCCATTGCTGGAATTAACAGAACTTGCTCTTGATTCGGTAATAAATCCATCATGTGACTCGCTTGCTGTTGTACCCTTTGGTCTGAATGAAACCAGTGTTGAGCCGGTTGATAAGGAAATTCATTATGGGGACCTGGAACCTCCAGGGTTTTCAAAGGTGTATTCTAATCCAGAAGATTTATTGAACATTGCTTCTAACAATAAGCCCGACGGAGGTTTTAGTGCAACTTATAGTTTCAGGAAGCTCACACAGTCTACCTGTAGTATAAAGAATGAGTGGCTCCCTGCTGACCCCTGCATGGTTCCTGAAGCTGAGTTTTGGCCTTCTGCAATTACTGAATACAACAGGATGTACAAGTTTTGCAGGCCTTCAAAGGCTTTGAAATTGAAAGCTAGGCAACATCTTGCATTTATGGGCTGGACAATTGAGTTCATGAAAGATAACAAGGGCAGTAACAGATTTCGTTACACCTCACCCAGTGGGAAGTTATACTTTTCACTTCATAAGCTCTGTGAAGAATTGAGCGACGTTCCGTCTGGAAAAATATCTCTACTTCCCTCTGATGATCGTTTAGTCACTGAAGAACCTCTATCATTTAATAACGCATGGCAAGTTCCTTCCCCTTCTGAAGCCATTGTACTTGGATCTGGATACTGTCCTCAGGTTGTAACAGGGTTATCAGATTTAAATTCTAATGCAGATTCATTATTGAGTGTCAATTCCGATAACAAGCTTGGGATTGTGTTTACTACCAGTTCCGAAAATCCCAGTAGCTGGAAGTGTGTGCATCCTGAACAAAGAAAAAATCTTGAGTGGGTACCAGCTGGGGCTGACATTGTTCCAGAAGCTGAATTTTTCCCAGATGTTAATCAATGCCAAGAACAATTTAAATCGGGAGGTAGAATCACAGAGTCTGATTTCGTTGTAATTGAGCCTGAATACTCGCCGCAAGCTGTAGTGGACTACTATTCTTTGTACAGATCAAAGAAAATAACTGACTTCCGCAAAGCAAAGAAAGATCTTAAGCTAAGGCAAATGCAATTGAAGGTAAAGAAACACCTGGCTGCTGTTGAGTGGTCGGTTTTTTACATTTGGAGAGGACATAGAAAGATCTTACTGTATCGCTCACCTTCTGGAAAGTCATATTTTTCTCTAAAGGATGCGTGTAGAAGTTGTATACGAGAAGGAGGAATCTATGGTGCTGATGCTTATGCCCCTGGGCAAAGAATGCAAAACATAAATGCCAGCAGAGAAAGTGAAGGCCAAGAAATGTTAACTGTTGAGAGACAATGTTCACCATTAACTGAGACTTCAGGTACATTGTTGTCAAGGAAGCTTGCTAAAATGGGCAAAGCCAAAGATGGAGGAATTGGAAAACTGCGATTCAAGCGAAACAATGGCGTGTTTTCTCTCGATACGGATTGGCTTCAAAGAGAAGATCCAAATTCTTTCTCACCGTTGGCAAATCAGGGAAATGATTTAGGGACATGCGGCAATTCTTCGGTTCGTGTGTTAAGATCAAGAAAAAGTGCCCGACAGCTGGCAAATCATTCGTCCTTGCACCAAACTCCTCGAACTGTATTGTCTTGGTTGATAGAAAACAATGTGGTTCTGCCCAGGGCGAAAGTACAATACTGTAGCCGAAAGGATGGTAGAACAATGGCAGAAGGTCGGGTAACTCGTGATGGGATAAAGTGCAATTGTTGCCAAAGTGTCTTTAGTCTGAGTAACTTTGAAGCTCATGCTGGAAGCACTAATCACCGTCCTTCTGCTAATATATTTCTTGAGGATGGCAGGTCATTGCTAGACTGCCAGATGCAATTGAAACGTGATATTAGCGTAAAACGGTCAAGGACAGAACCACGTGGTCCACGTCGTGTGAAGGGTAATCATCTTCACAGCAAAAATGATTATATTTGTTCCGTATGTCATTTTGGTGGGGAATTAATTTTATGTGATCAATGTCCGTCCTCCTATCATACACGTTGCCTTGGCTTAAAAGTAAGTCCCTTTTTCCTCTTTTGAAAATTAAAAAAGAATCTTTTTTCTTATGTCTGCAATCTTGTTACTTTTAGGAGGTTCCAGATGGAGACTGGTTCTGCCCTTCATGTTGTTGCGGGATTTGCAGTCAAAGCAGATTCAGTAGAAGCACAGAGCAATTCACCAATCATAGCGGCCTAAACTGTGAACAGTGCCAGCGTAAATGTATGTTATTGATAGCTCAAATCCATTCTTTGTTCTTGAATTTATTAGGCACACGTATGTTCAATTTTTTATTTGTCCTTGTGCATGCCCTTAAATCTTCTGTTATCTGCTAATACATGAACAATATTGATGTAGATCACGTTGGGTGCTTGAAGGAAAAAGGTCATGCAAAGCTGGAGAGTTTTCCAAAAGGAAATTGGTTTTGCAATAGAAGATGTGAAGAGGTACTTGAAGCTCACCTTTTCTTCTTGTGCAATATAAGATGTGTTGGGATTTGATCAAATAGAGCGAACATAATTAAGCAACAAGCTAGATGGGGGTCCTCAGGAAAGATTATTATTAAGAGTAATGAAAGAGGACAATTTCATATTCAAGTTAGGCAAATTTGGGATCCATCTGGTAAATGCCATTTTACATGGCTTTGACCCAAATTTTAGGATTAAGCTACCTTAAACTGAGTTGTTTTTCCTTTAGAGGACTAAAGCCGTATAAACCGTATGTGTTCAGTGCTGGAGTCATGACCTCCATAAATATGAATTATTCTCTTCGTCTTTTAGGAAATTGCTGATGATAGTTGCCATTACTATCCTAATTTGATCATCGATAAACTTGTGTAACTGAAGAAATTTAAGTACGCAGCTGTGCGTGTATGCTTTTCTGCTTATGCTTGCTCCTTTATATTTAAGCAACAATATTGTCTATTATTGCAGCATGATTGAAATTTAAACAGGTTACAGGATATTAATTTATCTAAAAAAATATACTGTATATGATTCCTACATAATTGTAACTCTTCTGCAGATATTTGTGGGCCTCCACAGGCTTTTGGGAAAGCCAGTTGCAATGGGTATGAATAATCTGACATGGACGTTACTGAAATACACGAAGTCTGAATCTTGTAACCCGAATACATCTGACACTGAGGACTTGGAGAGTTATAGCAAGCTCAACGTTGCTCTTAGTGTTATGCATGAGTGCTTTGAACCTGTTAAAGAACCCACTACTAGAAGAGATCTCGTGGAAGATGTTATTTTCTGTAGATGGTGAGTTCGAAGTTCTATTCATGTTCTTTTTGTGCATAGGAAAAGCAAAAAAAAAATTTCCAATGTTTTTCTGGAAACTCCTGTAGTTGATATTCTGGTCCCTTATCATTCCTGAATTAAGGATGCTGTTTTCTATTTTCTGATTTAAACTTTATAAGCATGACTTCCACCCCCATTTTCAGTTATTTCATCCAATGTTGTTTCCCCTTTTCATAGTGGATATGACACTGATATTAAGATGTGCTAGCAGAGTATCTAGACATTTTGCTACTCCTTCCGTCCCTAATTTGTTGTCCCTTTTTAATTTTTTGCAAAAAATTGAGGATGTTAACTTTTAGGCTATTTTATTATGCCCTTAGAGCATGCTTGGTGTATGGGAATGGGTACCAAATGCGTAGGTATTAGAAACTTTCTATATTTCAAGATTACCCTTATTTGCAAACTCAAATTCTTTTCCAAGATTACCCTTACTTGGCATCTATATTTCAAGATTACCCTTATTTGTAAGCTAAATCAAACATCACTAGTTTATCTGCCATAAGCTATAAGTCATTAGTCATCAGCTACAAATTTCATCTAAATCAAACAGGCCCTTTGTGTTTGGAACTTTAACTTCGATTCTTCTGTTATTGCATGTTAACGGTTCATTTTTGTCTAATTACTTTGAAGGTTATAAGATGGAGACATATGGTTACGATTTTCATTTCCTTTCTAAAGTTATACAGTTACAATTTTATGATGGATATCTATTTGTGATTGCTTACTACCTTGTTTATTAAACTATATCTAGTCATTCCATCTTTGTTCTGTTGTACCTTTTAGTTTTTAAAATTAGCATGGTTAGAATTTAACCTATTCTTTTTTATTTAATTCATTTGGTTCTTACTATTTAACATTTTGGCTCCTTTATGGATATCTATTCTATTTTATTTTTAAAATTTCAGGTCAGAGCTACATCGTTTGAATTTTCGAGGGTTTTATACAATCCTCTTGGAGAGGGATGATGAGCTTATTACAGTAGCTACTGTTAGGTATCATATAGTTACGGATTTAGTTTGATCTGCTTTTATCCTACTCCTTGCACATTATCGGTGATCTGAAATGCTTTTCTTTTTTGTTTCAAGGGTTTACGGAGACAAGGTGGCAGAAGTCCCGCTTGTTGGTACACGGTTTCAGTATCGGCGACTTGGAATGTGTCGTGTTTTGATGAATGAGCTTGAAAAGGTTAATATTATTTCACTCTCTTCATGTGAAATAGATGTTCTTCTTGATTGAACATATATGTTGTTGTTGCAGAAACTCATGGAATTAGGAGTGGGGAGACTTGTTTTGCCTGCTGTTCCTAGCGTGCTAAACACTTGGACCACATCGTTCGGGTTTTCTGTGATGACAAAATTGGAAAGATTAAACTTTCTTGGCTACACTTTCCTCGATTTCCAGGGTACCTTCATGTGCCAGAAACTCCTTGTGAAAGACCCTTCCCTAGAATCAATCGTATTAAGAGGTAAACTAATCTTTCAAGACAGTTACTTTTTCGAAAGGCGTAGCCCTTGAAAAACGCACCCTAATTCGTTTAATATACATATGCAGGAACTCTGCTAAAACTTTCTGATGGTGCTGATGGAAATGATGGTATAGATTTAGATGGTAATAGTGCTGTTTCTGAGGTGTTACAAGCGGAAGGGATTGTGGAGAGTGGAATTCTAGACCAAGGGTCCTCGAAGTATGTCTCATCTGTCATGTCCTCTATTTATACAGGCCTGAAGAATCATAATCATCTAGAGGCATAAAATGCTACATTAACTCAACAAGAAATTGTTACATATGTTTTTAATCTCAGAATATTTGTGGACCCCAATGGGTGGGAGAGATGGCAAGGGCAATCAGGCAAAGTCCTTGAGGTCTTTGGTTCCAATCCCCATACCAGCAAGGGGCCACACTTATGTATAAAATAAAAATAAAAATTTGTGGCTTGAATAATACGATGATGAAAAAGGGAGAACAGGGTATTGTGGTGTGCTTCTGCATACAGGGAGGATATTAGCATTTTTCTTTTTTGTACATTGCAAAATATGGGACACAAAAACCCGAGTCACCAAATTTGATTCTAGAAAATGCTAAATCTTTCAAGAATACGAGCTCGTATCTTAGAACTTTCTATTAAATATGTAAGTCAATCTAGTAATAAACAAGGATGTAGTAACAATAACATAACATTGGACCAACTTGAAGACAGGGTTTCATTAATATACTTTTCTTCTTTTTTGTCTTAAGTTTCTAAATTAATGCTTCAGTTGTCCTGAACTAATGAAAACTAAGAAAGAACTTTCTAGAACATAGTACTCTAACATTATAAAAAAAAGAAACTTTCTGGAACATAGTACTCTAACATTATCTCCTTGTTTCCTCAAGAATGAATTAGTTTTTTTTTATTCTGTATATGGTTGATTACTTGGAGTACTTGAAGAATTTGCAATCCATAATCATTCATTAAATATTTCTCGATGTATTTGTAAATGTTTGTTCTCCTTTCATTTATGACCATATGGTTGATTGAGCTCTCATTAATATTAGATGAATTCATACACGATGCTCTTAAATTTCTCTATATTTATGAATGAATTGTTTGTAACTTTGAACTCTTGTTCTGCTGCTAATGTGTGTGTGTTCTGTTCATATCTTATTACTTTCTTGATTTCGTATCATCATTGCTATTTTCTTATATATTCGTTGTATTGAGTAGTTAGTCTGATTTGAGTAGGTAGACGTAAACACTCTTCAGTAGTACGTCCTGTCTGTGCCACATGAGATAAACTTTTGGAAACCACCTAAGTTGCTGCTAATTGCTAGACATGAGAAGTAAACATTTTTAGTTTGGGTATTACTTGACTACCTTATTCATGTGTGATACCAATACTAAACCAAATAAGAGTGTATATAATTCAATTGAGAAGATTAGCCTTTCCTCCAATAGCATCTTCTAACTTTTAATTGATGTATGACATAAGTTAACTTCCTAAGTGTCTGTACATTCGGGTCCTCTGCAGAAGTGCAGGCTCACATTTACTTGAGAACTCCATCTAGTCTGAGTAGTGAGGACTCACATTTTCATTGAGTACTCTTTTGAGCTGCTGCGTAGGAGGTGAATTGATTGGCGATTTATGATAGCTTCCTTTTCTTTTTATTTTCTGAACTTTGGGTATTTTCATAGTTTAAAGATGTTATAAACCTGGAGTTTGGCATACAACTTAAACGAAAGAAAGCAGAAATTTTAGACTAGAATAATTATCCAGAAAACAATATATATTTATACTTTAACCGAAGAAAAAAGAAGATTAGACAAGAAAGGGAAAGAAGGTATGAAGGCAATTTTAAATTTGAAACAAGAGAAAAGAGAAAAGAAAAAGGAATGAAAGTTGCTATCTGTTATCATTTTTTATTGGGTTATCTTCAAACAAATTTAGGTGGATTCTGGGTTACTTGTTTTGTTTGGATGATGAGAAACTCACAAAATCCATCTTATTTTTATGTTCAGTGGTTATTTGTAGTCCATTTTATATTTAATTATTTCTATCGAAATTGCTGTTTTTTTTTTACTAACATTGTGGCACTTCTAGTATTGCTCGAAGTGGCGGTAATGAAGGTGTCAATGGTATGGGTCCTCTTGATGTCATGGTACTGGCAAACCCTTCTTAAACTATTGGTCCACCCCCGCCCCGCCTCTCTTTCTGCCTTGCCTGTTTTTACCTATATGTGCTGGATTTAATATTTTGTAGGTGAACCAATCAACTCAGACTGCATTTCAAAGTGAAGTCAGTATGGATTGCTTAGTAGAAGCTGCTGATAACAAGGAAGGCGAGAACAACGGAAATAACAGCATTTTCAAATGCTACAAGCGGAGGAAGTTAGCAGCAGCATGTGGGAGCTGAGCTGAGGTTTGTTACACGTGCGACTCATTTTACAAGTGAATAACTTAAATGAGATAATCTAATCCCACCATAAGATGAAAACAAGCCAATTGTGCAACAGAGCCATGCGTATCTATACAACCAGTTTACATGGATCCTACCGATTTTGCTTAATGAGGTGTGATGCTCCTCCTCTTTGAAGTAAATAGTTGGGAGGGGAGCAGCTCTCGGGTCTGTTGATGTACAGGTTGAATAGTGGTTGTAGTCCTTAGATACGAGTTTGTGCTCTCATTTTTGTTCTTTTGTGCACAAAAAAGAGGTCTTTATATTATCAAGAATCAGATTCCATCCCTTGATGTAACCTAGTGATTATTGTTCATCTGTATCACAAGTTAAGCATTTAACCCCATATCATATGCGTGTTCATTTTAGTTTTTCCTCATGTGCTTCATGATGTCCTTGGTCATTTTGTCAGGGATGACGAAGACATGCCACATAAATTTTTGTATTCTACCATGCATAAGCCGGGTGGAAATTTGTTGGCTATTTAACAGTACGAAATGCTCTAAGAATTGAATTGAAGCCACAACTATGCTAATGACCAAATTAAAGAAATTTGCAAGTGAAGCCATTAGCCATCTCATATTACATGTTCGATGTTCAGATGTAAATGGCAAGAATGAAGGGTGATCACATTGACATTTCTCTGGTCAATGCAAGTATGCTAACAGAGTAATAGACCATTCTTTCATGACTGGAGAGAGCGACCGAGAGGGGCCCATTTCCCTTCCATTATTGTCTCTCTTACCAATTCAATGGCAAGAGTCAGCCCCTAATAGTGATAACCGTCATTTTCTGTTTAAACAACACCAAAAAAAGTTTAAAAAACTGTCCGTTTTAAGCATTTTGGTTATCATGACAGCCCATTCCTTGCCCACTTGTTTTAATTTTGTTGCGTACTCAATTATAGTCCCAACCGAAACACCCTCAATTAATACATTGCTTACAAGAAAGATTAAAGAAAATTGGATAATCATCTGTTTGAGTCGCATCAATTAAGATGCAAAATAATGAAATTCTTAAAGTGGATCAGACATAAATCTTTATTAGGTGAGTTTTAAGTTAATTAGGACAGTTCCTTAAAGCTAGTTACGTGTGATCTCTTTTCGATATCAACCATCAAAAACTAAGGCTTTCCTATGCATGGGATCACCCGTAGCCGTCCGTCTTATTTTTGGAAAAATTCCCTTATCCTTTCTTAACAAGTTAGGTTTAAAATTGTTTGGGAGAGCTATAAGATTTCCAAGATCAATCAAACTATTCGGTAAACATCTTACCGCATTGTCTTCTAATTCTATAGCCACAGCACATGTCTAATAGAAAACTTACTAGAAGTGGAAAATGGAGAAAGAAGTAAAGAACACTTTGGCTCATTGTAATGAAGGAAAGTAAAGGACAATTTATTGGGTTGTTGTAGTTGCCCCATATCATCATCATATCAGTGCCTTGTTTGATATCAATTTTCATACTATATACTTGGCTTTTGTTAGTATTGCAAGTATTCCCTCTCCTCTCTATTGATATGAGTATATGTCACTTTTTCAGAAAAGTGGAAAAGTATGGGAATCATTATTTGAGGCGCCTACCACAACAGATCACTACACCAAATGTTAGGTGCCCAATGGGCCCCTAAATACCAAGACAAGTTGTGCTACTTGTGTATGTGGATTGTAGGGGTGACCTCACACACATTGCTTCCTTTTCCCGGTCTATTACCCCTATTTTGTCCATCTTAAAAGTAAAGCACTCAAAAACTTATCCTTAATAACTTGGCCCATTCCCCCAAGGACAAACTACACAATTGCACTCCCAATAGTTTTGGAGTTCTTTGCTTATCGTCCCTACACCTTGCAAATGATCCCTAAACTGTAAACTTTTACACAATTGGTCCTTTCGTCAACTTTTGATCGTTAAGTACGATCACGTGCTACGTGTGTGTATTTGTGGATGCAAAAAATAGATAATTCGTCTTACAAAAGCACATGGACTGTTAGCAATTGGACTTGTGGTCGATTATTTACTTCCGCTTACATGAAATATATTTATATTATTTAAGGATAATTAGTTTCCTAAACCGAAGGGGTTTGAGATTGACTTTGCTTATCCTACAAGAAATAGATTTCTTGTACAGTAATATAAATATGACAACTAAATGGGTAAAACCTAACACAGAAAACACCCTAAAAAGAACACGTCTTCTTTGGTTGCCCTCTCCTTCTCTCTCTATATTATATCTCACCAAATACTCCCTCTAACCTAACCATCAAGAGGCTTGGATTGCGTTGTGAACCAATTATTGATATTCGTGTTACGCGATATCAATCCGACGAGAGAGACTTGCAGGATCTTTGATCGTGACATACGAAGATCGTAGCTCAAGCAGAAAGTCTTCCGCTTCGCTCAAAGTTCAAGTTCGCACGAGGTAATTCATGATTACTCTTAATTAACGAACTTGATTGTGTGATATATGTATAGATATATCCTTCATTGGTATCAGAGCCTATATGTTTCATTGCTCGTATCGTTATGCCATCAATTGCATGCTTTTAATTTGGGGTTTATTTAAAAAGTTTTACCCGATAACGAACCAAATAAGTTTTATTATTTCATGTGTAAAAATATTTTATTTTCGAGAAAATTTTCTATGTCTGAGTTCCCTATGACGAGGCGAACAACATACTAAATTCTCGTGGAAATCAATTGGGTATTTTTCAAAATATCGCAAACCCTAGTTTTGTTGAAAATTGTTTTTTCCGAAACTTTGCATGCTGTTATGACCTATTTGTATTCTGTAAAACCGTGGTTTTATGGTCTGTACTTGTAGTACTCCGCAAGGGCTCTTCAACGACATATTATATGCTTAATTTAGGATTTAAAATGAGCATTTTACGGCCTCGCGAAGTTGGCTCACGGATCACGTTCGCGAATCTATTTTCCTGGTTGAAAAATAGACGTCCTACGACCCACACTCTTGACCTCGATGTACGTGCCTCTTGTGGCACTCCTTTCTGTGTAAAACGTACACGATTGGAAAGTACTTGACTATACGAATCCAACGCTACCGTCCGCGACCTGATCGGAGCTCGGGAAGGCGGCGCGTGGAGTCCACTCTCTGGCTGGGCACATGGAGGCAGTTGTACAATCAACCAATCAACTGTTGACTGGTCAACGATAAAACAGTTGACTGATGATGTCATATGCCACGTCATCAATGGGACCCACCATAATTCATACCTAGAATGATGATGTCATCAGTGATATCAGCGTCACGTTAGTCCTAGCGTACAGTCAGCCTTCCTAGGAAGCCCACACGCGCAGGTGGCGCGTGTGAGCGCGTGCGGCGTTTCTTGACCTTCTTTTTTGAAACGGCAACGCGTCTGGACTTTTTTTGGCCTTCTGAGTCCAATGGTGGCCTCTGTTTTGGTAAATTCAATATGGAAGTATTTATTTTGACATTTTCAGTGTATAAAAACTTTTTTTTTTGATTTATAAAAAATTCAAAAATAATTTTCAAGGACTGTTTTGTCATTTGTGACTGTTTAGGGCTATTTGGGACTGTTCTGAATTTTTTTAAAATTATTTGTGAATTTTAAACTATTTTAAGTCATTTTTCGCATAATTAATTGTCGTTTTGAGCTCTAAAATTGCGATTGAGGACTATATGAGACCCAATAATTTTATTTTCAGTAGTGAAAATATTTATGTACATTATATGTGCTTGATGAATTTGTTATATCTTTTTTCTTTTGTTTAAATTATCAATTTATGAATATTTTTCACGTTATGCATACTTTGGTTGTGATTACGAGCCTCACGGATTTTCCCTCCTTATGTGTATGATGTGATTATATTTAGTAATTGATTTTTTAGAACAAAAGTGAATCGAAATATATATGCTAATGTCTTATTTTTTGCAATAAATTGTAGTGAAATGACTTTTAAGAATGTAATCGCTGACATTAACAAGGGTGAGAAATTGAATGACACCAACTATAGTGTTTGGCAAAGAAAAATCACGTATTTGCTAAATGAGCAAGAGGTTCTTGACAACTTAGATATTGTGATGGTAGGACCAGAGATGGGTAATTTGACCATCACCCAACATCACTAGAACATGAAGGAATTCCTTAAGTGGAAAAATAAAAATCAATGTACACGCTTTACTATGTTGAGTAGCATGCATAATGAATGATCCAATTGGCGAGTTTGAAGGATTGCCTAACTGCAAAACAAATGTGGGACGACATTAAGCTTATTATTGGAATACATCTGCTACAAAGTTGAGGACTTTTGACTTACAAGTTTGAAAGCTACAAGATTGACCAGAAACGTAACATTCTTGAACAATTACGCGAGATGTCCGGAATGATTCGTGAGCTTAAGGCTGTTGGTTCTATCTTATCTGATGAACATCAAGTTCAAGCAATGATTCGTTCACTGCTTGACTCTTGGAGTAGTTTGAGGCGTATTCTGACTCATACGGACTCCATTAAGACTTTTACAGATGTATCGCGCCATGTTGAGCTTGAGGCTGAGTGTTATGAAGCGAATCACGCAATAAGTGTTGCGACTCATGATCTTGCTCTTGTTTCTCTTGAGGGTCCGCGTAAGCCACATGGGCAACGTAAGAAACAAGCTAAAGGCAAGAAGACTTAGAATTTGGGCCCGAAAAGTGACAAGATTACTAAACGCCGAAGAGGCAAAAAAGAATATTGCTAAGCAGAAGTGTACAATTTTGGTGCATTGGGTCATTTTGCTCGGACTTGTCCTGAGACCAAGAAGGTATCCCTTAATCCTATCTCTATGCAAAGTTATGTTTGCTCTCATGTTTTATTAGCTGACTCTCTCCCTGTGTGGATTGTAGACTCAGACTCAACCAAACATATGACGAGGGATCGAGGAAGATTTGTAGATTATCGAAAAGTTCCTGCGGGTACAAGAAGAATTTTTATGGGAAACAGTTCGTCTGTTGAAGTCAAAGGAGTTGGCTCATACCAACTTCAATTGCAAAATAGACGCACATTGACTCTTCATGAAGTTCTTTATGCAATTGGAATTCGACATAATCTATTATTAGTAGTACAATTGCTAGGACATGAATATTCTTTTAATTTTAGTGATGATCACTTGGATATTTGTTTTGGTGATGAGATTTTGGGACATGGTTTTTTGTCAGATAATTTCTTTAAATTAGATTTGTTGGATTCCCATAATTCTTTTGTTAATTCTTCTTCTTGTATGGTTTATGATGATTCTAATTCCGAGTTATGACATGCTAGACTTGGATATATAGTAAAAGATATGATGACTAGATTGGCTAGAGAAGGCCTATTGGGGTCTCTCACCAAAATCAACCTACCCTTATGTGAATCTTGTTTGACAGGAAAAACTTGCCGAAAGCCTTTTGGTAAGACAAAAAGAGTCATACATGATACATCCATTAGAGTTAGTCCATTAAGACATTTGCGGACCAATGAATGTTAAGACACGTCATGGAGCTTCCTATTTTCTCACTTTTATCGATGACTACACACGTTATGGTTATGTTTACCTTATTTCTCACCGCGATGAAGCTCTAAAGTGTTTTGAGCGATTTCTCGCAGAGGTTGAGAATCAAAAGGATAAAAGCTTAAAAACTTTTAGAACTGACCGGGGCCGTGAATATTTATCTGATCAATTTAAAAAATTGTGTGAGAAAAAGGGAATACGCCGATAGTTGACAATTCCTAGAACCCCGCAACAAAATGGTGTTGCAGAACGAAGGAATCGAACATTGTTGGAAATGGTTAGGTCGATGATGGCACATGCCAACATCCCAATTTCGTTTTGGGGGGATGCGCTAATCACTGCCGCTTACATACTTAACCGAGTGCCTTTTAAGTCAGTTCCCACAACCCCTTATGAACTTTGGAAAGGTGAGAAGACTAAATTGGGTCATCTTCATCCTTGGGGTTGTGCAGGTTATGTCCATAGTACCTCCAATAAGTTTGGAAAACTAGGTCCTAGAGGTAACAAGTGTGTTTTCATTAGGTATTCAAATACCTCAAAGGGTTATGTTATGTACGGTGGAAAACCAGATGTAGGAATGACTGAAACAGAGTCGTGCAATGTTGATTTCATTGAGAATGATTTCCCACATATAGGTGAAGTTAGGAAAGACTTTGAACTTTTTGAGATGGAAGAAGAACATATGACATCTTTTGGCAAAGGTGGGGAATTGCCTCAACCTAATCCTATTATCCTACGGTACAACATGAGGTTGAGTATATGGAAGTCGCCAATGAGAGTCAAGGTGATCTTTATTCGAGTGGGAGTACGGATTCTAGTGGGAGTCCGATACTAGAGCGAAGAAGTAAATGTGGAAATATACCTCGTTGTCGATTCGCGATCGAAGATGAATCTTTCCTGACTACTTCTTACAATTCTAGTGAGCCTACATCGTTCAAAGAAGCTCTTTCTTTACCTACAAACAATGAATGGATGACTGCAATGGAAGATGAAATTTTCTCTATGAAAAAGAATCAGGTTTGTGAGTTAGATCCATCTGCCTTTCGCGCGATCGAAGATGAATCTTTCCTAACAACTTCTTACAATTCTAGTGAGCCTACATCGTTCAAAGAAGCTCTTTCTTTAACCACAAATAATGAATGAATGACTGCAATGGAAGTGAAATTTCCACTATAAAAAAGAATCAGGTTTGGGAGTTAGTTGATCTTCCGCAAGGTTGCAAGATTATTGGAAACAAATGGGTTTTCAAAGTCAAGCGAAAGGCAGATGGATCTATCAACAAATATAAGGCATGTCTTGTGGCGAAAGGCTTTACCCAAAGAGAGGGTTTAGACTATGAGGAGACATTCTCCCCTGTGGTGAGATTTTCCTACGTTCGCCTAATCCTAGTGATAGTAGCGCACATGGATCTAGAACTTTATCAGATGGATGTTAAAGCTTTTCTCAATGGAGAACTAGATGAAGAGATCTATATGACTCAACCAGAGGGTTTTGAAGTCATGGAACAAAAGCGCAAAGTGTGCCGACTCAAACGTTCTATCTATGGTCTCAAACAATCATCTAGACAGTGGTACATTCGCTTTCATCAAGCGATAACCTCAATTGGCTTTGTGATGATTGAGGAAAACCACTCTGTGTATGTTAAACAATCCAAGAAAAAGATCTTGATTCTGTCATTATATGTTGATGGCATCCTACTAGCTGGGAATGATATGGAGATGATAAATGCCACTAAAGAGTGGCTGTCTGCGCTTTTCGATATGACAGACTTGGGTGAAGCAAGCTATGTGCTTGGAGTAAAAGTCATTAGGGATGATTCGAAAAGGTTTCTCGGTTTGTCTCAAGAGACTTACATTAAGAAAGTTATCGAACGATTTGGCATGACTAACTCAAAACCCGTTGTCACTCAAATGGAAAAAGGATGTGTCCTTAGTACAAACCAATGCCCTAAGAATGAAGAAGAGAATGTCTACGACTCCATATGCGAATGTGGTAGAAAGCTTGATGTATGCTATAGTGTGTACTCGGCCTGACCTATGCTTTGCAGCTGGGATGTTGAGTCGATTCCAAAGTAATCCTGGACCTCAACATTGGATGGCAGTGAAGAGGGTTCGGCGTTACTTGGTGGGAACCACAAATTTAACCCTATGTTACCAAGGTGGGGATTTGAGCTTGAAAGGTTTCACTGACGTGGATTGGGCTGGAGATGTAGATGGTTATAAATCTACTTCGGGCTACGCTTTCCTCCTTAGTGGTGGAGCTATCTCTTGGAGTAGCAAGCGTCAGACTAGCACCGCCTTATCTACGATGGAGTCAAAATATATAGCTTGCTCAGCTGCGGTTCAAGAAGTTGTGTGGTTGAGGAGTTTTCTTCAACATCTTGATGTTACGAAGCATGTGGATCGTCCTGCAGTAATTGCTTGTGATAACATGGCTGCTTTAGGTTACACTAAAGATCCCAAGTATCATGAGAAGACGAAACACATTAATATCAAGTATCATTTCACTAGAGACATGGTTGTAGAAAATAAAGTTGTTCTAGAATATATTCCTACTAGAAGCATGTTGACTGACCCTATGACTAAGCCTTTAGCTAGAGAGATCTTTTAAGATCATATGTTGGGTCTAGGGCTTCGTAGGATTTGATATTTATTATGAGAACACTTTTGTTGACATTTGATTATTATTTTTCATTATCGTTTGAATAAATTGCAGTTTCATTTTATTCCTTTTATATGTTAATTGGATATTTTATATGAAATTAATTGCGTAGCATATATATCTTGATTAAAAAGATGTTGTAGATATTGAATTGGCCCTCTCACACGGGTAATTCACCTTGTCACTAGGTGGGTGAACAAGTTGAGATAGTAAAAGTCTTTGTCACCTACGAAGGGGGGGGGGGGTACGCAAATGACATTACATTTATCGCCTTGGCATACAACCAAGATGAGACCTTTTATAAAGGTCGACTTTATATCCCAAGAAAAAGTTCGAATATGAGATCTTAAAAGAAACACTAGAAGAGTGACTATTTTTAAGTACTTAGGTTAAACACTAGAAGGGCGGCTAGACTAAGGTTCGTATGACGTTTGAGCATGACATGCCTACTTCGTGTGGGAGTTCCGTCATAGTATACATTTCATACTGTATATGACTATAATGCGACTTAAGAAAGTGATTGAATGATCCTTGCTTCATTACCGTGTGAGTTATAGTGATCAAATCCAGGTCACGATTATACCCTATGTGACTTCGAACTATATCATGAACTTGGACATTGATGATGCTACTTTGGCATGCCGACCAACGGGCTATGCACATACAGTCCTACGGAGCATAGCTGGGAAAGCAGTTAATCAAGAGTGATTGATATGAGTGTCTAAGGAAGATAATATGATATGCATCTTTATTTTTGTGTTTCAATGCCATGGCGATCATATTGAACATACGGTTCAAGAGATTGATCTTGATACACAAACATGTTGAGGTTTAAGCACCGCTCTTGAGGGATTGAGGATGCTTAAATTGATGTGTATATACGGTCTAGGGTATAGACGAGTTTTGTTTTCTAACGAGGACGTTCTATGCTGGTCAGATGGTGATTTGGTATAACGTTCTACCCTTTATCTTTCTCATCATGTCGCACGCTTCACTTCCAGTATGAAGAGGCAGTGTTTAACGGGTTTTCATGATACGATGTGGTAAGAGAGGCGAGTCCATGTGTGTGAGTGGGAGATGTTAGCAATTGGGCCTCTGGCCCGATTATTTACTTCCGCTCACATGGAATATATTTATATTATTTAAGGATAATTAGTTTCCTAAACCGAAGGGGTTTGGGATTGACTTTGCTTATCCTACAAGAAATAGATTTTTTGTACAGTAATATAAATAGGGCAACTAAAGGGGTAAAACCCTAACACAGAAAACACCCTAAAGAAGAACACATCTTCTTTGACCGCCCCTCTCCTTTTCTCTCCGATATTCTATCTCACCAAATACTCCATCTAGCCTAACCATCAAGAGGCTTGGATTTGCGGTGTGAACCAGTGATTGATATTCGTGTTACGTGATATCAATCCGACGAGAGAGACTTGCAGGATCTTTGATCGTGACATACGAAGATCGTAGCTCAAGCAGAAAGTCTTCCGCTTCGCTCAAAGTTCAAGTTCGCACGAGGTAACTCATGATTACTCTTAATTAACGAACTTGATTGTGTGATATATGTATAGATATATCCTTCATACAACTGTAAAATATAAATAGAAAGAGTTAATGTTCACAATACCCGCACTCACATCAGTAGGTAAAAGGAGAAGGGTCATTTGAGCGAAGAAGCAAAATTTTGTTAAGGTTTATTTAGGGTTGGCTTTGATTCGACTAAACTCCTACAACGACATGGATTCAAAGAAAAAGAGGAGAAGTGTGGGATGTCGGTGATATTTACAGTAAGTATTTCTCTATTTCTTCTTCATCATTTAAAGGGTTCTTAGCTTCTTTTGTACGGTAAAGGGTTCCTAGCTTCTTTTGTTTTGTGGTTTAGGGTCTAGGGAAAATGCATTGTTTAGAGACATGGCATGTTGTTTGTTCTGTAAAGTTTTATTTGGTTTCTAAAACGTCACTTTTTTGTAAAGTGTTATTCATTTGTCTGTTACTTTGGTCCTTGTATCAGATTGCTTTGTTTTTTTTTAATTTTTATATTTATTATTAGTACTATAAATTAATATTGTTGGTTATCAGTTTGAGGCCTTTTATATATAGTCAATTTAAAATTCTCACTATGCATTAGTGAGTAGAAAAAGATAGGATATGTGGTCCCTTGTGTTTGTATTTATATCTTATTTAGGTTGTGTTGCTACATTTACCATAGATCTTGACTTAGATTGGTTCAGCATTAAGTTATACCATGCTGGAGAGTTTGACTACACTCCACAAAGGGTTTATAGTGGAGGCTTTATTGATCATTTTGACTTTTGTCATCCTGATGAAATGTCAATTCAAGAAATTAACCAGATTATTAAGGGACTTGGTTATGGTGGGATTATGTTTTACCATTATAAGGTTCCAACATTAGACCTTGAATATGGGTTGAAAGCTTTAGGGACTGATGAGGACATGATGGTTGTTACCCAGATAGGAAAAAAAACATAAACTAATTGAGGTGTATTTGGAACATGGTGCCACTTCTTGTGATGACTTCTTTGTGGAACCAACATTTAGAAGCTCTGTAGTTATTGAAGAGTTGAATATGTCAGATGAAAATATATAAACACGTAATCAATTGTTACTAACTTATAATGTAGATGATCTTGTTGATGTTGTGGCTAAATTTGAATATGAATATCGAGCTGAAATCAGAGAAAAAGAACAAAACCAATCTGGTACAGAGTTGCATGAGATTTTGATTGATAATGTAGAACATGAGGTTTAGTTTGATGATGCATGATTAGAACATCCGGTTGAGGTTGAACCAACTCATGATGTGGAGGTTGAGCATGATGATAATGCAGATTTTGAACATGGACATTCTGAGGTTGAGGTTGAACATGAAGATGAACATTCGAAGTCTGATGAGGATTATAATCAATTTATTGACCTTGAGTATAACTGGTTTGGTAATGATACTGTTGATGCAGAGTTTGAAAAAAATATTGACAGGTCAGTTGAGTTGGCTGGTGTGAAAGCTAAGAAGTGTAATAAGGGTAAGGGGAAGTCAAATATTTTAACTGGTGAAGAAATAGATGTGAAGAAATAAATGTGGAGTCTGATTATACATCATCTCATGACTTATGGACTCTTAGCAGTTCTTCCCAAGTTGTGAGCATTTCTTGCATATGTATTTTTTATTGTAATTCAAGTTGATGATTTCTAATTCTTGATTCTATATCTGTTTTTTTCTTGTAGGGACCAAGTAATATCAATACAGCAGAAAGGCTATTAAGTGCTTCCAAACCAGTTTCAAACATGTCTCCATTAAATTCTTTCCAACCACAGTCCCAATCACATTCAAACAAATTCTCACCTCCAAGATTTACTTTGAAGGAGAAGAATTGCATAAATAGACAAGACTTGGATTCTCATGTTGGTGCAAAGAAGAGGAAGCTGTCTAGTAAAAAAAGCAAGAATGTGGATTGAATTGTCCTAGTTGGTTTACTATGAATCATTAATGTTAGCAATTAAACTTCTTTTTGGGGATAAACTGCGAAGTCTTATTTTTATAAATGTAATTGCCTTACATTGAATTCTTATCTTTGTTCATGTAATAGCCTAGAAGTGAATATTTATGTCATATTTTTGTCAATGAAATTAGGAAGTAAACATTAAAGTAAGATACGACATCCTATTTTACTCAATGTCAAGAGGATGTGATTCTCCTTTGTTTTTTGTTTACCGACTCCATACATGCCTCCATTAAGTTCTTTCCATATGTCATTACTTTTTGTTTTCATTACAGTAAACATTTAAGTTCAAGATAAAGTCTTGTTTTGGTGAATGTGAAAAGGATGTTTCAAGACATGTTTTTCTTCATAATTAAGAAAGGCATGTTTTTTACATTGGGAGTAATTACAACATCAGCTTGACAACCTATTTGACATCTGGAAATTGGAAATTGATCAAGTTTCAAATTACTACAAACTAAGATTAAGCTTATATGGACCAAAATGAAATTGAGGTTTGGAACCAAACACCAACAATGCGATTTTTTTCTTCATATCATACAACTTCTTCTCGATTATTTTTACAACCTATTTCACAGCTGAAAATTGTAAATTGATCAGGTTTCAAACTACTACAAATTAGGATTAAGCTTACAGGAACCAAAAACTGGAATTGAGATTTGGAACCAAACACTAACAATGCCTGATTTATTTTTTTCATAGTATACAACTTCTTTCTTCTCTGATTTTTTTTTTGTCAAGGTACAACCCTATTGACCACTAATGGTTGGAAATTTGCTTGACTCATCATTGCTGCTTTATTCATCTACAAAATTTATTCAAGCAAGACTCACCCAAGCTACGAGAAGGCATACCCACAAATATTTCTAAGTACTACCCTACCTTCTTTGGTTGCCTTCAATTAGAGCTTCATTCTCCCTAATCCTTATTTAGGCCCAATAGGCTGATGCCCCAGCCGAGCCACGTGTCGGTCGTGTACACCTTCCGAGCAATCGGCGGACATGCCATGCGAGCAATCGGGTAAATCTGTTTTGGTCGATATAAAAGGCGAGCTTGATTATGCGAGCAATAGCGGCGAAGCAACATTGCTCGATGTCACCGAATAAGTCACGTACAGTTGAGGGTGGTTACACCCGAGCAATAATTCCTGCTATAAGCCATGTCAGTCTATAAAGGAATTAATGCCAGTCATGGGCAGTTAATGCCAATCATGGGCAGTTAACGCCAATCATGGGCAGTTAACGCCAATAATGGGCAGTTATGCGTAATAATGGGCAGTTATGCATGATAATGGCGATTATGCCTCAAACGCACGTATAAAAACCTTGTCAAAATTCGGAGAGAGAGGTATGCTGATCTATTTTCCTAGCCTAAACTACATCAAATTGTGAACTCATTGTACTAATTCACACGGAGAGCTTTTGCAGAGGAGTGCCCTTGATTCATTTTTCTCCTTTTTTCATCGCGAGTTGGGCTCGAGAGAGTTTGGAAGCACGTTGAAAGCCGAGTGCTTGGATTGGGGCACATTTGAGTGGGTCCAAATCTTCTTGGGCCGCATCGTTGGTTCCATTCTTAGGAAAGCGAGTGTTTTTACGGCATTAAGAGTTCGTTTAGTGAGATATTCATTGTGTTCGAGTTCTATTCATGGCGAGAGAATGGAGTTAATGGAGGTAGTGGCGCCATGAGAGGGAGGTACATCACAGCCTCAGTCAGGCTGCTGGGAATAATGTCCCTTCACCTCATGATGCACGTCATCAGTTGAACCAAAGGCGTGGGGTTGACTCAATGGCTAGAAGTGCTGAAGCAGCGGTTGGGTTGGCACATGAATTTCGTGAGGAGGCCTTACGTCAAAGGGCTATCTATCTTGGTCGAGATCGCATCAACTCAACTTACGGTTGATTCTATGGGCAAACCACCATTGCCCATCTAGTTGGATCCATTGCACGGTTTGTCGACGCAGATTCAGGCGGCGGAAGTTACCTGGGGGAATCGGATGAATCCTATGGTAGTTCATTCACAACCAGCGAACATGGTGGTTCTAAGCATCTTGGGCAACCCGAGGCGATAAGGCCGGTCGTAGGGTTGTCCCTAGTGTTCATTCAGGTTGGGCCTCGAGTTGGTGAGATTCGGCTCGATCACGTCGTCGTCGTTTCGCTTGACACCACAAGGTCGCATGCTCGCGAGGCGTCGTTCGCCTTCACCGCGGCGTTCACGTGCATCTGGCCGGATTCACGATCACCGGGGTTCTTATGCTCGGAGGCAAGGACTCTTCTCCCAGCGGTCCCCATCAATCATTGCACCTATTGCGACTTTCATTTGGGGCACCTGAGGACAGTGGCGCGAGCCGTGGGGGCTCCACAAGCCATTGCGGCTATGGGACCCCACCCCCAAAGGCCCTCTCTATGCACGTGGTACAACCTCACCAGGGGTGGTTTGCACTGCCCGCACCATTAATATGCAAGATTTTGAAGAGTTGAAGCAGGATAGAGGCACAGGAGCAGGGAACAAAAGTAAAGCTCTTGATGGGAATTTTTGGGGACGTCTGCTGGCAGCCTGGCACCTTGGATCGAGAATGCTCCACCGGCCCGTACTGGGTTTGATTTTCCAAACATCAAGGAATATCTTGGCAAGACTAAAGCAAGAGGCGGTTGATGTCTTCAGTCTCGAGATCGGGTTGGTAACCTCGAATGAAGCATTAAAGATAAGAGCTTTGTAGGGGCCTTGCAGGTAAGGCTTTGGCTTGGATGGGAGCATTGCCGCGGCTCGATCAACAATTGGGCGAGATTGCGTACAAAGTTTTGGCCGATTTCGGATTTAAGGCTTTGGTTCATTAGCTAAGACAAGGGCCGACTTGTCTAGGTCAAGCAAGGTGCACATGAATCAACAGCGAGCTATCCGGAGAGGTTTACCAAAGTGCTCGAGCAAGTTCTGGGCTAGCAGAAGCAGAGGTGACAACTGTGTTCGAGTGGCTTGCTCGAGGGTGAAGGTGGTTTGCGATCGAGTTGAGTATCTTGTGAACCGAAACCTTGACGAGATATGTCTGCGAGCACAAGTGGTCTGTTGGTGAGGCAGCAAATAAGAAGAAAAGAAAAAAAAAGAAAAACGGTGAAGCCACGGGAGCTGTTAAACGCAGCGAAGCTGCAGTTGGAAGTGGAGGTTACAACAAAAGTAAGTCTCGGTATGATCGGCCAAAGGAGTTTCTTCGAGAGTCGGATTTGACCCGCTCAATACCTTACGCGAGGATATTATGTATTTGAGGTCGAAAGCGAGCCCCCAATTCCGATCCACCTCGTATGAATCCAAATCTGTAGGGAAGGGACCAGAGGCGAAGAGGTGTGCCTACCATGATGATTATGGGCATACCACGGAGGAATCTTGGCCGTTGAAAAAGGCCATCCGTAAATTGATCAATGAGGCGATGGACCGTTTCAAGCGAGATGCGAGAAGCTTGAGAGGAATGCTCCACCTGCGAGCTCCACCAATTGTGGGGGTTATTAATGTCATAATGGACGAGAACTCACCGACCGCAACTCACAACTGCAAGCAAATCTATTCCTTGTCAAAAGTGGTAGATCGACCAACGACTTTGCAAGAGGCGAGCGAACAAAGCCATCGCTTTTACCTCAAGCGATGAGTTGGCGAGTAATCATGTGAAAGCGATCCTTGATAGTTTCAAAGGCATTGGTCGATGGATGGGTTGTGCATGCGTAATCACGGTGGATCTTGGAGCATGCCGGGATGTAATGTATTACTCTTGCTTTCGGGGTTGGAGTTGGCGATGATCGCTAGCACCATCTGTAGGGGGGCTTTGGAGGGTTTACAAATCACAAGGTCAGATGAAGAACCTTGTTGAGTTGGAGGTATTCATCGGCGAGGACTTAGAACCGGGGTTGAAAAATTACCTTTATGGTGTCGATTTGAAGTCTCCATATAACATCATCTTCATGGGCGCAGAGCATGGCCAAATTCGGATTTGCGTCAATCCCGCGCACTGAGCAAAAATTCTATCTGAGAAAAGGAGTGGGTGTATTCTTGAGTCAGAGCGTGATCGATCTTGGAAGTATGTTAGGGATACTCGAAAGCAAAGTTGACTTTGGAAGATGGCGGCAGAAGGTTACCATCGATTACCAAGGAGACTTCTCATGTGGCTGTGGGACCATCGGTGGTCGCGGCGGTCTGAAAGATTTGGAGATGGAAGCCGGCTCCATGCGACATGAGGTGGGGGTACAATCAAAATGAAGCGGATGGCATTGGTCACGCGACAGAGGTTGCGGTTGCGTCTTTGCCATCGGTGCATGTGGAAAGAAAATCGGAAAGCGAGAGGTTCTAGAGCAAAGTTTTAACAATCACTAGAGCCTTGCGGCGTCGGAGGATTAGAGGCACAGGTTGGGCTGTAGACCTTCTTGAGAATTTTGCCAGCGGTTATGCGAGGAACTGTAGAGGCTATGGAGCGATCGGCTCGATAAGGTTGAGGATCGGTGAAAGATGAAAAATTGGAGTGTGACACGCTCCAAATGCGGGATGAGCGAGTTCAACTGAAACAACTGGAAGAGATAGTCATTAATCGGACTACCAGAGCGAAGATTAAGATTGGGCCGGGCTTTGAGACCAGAGCAAGCTTAATTAAGCGGTTGCGGGGTGACTTGGATATATTTGCTTAGCGACCGGAGGACATGCAAGGGGTGAGCGAGGATGTGGCCTTGCATCAATGAATGTTGATCAAACTTCCGACCAATCCAACAGCGACCGGGTTTATTCGGTAGAAAGGATCGAGCAATCAAGGAGGAAGTTGAGAATTGCTCCAAGGTGATATTATCGAGGAGATCCATTATCCAACTGGTTGGCTAATGTGGTTATGGTAAAGAAATCGAATGGCAAGTGGCGGATGTGTGTCGATTTCACGGTTTGAACAAGGCTTGCCCGAAAGATTGTTATCCCCTGAGAATCGACAAGTTGGTTGGCATGCCATTAGGAGTTCGAGCTCCTTAGTTTTATTGATGCTTACTACGGGTATCATCAAGTTAAGATGGCCGTTCGACAAGGCTCTATGACTTCAGGCGGCAGGGGCGTATTGCTATAAAATGATGCCTTTTGGTTTGAAGAATCTTTGAGACCCACGTATCAAGGGATGGTCAACAAGGTGTTTAGCTGCATGATAGGGAGAAATGTTGAAGCCTATATTGATGATATGGTGGTCAAAACCAAGGGCCATGAAAGCTGAGAGATTGGTGAAACTTTTGCTAATCTCGGGAGAACAACATGAAGTTGAATCAAGAGCAAGTGTGTTCGGGGTAAGCGAACAAGTTCCTTGGGTTCATGGTAGCGAAAGGGAATTGAGGCCAATCTTGAGAAGATAGAGCATTAGTTACCATGAAACTTCCTCGTTGTGTTAGGGCGTCTGAGAAGGTTAAATGAGGTGATCGTTTAGGAAGGTTCATCTCGAGGTCGGCGGGCGTGCTTGCCTTCTTCAAGGTTTTTGCGAGGTAATAAAGGCTTTAGTGGACTCGGAATGCCGAAAACTCAAAGAATTGGTGGAGTATTTAGGAAGTCCACCCTTGTTGGTAGCCGATCTATGGAGAAAAATTGTATGTGTCTGGCGGCTGACGGCGGTAGCGCAGTTTCGGAGTAGGAAGAAGGCAATGTGCAAGCACATTTATTATATCCAAAGCCTCACATTCCTGTAGAGGAAAGATATTTAATAATGGAGAAATTGGCTTACTCGCATTTGTTCTTCTTCGGAAACTTGAGCTTATTTTACGCTCGTTCAATTGTTGTATACACGGATTAAGCCTGCGAAAGATTTTACCTAAGGGATACCTACGATGGGTTACTCACACGGTCAATTGAGTTGGTGAGTTTGATATCGATTATCGACCCAGGCGGCAATCAAGGCACAAGCCTGCTTGAACTTTGTAGGCGAGACAAGCTTGAGGATTCTCGAGGAAGTAGAGTAAATCAGCGGCAAGCGGCGAGTGTAAATGCAAGCCAAGAGCGGGTATTGTTAGGAGCTTCATGTAGATGGTTCGGCTAGTCGATTTGGGAGTGGAGCTTGGTCTAGTGTTGGTACCACCCGAGCAAGATGTAGAATTTGAGAAGGCATTGCGTTTCAAATTCCCGCTTCAAATAACAGTAGAGTATGAAGCTTTAATTCTTAGGTCTTGAGCTCGCGCAAGACATTGGAGTCGGCGATGATTGTATATTGTGATTCTCGGTTGGTGGTGAATCAAGTTAAGAGCGATCTGAGGGTACATCATCCGATTTTGGTTCGCTATTGTGCAATGGTGAAGCTAAAAGATTTAGG
>CM028382.1:91360919-91406178 GCA_013146195.2 Codonopsis lanceolata
ACGGAATGGTGGGTTTTGGTTGTAGGTCAAACCACACAGGAGCATTGCGATAGTCGCGATGCCTAGCCTCGAGAGAAATAGGGTCGGGCAATTGGTGGTACGTGCCAATTGAGTGCCACTCACACAAAGTCGAAGTGCCATAAAAGGTTAATGTTTTGGGAGCGAAAAACCAACGTGCCTATCCCTAACATTAACGGTCTCTAGCAGACTACCGCCTATGCCAACTTGGCCATTGGCATAAAATCCACCGAGACTATAGCCACGATGGCCTCGCCAGGAGAAGCGATAAGAGTAGCCAACTACGGTTATAGAGTGATGGGGGGAGGCAAATTGTCGAGCTTTAAATCCCCTTTCGGTGACTATATCTTGAAGAGCTTCCTAGTGTAGCTCTCGAAGAAGCCTCAAATGAAATGGCGGGTGATGTCAAAATCTTGCTCCTCCTCTTGGGAGGCGGGGCGTGGGCGGCGATGTTTATACGCTTAGGGGCCATTTAATTTAAGCACAAAAATTAACAAAAATCTACTCTCTTTTTAAAAATTAAAATTAATCACACCCTAACAACTAAAGCATGCAAAAATAAAATTTTAACGCAAAATAAATCTAACACCTTAGCATGCAAACATTTTGATACGTTAAAAATTTAGCGAGAGGTTAGAAGATACTTGGTTTTGCGAGCTTTAGTTGGTGAAATGTTGGTCGGATTCTACGAGATTTCTAGGAAAAAATAAGTCACGAGATCTTCAAGCTTTGATGGAATGAGATGAGGGTGGAGGAGATGATGTAGCTTGAGGGGAGAGCACCTAGCCTTGGATCTTGGTCGGAATGTGGAAAGACCGCCCGATTTGTGAGGAGGAGAGAGATCTTCTTCTAGCTTGCCACTTGAGAGAGAGGAATTTCGGAGTGAATTATTCTTTGGAGGCTTTGCCGGTTTTGGCTTATAAAGGGGCCTTGCGGCCCGCCAACCGGGTCCTTAGGGCTTGCGTCGAGGTCGGCGATCAACAAATTGCGCGGATTACATTGGAGGTCGGCGGTCACACTTCGAGGCATTTATTAAGGTCTTGCGGCGCAAGGTGTTTATGCCTTGCGTCGTCGCAGTCTCGAGATTTCATCGTTTTACGCTTCGACTTTTTGGCGGTTTTGCGATTTGGTGGATTCATTTATGTTAAGTTACATTCCGTCAGGTCCGTTTCTTTCCTGCACTCTAAAAATTCTACACAAACTCTAAACTAAAATATTAGCAACATATAAATACAACACTACGATGCCTTTCTCCCCCAAACTTGAATCTTGGCATAGTTAATTTTTAATTAAATGTCCAAAATAAAATAAGACAGAGAATAGCATATTTAAATTACGAAAGCAAATAGAATTCATCAAAGTGGGTTGCCTCCCACCTAGTGCACTTGTTTAACGTCTTTGGTTAGGCCCAACTGCAAACCTAATCATTGGGTGGTTCATTGTCAGCAAGACGAATAAGTTCAATTGTTCTCTCTACTGACACGGGTTCAAGATATAGTTGGAGTCAGTGACCATTAACTTTAAATATTTCATTGGTCCTTGGGTTTTTAATATCAATTGCTCCATAAGGATAAATTCGGACTATAATGAAAAAGGACCAGACCATTTTGATTTCAATTTTTCGGGAAATAGCCTGAGTCTAGAATTGAAAAGTAGTACCTTTAGTCTTGGACGAAATATTTTGTTGGCTAATCTCATATCATGATATTTTTTGGTCTTTTCTTTATAAGTTTTAGCATTCTCGTACGAATTTAATCTATGTTCTTCTAGTTCGTTCAACTGGAACAATCTTTCCTCACCGGCCAAAGTTAAGTCAAGATTAAGATCTTTAACAGCCCAATAGGCTATATGTTCAATTTCAACTGGCAAATGACAAGCCTTGCCATACACCATTCGGTAAGGACTCATTCCTATCGGGGTCTTATATGCGGTTCGGTATGTCCACAAAGCATTATTAAGTTTAGACTGTCAATCCTTACGGTTTGGTCTAATAGTCTTCTCTAAAACTGTTTTTATTTATCTGTTACTCACTTCTACTTGGCCAGAGGTCTGAGGATGATATGGTATAGCTAATTTGTGAGTTACACCATATTTTCTAAGGACTGAATTTAGCAATCTATTAGTGAAGTGTGTTCCTTGATCACTAATTATGGCCTTAGGTACTCCAAATCGAGCAAAAATGTCCTCCTCAAATTTGACAACCGTTTTTTCATCATTATTTTTAGTTCTAATAGCTTCTATCTATTTAGACACATAATCAACAGCAACTAAAATATACTCACAATTATTAGAGATTGGAAAATGACCCATAAAATCAATGCCCCATACATCAAAAATTTCAACAACCATATATATGCAAGGCCATCTCATTCCTTTTTCCTATTCCACTAGTTCTTTGACATTTATCACAAGTTTTATAAAATATGTCACAGTCTCTAAAGACAGAAGACCAATATAAACCAGATTGCAAAATTTTTCTAGCAGTTTTATTTCCACTAAAATGACTACCACAAGAGTATTCATGACAAAATGCCATAATACTTTGTTGGTCTTATTCTGAAATATATCTCCTAATTATAGAGTCTGAACGCATTTTATATAAATGAGGTTATTCCCAAAAATAATTCTTTGCCTTCGTTAAAAATTTCTTTCTTTGATAGAAATCAAAGTCAGGATTTATGATATCAGAAACATAATAATTAACATAAAATAATTCTTTGTTTTAATAATTAACATAAAGTTACAATAAAAAATAATTCTTTGTTTTAATACAAAAATGATCAGATTTGAGGGGTTGAACATAAAAGACCGAAGAAATAGCATTTTTTTTTTAAAAAAAATGGTTCGGATTTACTAGAATTTTGTTAGTTTATTAATATTCAAGGTTTTTTTTTGTTTGACCTACATACTCGGGTTTAAATTATAATTAATGGTTTTTTATGCTTCTAATATTTTAATAAACAAAAAGTAAAAGTTTAAGATTTTTGAATACATGTTGGCTGGAGTCGGTTATTTAAGTTTATCATCTTTTATCTTCTATATGACCACATATTTTTAACGTATAGAATATTATATATAAAAAATTGATCTAGATTTAATAATATGTAAAATGAACAATAAAAATAAGACTTTGATGGTGTTGAAATATTTTATTAGATTAAATTCGGGTCTGATGGAAATGGAAAAATATCTGATCTATGTATGCTTCTTTATATTTTTATAGATTTGTCAACGGATTGCATTTACTTTTGTCTATTTCATTAGATTTGTAATTCAGTTTCAAATATGTCATAAGTTGCCTCTACAATTGTAATGAGGAATTAGGTTCTTTAAGTAGTATTTCGCTACGAATTATATTTTCGTGATCAAGTCAAGTTTTTTTTTTTCGTTTTGTGATTTTCTTGTCATTTAGATGTGATTTTTTATCAAACCGATTGCATAGTATTTGGACTAGTGCGTAAACTTTACTATCGAAAAATATAAATAGATGGATAAAAAAAATAGAAGTTAAGATTTAATTTAAGTCAGTTGTATTTTCAAATCATTATAAGCTTGTTCATATTCCAAGACAATATTTATGTTTTCAATATATGACTCACCACTTTTATTACATACAAATGGCTTTCTACTTTAAGAAAACAAATTTTGGCAGGATTTTACTATATATATACTACCTAGGCTTTATATATATATATATATATATATATATATATATATATATATATATATATATATATATATATATAAGTGTCATTTTCTAAAAAAGTTTGACTTCCAAACGGAGACTCTTTGCCTGAAACGGAGAGAGTATATATTATCTTTAACTATTAGTCCTTCCGCTCCGCGCAAAGAGTCCCCGTTTGAAAGTCAAACTTTAAAAAAATGACACTTTTATATCTTGATTTTTTTAAGTGAATTCTTTAACTGAAATATCTCAAAATGGAATAGGGTGGGGATAACAACACCCCAAAATCCTATTTCTACACCCCATTTATTTCTACACCCCATTCCTTTCCCACATCTCACTCTACACCCCCACCTAACTACCAATTTTACCCTTCCCACATTTCTCCCCATCGTCTTCCTCGCACAGTCCGGCAACTCCTTCGTCTCCCTCGCGTTCCCCAACCCTCGCGTCCCACGCGTTTGTCTTCCTTTCTCCGTTATGCGTCCCACGACTTCCCGTTCGTCTTCCTCCCTTCGTTCTGCATCCCTCGCCTTTCCACCTCCGTTCTGCGTCCAGTCCGGTCATCTTCTTCATCGCCGGCCATCTGCAAATCCCATCTCCGATCGCGGCATCTCACGCCAGTCGAACACAAATGAGAGTGTTCGAGTCATGGTGGCCGAACTAACCTTAACCATTTCGACTCATGGTGGCCGAACCAGACTTGGGCATTTCATCGCTCCATGACCGAACAATATCAAAGCCTAGGAGGTCGGTTTTTATGTCTTTTCACCCTATGACATTTGTGTAATATTTGCAAATGGGGTGTAGAAATAGGATTTTGGGGTGTGGTTATCACCGCTCAATGGAATAATAGACTCTTTATCCGGAACAGAAGGAGTATTTCTTTTAGTTTTGAAAGTAAAGGTAATATTACCATTGAAATTGATTATTACTCTCTCTGTTTCGGGCAAAAGGTCTACTATTTCATTTTGAAATGTTTTACTTAAAAAGTCAACTTTCAAAAGTTAATGTATAAAAGTGTCATTTTATTATTAATTGACTACTAAAAATGTTATTTTCTTTAAAAATTTGACTTTCAAACAAGGACTTTCTGCCCGAAACGGAGAGAGTATAATATCTTATTTTGTAAATTATTTTTTTATGTGTATAAAAATTAAAGTCAAAATAGCTTAGAGCTTAAAATATTTATTTTAGAAAATATGCCTTTTGCATGAACATTCCAAGAATTAAAATCAAACCCTTCTAATAAGGTGATGGGGTATAATTAGAGAAACATTGTGTCATTTGATACTCATCATGAATCATATAGCATTTGAACATTCTTGATTGATTAGTTTGAAAATTGAAATTATTTTCATGATACTTGGGTTAGAAAAATAGTACTACTCAATTGTTCTTTCGTTTTATGCAAATAGTCAATTATTTAATTTTTGAATGTTTCAACTAAAATGTGCACTTTTATAAATTATGTCTAAAATTTATATAAACTTTTAACTTTACCCTACGGTGATATAAACATCTTGAATATTCAGAGGATGTATTTGGGAACCCCAATTCTATGGTTAGGAATTTGAATTAGGCTCTACTTGCCAATTTTGTCGTTTAGATACGAAAAGAAGTCTATAATTGGAAATAAAATGAAATTCTTATTGTTTCAGTACCATAAATTGGATTCAACTCCAAAAGTAAAGAATTTCAAACACTCATGAGTTCTAATTGAATTGATTTGTTTATAAGTTTAGAATTGTGCACAAGAGCCAAACAAAAAAAATTAATTTTAATATTACATTTATGAATTTCAATTATATAATTCAATTCTAGTTGAATTTCAATTCAAATTATCAAAATAGATCCTTAAGTAATTTGGTACTTATTATCAACTACAATATTATTAATATATTTTTTATTTATTAGATTTTTGAAATGTATATTTTTTGAATATAAGGAAGAGAATACTAGTTACGAGTGATACGAGTTTTGTTGTGGTATGTACTTACTCAAAGGAAGGTTCGTAAGTTTGAGAAGTGTAAGACCGTCTTACGGATTTTAATTCGTAAGACGGAGCCCCACTGTCTTATAATTTAACCCACTAACATACAATGAATCGGATAAAGACCATCCATCATACAAAAAATATATGTAAGACCGTCTTACTCAAATTTTTGTTATTTGAGAAAAAATAGAAATAAACCTCTCGAATAATTTTGTAATACAATTAGCGACCAACACATGGCCGGCCCTTCCATAAGCCAAGTGAGGCTATGGCCTTGGGCCCCCAAAAAATTACATATTTTTTAGGCATCCAAATCTCAAAAAACCCTATCTATTACTCCCTCCGTTTTTAAAATATTGTCTGGGTTTACTCGACATACCATTTAAGAAAAATGAATTGACCGAATTATAAATATTGGTGAAATGTGTGTTTTCCTTTAATTCCCTTGAGTATGTGGTCATAATTTAAGTAGATAGAAAAAGTAAGGATAAAGTGGTAAGAGTGTTTTCTTAAAATGAAAAGTTATAAAATAAGACAATTATTGAAGAATTGACGAAAAAAAAGTCTATAATAATTTGAAAACGAAGGGAGTATTTAAAAAAAATACCCCTAGTTTAACACTAACAGATCGGCAGAGTGGGACAGTAAAGGACAGAGATAGCCTACACAGACTTGACTCTTTTTAGTTTCTATAATTTGAAGAAAAAACTCAAAAGTAAGATTTCTACTACGGACCTTTCCATTCCCCCAAAATTATGGTTTTTATGTTTTTTTTTCTTTATGAGTTATTGGTATTTTGATAATATAATTGAAAATTTTGAGTTTTTAAGTATGTGAATGAGTGATTTGTCGGTAATTGGTGATATTCTAATTAAAATTTCATTATTTAAACATATACTATAATTCTAAAATAGAGAGATTAAGATTAATAGTTAATTTACTTTAATGAAAAAATTGTACATACAATATAATTATATACTAAAATAGAGAAATTGTACATGGAAAATTGTTTGTATTTTTTAGTGATAATGAAATTTGAATTCTTTTTGTTAGTTATTTGTAAGCTTTGATCTCAATTATTGTAAGTAGACAAAATGTCATCACGAAAGTATCTCAAGAATGCTTGAATGGACTATCTATGATATCTATTAAGAAGAATAGGGTTGAAAAAATTGATTATTATTCTTTAATTATTGATTTTATTTTAAATGTGCTATAAGAGCGACATTTAAGTAATACTTTGTAAATATTTCGTGTTTTATGTTTATGACTCTGTGATGAAGTGTTTTTTATTACTTTATGTTTATTTATTTAATTTTTCAAAAAGAAAAAATTATGCTACAAAAGAAGGTCCCGTTCCACGTAATTGGCCTTGAACCCCCAATTTCACAAGGCCAAACCTGGACCAACATGCCTCACCAAGGGCATCACAAACCAAATAGAGTGATAACATGCGCCCATAATATTTCGAGTAACAAATGCAAGCGGGATGATTCGAAACCATGCCTTTGTCAAACCAGAGCTCTGATACCATGTTAAGTAATCAACTCATTTAAAAGCTTAAGCTGCTATATAGGGGCCCAACAATGGATATCAAACTTAACACAATCTCTTACATCTCAACCCACTAATATACAGTGGATCAAGTAAAAAAGATCCGTCTTACAAAAAATATCTGTAACATCGTCTTCCACAAGTTTTTATCTTTTATTAATAGTGTAAAATCCCAAAACTGATTTTTGATTCAAGGTTATCCTTTTTAGGGGTGTGCAGAAATTTTTCGGAACCGGACCGAACCAGTCAAAAATGGACCGGACCAATACTTTGGATTGGTCCTGGATCTGAATTTTCACAGAACCGGAGAATTGGGTCGGTCCACGGTTCCAGAAACAAAAAACGCAGAACCGGATATAATATATATATATATATATATATATTTATTTATTTATTTATTTATTTATTTATTTATTTATTTATTTATTTTTTCTCTATTTCGTTTGTACTATTTTGTTTCCACCGATTTGTTATGTTTATGAGTTTATGATTTCGATATTTTTAATTGTTGAATGTAATTTTATGGAAGGTTTTTTAATCTATTTTATGAAGTTTAAATCTTTTAGATTTTATTATGTATTTGTATTAAACAAGTAAAAAAATAATAATCAACGTATTGGCCCGGTCCTGGTTCTCGTATGTATTCAATTGGTTCTGGACCGGACCAATGTATTGGTTCTTAAACATATTGGGTTGGTCCTGGTTCTATATTTTTTGAAAATCAGACTATTAGTCTGGTCCTGGTTTTTACATTTTTTCTAAAAAAGTGGACCGAACCGAACCAAGCTCGCCCCTAATCCTTTTGCTGACGGCTGCCGCCAAAGAGCACTACTCCCTCCGTCCCTAATTTATTGTCCTGGTTGATCCGGTGCACCGTTTAAGAAAACATATTTGACTTGATTATTAATATTGGTTTAATGTATAGTTTTCTTTAATGCCCATGTGTATGTGGCTCATAATTAAAGTAGGGTGAAAAAGTAAGGGTAGAGTGGTAAAAGTGATGTTCTAAAAAGGTAAGTTTCAAAGTGAACAATTATTTTGGGACGGACGAAAAAAGAAAGAATGACGATAATTTAGGGACGGAGGGAGTATTTGAATATAATGAGGTTTTCAGATCCTTTTCGTCAAACAAAATTAAGAATAATTCTTTATCCCCCGTCCACAATTTACATTCACATTTTGTGGTTAGATTGGACTTATTTCGTTACAAACAATATTTTGGTGGCACGAAAAGTTTTAGAAATGTTATTTTGATCGTTGTACAATACTATATTAAATTTAATGATACTAACACTAATGTCTATAATAATACCAAAAGCTCAAGTTCATAATATTGTATCTCATATATTTTTTGAAGTATTGTTAAAAAAGAAATAGAGAGAAATTTAAAGAAACCAAACAATTGATGTTCTACAATTTCTCTTTTCTATGTTTTTTTCCCCAAAGGCGTAGGAAGGATCGAGCGCGACATGCTTTGTGAAGCCCCATGTCTACCACTGGGCCACCCCCTTATGGGCATTTCTCTTTTATATGCCCATAAGGACAAATCGAATAGTGGTACTTGCATAAATGTATTAAAATTAAATTTTGATATCTATTAGTTATTATTTATGGATATTAAATAATCATCTCCAGTCATATGTATCAAAATTTGATATAATAATAATTTTATAAAAAATTATATCCAACACATATCATAATATAAAAATAAACGTGTCTAAAACGAAGGTAGTATGAATTAATTGTATAGAAACATACTGAATATATTGATGTTTGTATTATATATTATTATTATTATTATTATTATTATTATTATTATTATTATTATTATTATTATTATTATTATTATTATTATTATTATTATTCAGAGCATTAATATCCTTTTATGTATGCAATATATATACATCTTACATAATAATAACATCTACATATCATATATTTTCATTTTAAATAACATCAGCGATAACATTATGCCTGATGCAAATACTAATATCTTAAGGGATAAGCCATTAAGCAAATAAACTCAGTAAATTTCACTCCCTCTGTTCTGAGCAAAAAAAATTCCGTTTGAAAGTCAAATTTTTAAAGAAAATATCACTTTTAGTAGGTCATTAGTAATAAAATGACACTTGCATACTTATAATTTTTGAAAATGAACTCTTTAAGTAAAACATACCAAAATGGAATAGTGAACTTTTTGTCCAGAAACGGAAAGAGTATCTTGTTGTCGGTGTTACATATTTTGGCTTATGGTATTCTATTGTACTTTTAAAACCTCTGAAATGCAAATGTGGATGAAGGGTGTGGATATAATGTATCAATCAAAATTGTTCACATTATGAATAACAATGTCAAATTTTCACATTTTACTTGAGGAGTGGATACATTCTGGTCATATATTTTTTTCTTTTTAAAAAATCTTTATATTTGTTGTTCTCTTTTCTTTTGATAAATTTTACTCCCTCCGTCCAAAAATTATTGTTATACTTTTTTCTTTTTCGTCCGTCCCAAAATAATTGTCTTGTTTGAAACTTTTTTTTTAAGATAACATTTTTACCACTCCACCCTTACTTTTTTTTATTTCACTTTAGTTATGGATCACATATACATGAATTTTAAAGAAAATTAGAGCACCACCAATGTGGGATTCTTAATGGATTCTTCCATTAAGAATCCACAAAAACCTACCATTGTGTAATTCTAAGGAGAGAATTCGGTGGAGAGAGAGAGGAAAATTCCTCACAAAGAATTCAAACCTCAAGCAAGAATTGAAGCCGCGTGAGAAGAAGGTGGCGTGCACCTTCCACCAAAACAAGGCGCGTGTAGAACACGCGCTCAAAATGCGCGTCCAAGCAAACTGGCGGTGGGTCCCGCGGCTGCAGACTAAATTTTAAAAAAAAACGTTTTTTGACTTTTTTTAAAAAAAACCAAGAAAGTGACCGTTTTGGTTTTAAAAAAATTCAAATTTTTTTTAAAAAATTTCAAATTGTATAATATGTGTAATATGTATAATATGTGTTTTATAGATAATTTATTAAATAAATCATAAATTCTAAAATTTAAAAATAATAATGTAATTTATTATTTTTAAATTAATTTTTGTCTTAATTTATAAATTAATTATTTATACGAAATATTTAAATATGAAATATATAAAATAACGTGAAATAAATTTATTTGTTGAGAAGTATAAAAATAAGAATGAAATGTAAAGTTAATGAGGTGGCAGTGGGACCTAGTTAAGAATATGTTAAAAATCGTATACAATGGGAAGATGAATTTTTAAGTAGAGAAAAAGAGAAAAATGTATAGGTGGCAGTGGGACCCAGTTAAGAATTTGTGAGAAGAATTCCCACATTGGAGATGCTCTTACGCATCAAACCAATATTAATAATCAAGTCAATTGTTTTTTCTTAATCCGTGTGCCAATTCAAACAAGATAATAATTTAGGGACGTAGTGAGTATTTTAGTGGTGTGATGCATATCACGCAAGATCAAATCTATTGTTGTATTTGTGATGTTTTTAAAGAATATTGTACTAACACTATTTGAAATTTATATAACCGGTAACGTGACACATGAACATTCTTGTAAATTGTAGTACTTTTTTGAAATACAGATTACATGTTTCATGATTCTAAAAAATATTAAAAAGAATCTTATGTTGTTTATGATATTGTGCGTGCCGACAGTTAGCTCATTCTCTTGCATAGGTAGCCTGTTCTCACTTCTAATGCTCGCTTTAATGTATGACAAATGTGAAATGCCAAAGATCTGTTAATTTATGATGTAAACTCTCTTTGACTTGAAGAAACTTAAAAAAAATACATGTTAAATTTTCATTTGATAACCAGTCTCTTTTGGGCAAAAAAAGGTTTGCGGGCCAGTAATTTATGAACATAAGGAGTATTATTTTGAGAAATTATAATATTGATTATTGATTTGGGATTAATATTAGAATAATAAAGTTTACGGTTTTATTTTGGTGGATGTTTTTTGAAGAGTAATTTAGGTACTCTGTTATTGAACATTGATAATTGAATTTACGAGTAAATTAAAAACTACAAAAATACGTGACAGGTTCTGTTTATTCAATCATTTCCCTATTAAAATACATTTATAGGAGTATCGAATAATCATAATAAATCATAAATACAAATAAAAGAAAGACCTCCAACCAATATTTAAGGAGGAAGGAAAAGAGCATTGAATGGATTCTGCAACTTCCTTGGCACGCATTGCCCTTGCCTGTTAATGTTATTGACTACTCACTGTTCTTCACTTCATTCTCTACTTGCCCACTCTTTATATTCACTCGTTCACTCTCTCCTCTTTTCACCCCTTCAAAAAACCAATTCTTTATTATTGAGAGTCTGCACTTGGTTCTTAGCCATGAACCCAAGACCCTCTGTAGAATCTGCAGAATATGGAATTTCTAAGCAGGTAATTCTATCATTGCCCTCTTTCTTCAGCCATTGTCATTCTCTCCAATTATATTATTTCAATTCTGGTATGTTTATTCTGTTGCATTCTTCACAGTTTGAAACTAAAATCTTGAATGACTTTTTGGGTGGAAATTTGCATAATGTTAAAGGTAAATGGGGGGTTTTGTGTATAATTTCTTATTGGGTATAGAAATTATATGGACAATGGAACCATGGCTGAGAAGCACTTGGCATTATTGTGTGTGTGTGTGTCCAACTTTAGGTTCTAAGTGAAATTTCTTTCGCTTGACTGTTCTAATTAATGTTTTTTTTCATATTTTTTTGTGGATGATTGCTTCAAGGGCTCAGTGCCTGGATCTGGGCATTCAGAGCCAATTCAGTTTCCTTGGTAATTGGTGCCTTAAATAATTCAGTTTCATTTAGAGCCAGTTCAGTTTCAATCCTTGTGGCTTAGGTGAAAGTAATTCTTATCATTTATTGCAACTTTTTTTAAATTTATTTTCTTTTTCTTTATAATTTATGGTTTTGTTTGGAAGGTTACAAATCCATGGACTGCATTCTTTTTCTGTTATAATACAAAATGGTTTCGATTCATATAATCTTTTTGAATAGTGTAGCTCAGTTTAGTTCTTTACTGTCTATAAAGTAAGCGATCTCAACCACCTCTAAAATTAGTTTGTCAAATGCTAAAAAAATTATTTCTTGAATCAGAACTTGAAAAAGGTATCATGTTCAGCGGTGCTTAGCTTGGCATACCAGAGTCTTGGAGTGGTCTATGGTGATCTCAGTACCTCTCCCCTCTATGTTTATAAGACCACATTCTCCGGGAAGCTAAGCCTTCATGAGGATGACGAAGAGATTTTTGGTGTGTTGTCGTTCATCTTCTGGACAATTACTCTTATAGCCCTCTTCAAATACATCTTCATTGTGATGTCAGCTGATGACAATGGTGAAGGTACAACAGCTTCATTCTTCCTGTCATTTTATGTTATGTTACATACACAAATCAGCTTGTAACTTACAACTATCCACCTTTTGGCTTAAACTTTGGGGTTCCAGTTTAATGCTAACCATTCATAAAATTTGATTACCGGAAAAACTTGTTTGAAAGATACATGAGTGAATATGTACTACATGGGCAAGAATCACTTCCAGCTCCCATAGCTGGGAAATGTTTTGAATTGAGCTGACACTTGAAAAGGATATGATAACCTGTTTAAAAGGATATGATAACCTGCTTATTTTGATAATAATAAATGTCCAATGCACAGCATTTACGTTTCTTGTTACATCAATAAAGGCCCTAATGGGCCAGTTGTTACACGAAAACAAGTGTGCAACACTCTGGTAAAACAACGCCCAAATTTGCTATTGGATGTCACGTTAGTACGTAGGAACAACTGAGTACTCCACCATCACATCTGATCAGCATCGTCATATATATATATTTTTTGATAGGTAAGTGTGACTCCTTGTTGATATGGGGATTGGAACCAAGGACCTCAAGGTCTTTGCCTAAGTGCCTTTGCCATCTCTCCCACCTCTTGGGGTCAGGATAGTCATCATTCTCTTCTTCATCGAAATCCTTCTCTTCATCGAATGGATCATCTTCCAGCTTCTCATCATTGTTGTTATCCGGAGGCTCTTTTCTTTCGGCCTCTCCAAAAGCCCGGTACGGAAAGATATTTTTGCTCGGGTTTGGTGCCACTCACTTCCCAACCATTTTTCTTTGCCTTGTTCAGATAGCTCAAAATCTCTAGCGAAATCGTCTTGCTTGTGCACATTTTTAAAACCGCGCATTATGCAATTCGACTTGTGCTCAATAAGGCCTTGCCGACATTTCTAATGGACACCACATGAGGAACACCTGTGCTTATAATCAGGATGGAAATTTTCATAGTGCTCCTTCAAAACAGTAGGAGAGGGGAAATTCCTTACACAACAATCACAGAAAAAACAAATGCAATTTGTGCGCCAGCTAGAGGGTGTCCATAAGAAATGTCGGCAAGACCTTACGGAGCACAAGTCGAATTGCATAAGGCGTGGTTTTAAAAATGTGTGGCAGCTAGAGGATTTCACTAGAGATTTTGAGCTATCTGAACTGGCCGAAGAAAAATGATTGGGAAGTGAGTGTCGCCAAACCCGAGCAAAAATACCTTTCCATGCCAGGCTTTCGGAGAAGCTGAAAGAAAAGAGCCTCCGGATAACAACAATAATGAGAAGCTGGAAGACGATCCATTCGATGAAGAGAAGGATTTCAACGAAGAAGAGAATGATGATGATACTGATCAGATGTGATGGTGGAGTACTCAGCTGTTCATACATACTAATGTGATATCCAATAGCATTTAGGTGTTGTTTTAGCAGAGTGTTACACTATTGTTTTCATGTAACAGCTCGCCCATTAGGGCCTTTATTGATGTAATCAGAAACGCAGATGTTGTCCATCATTTTCCGGATTGAATGCTTTTCACTTTTCAGCTGTTTAAGTTATACTTCATTTATTTTCTTATCTTCTCTTTATTATTTTATTTTGTTGTTGTTGTTTATATTCATTTAGAGAAACTCCCAAGAGGAATCGAGAAGGAAAAACGAACTTGAAACCTTACACTTTGTGAAGCCTCGAGTTTACCATTCAGCCACCCTAAAAATACTCTTGAAACCTTACACTTTTTGACCCCAAGGGTTGGGAGAGATGGCAAGGGCATCCAGACAAAGATCTTGAGGTCCTTGGTTCCAATCCCCATACCAACAAGGGATCACACTTACTTATAAAAAAAAACGTACTCTTGTATTCGACTGTTTGTACTTTTAGGTCTGATCAAAAATAAGTTTGAAGTGCATATCGAAACTGTTAATTGGAATATTTATAATTTTTGTCATTATAGAAGAATGGTAAATGTTGTACACAGCGGAAGACTTTGCAAACAAATACAGAGTAATAGCAAGATCAATCACAGAGAAGAGAGAGAGAGATCAGGGCCAACAGACTCTTGAAATTGTATTATGCCAACCTTGAAACCGTTCTAGGGTTACAATTATATATAGGGATACGATACCAAATCTTAAAACCCTAATTAAGAAAACGGACAAAACAAACTTGCCTCTACAACACGGTCGCCTAACACATTCAGATGCGACACGATCGCCTATTTGATAGTAACATGGTCCGTAATTCATCCTTAGACACGCCGTCGCCTTCACCTGTCATGCGGCCGCCTTAGAGACTTGGAGGGAACCGGCATGTTTGCCCGGGTCATCGAGTCATTCTATTCTCAACAGTAAATGTCAAAATGAGTAGTTAATTCTAAGAGTGCGTACCTGCCAAACTGGATAGAGAAGAAAGGTCATCGGAATTGACTAGTTTGCTTTTAGTGCAGGTGGTACTTTTGCATTGTACTCCTTGCTCTGCCGGCATGCAAGACTAAGCATGCTTCCCAATCAACACGAAACAGATGAGAAATTGTCCACATACGCTATAGAAAGATCTTCCGATACATGGCAGAGCTCTGCTCTCAAGTCGTTTTTTGAAAAACATGAAAAAAGTCGCAAGGGGCTGCTAATTTTTGTTCTGGTGGGAACCTGTATGGCGATAGGCGATGGTGTGCTCACTCCTGCCATATCAGGTAACTGCACCCAGAATCAAATTCTCTCTGTCTCCCAGACACGCAACACACACACACCCAAGAGATGCACACACGAGTTTGTTAGTTTTACTAAGAGATCTGTCTACATTTCCGTTCCAGTTCTTTCAGCTGTTTCAGGCATTAAACTGAAAGCAACATGTCTTCATGAGAGTAAGTCTTATAAACCTACTACTTCAATCAAATTCTAATTCCAGTAGTTTTCATCAGTTGCTGATTAGTATGTACTTGACTTATTTTCATTTTCAGATTACACTGTCGTTATCTCATGCATCATTTTAGTGGGGCTTTTCTCTATTCAGCATCATGGAACACACAGAGTTGCGTTCTTGTTTGCTCCAATTGTCACAGCGTGGCTTCTCTGTATTAGCGGCATTGGGATATACAATATAATCAAGTGGAACCCTTGTATATTTAGCGCCCTTTCCCCAATTTACATGTTGAAGTTTCTTAAAGGGACAGGCCGCGAAGGTTGGCTGTCCTTAGGAGGAGTTGTGCTCTCAATCACAGGTAGTCAGGTACCCTCTTCACTCCCTTTTTACCCATAATAATGCATATTTAACGGAAAGAGTTTGGATTACTAACTCAGGTGTCGAGACTATGTTTGCTGATTTGGGCCATTTTTCCACGTTATCGATTAAGGTAGAAGATCTACAACTTACCAAACACATTCAAGATTCTCCTTTTTTTAATTCTTTTTCTTTTTTGAAAGCATCATTAGTGTCTATAGATTATAGAAAGGAACTACCATCAGTGTTGATTTTGAAATTTTGTATTAATATTCCAGATAGCCTTCACATTCCTTGTATATCCTTGCTTGGTTCTGGCATATTTGGGCGAGGCTGCATTTCTCTCTAGGCATCATGATGATATCCAGAGAAGCTTCTACAAAGCCATACCAGGCAAGAATTTATGAAGTCTGTCCATATAATTAAGCTCTCATAAATCCTAACGGGTGGGTCAGTGGTGAAACTGGGGCCTCAAAAAGTCTGAGGTCTCACTCTTGCATAGGTTTTGGTCCGTTGTATTTACGACTATAATCCTTTGTGCAGAAGTTGTATTCTGGCCAGTGTTCATAGTGGCCACTTTTGCAGCTATTGTTGGAAGTCAGGCTGCCATTTCAGCGACCTTCTCAATTATAAGCCAGTGCAGCGCATTGAACTGTTTTCCCCGTGTCAAAATTGTTCATACCTCAAAGAAAATATATGGACAAGTTTACATTCCAGAGGTGAATTGGATTTTGATGAGCCTTTGCTTGGCTGTCACAATTGGATTACGGGACACAAACAAGATGGGTCATGCTTATGGTATACATGTAGTTCACTAACCGAGTAAATTCCCCAATTGAATGCTATGGAGAGAATTGCAATTTGATTTACCTGTACTAGTCTAATGGAGACTCTTAATTAACTTGAAATGGGTTTCTGTTTGCAGGGCTGGCTGTCACTTGTGTCATGTTTGTGACGACTTGCTTGATGACGTTGGTCATGATAATTATATGGAAGCAAAAGATAATAGTGGTTGCGTCTTTTCTAGTTATTTTGGGATCACTTGAGCTTCTTTACCTCTCAGCCGCATTCTTTAAAGTCCCGGAAGGCGGTTGGATTCCCCTTCTACTATCTTTGACCTTTATGTTGGTCATGTTTCTATGGAACTATGGGAAATTAAAGAAACACCAGTTTGATTTAGAGAACAAGCTTTCGATGAGCAGAATACTATCCTTAGGGTCTAGTCTTGGAATGGTTCGAGTCCCTGGAATAGGACTTGTTTATACCAATCTTGCAATGGGTATCCCAGCCATTTTTGGGCACTTTGTGACTAACTTACCTGCTTTTCATCAGGTGCTAGTTTTTGTTTGCATAAAGTCTGTTCAAGTTCCCTTTGTCAATCCCGAGGAACGATTCTTGATTGGTAGAGTTGGCCCAAAGGAGTTTGGTATGTTCAGATGCATAGTCCGGTATGGTTACAAGGATCTGCAACAAGAGAACTACAATTTTGAGAATAGGTTGGTCTCTGCAGTCATTCAGTTTGTCGAGACAGAAGGGAAAGATGGGTTCGCAAGCTCAGATACTGAAGCCGTTGATGCATCTCAGCAAATATACATGTTACCTGAACACGAAGAAAGGATGGTTCAGTCGATACACGATATTGAGGACACGGTTTCAGGGTTTGAACACCTGAAACGCTTTTGCCTTGAAGAGGAATCGATGCAGATACTGAAAGCTAGGGAGTCTGGAATTGCTTATATCCTTGGGCACTCGTACGCCAGGGCGAAGAAATCCTCTTCAATCTTCAAGAAATTTTCGATCAATATTGTCTATTCGTTCCTTAGCAAGAATTGTCGGGGAAGTGACGTTGTTCTGAATGTGCCTCATACTTCGCTGCTGGAAGTCGGTATGATTTACTATGTTTAACTTCAACCTTGATGTGGGTATTTAACCCGTAAGAAGACATTTTTCCCTTCGTGCAAGAAGAAGATAGAGGCAAACTCTGAAAGTGACAATTAGTTATGATCAAGGTAGCATCTCAAACCTATAGATATCTGTACATATGATATGTAGCTTCCAGCTTTGGTGAGTTTAACGCTGGTTGGCTACATCCTAATCTTTTATATGTAAAAAGAGACTGATTTGAAAAAAGGGAAGGCAATAGCTGTAGTTATACTAGTAGTTGATTGTACAGAAAAACTATATCTTCGTGACATATGAGTTATGTTTTCTTCTAGCTTACGAGTGTTTCTATAAATAGCTTGGGAGCAGAAAGCGAGCACATGGAATACTCTATTGTTATTTGATGATATTATCGTTGGAAATGATTCGCTCAACTTAAACACTAGAGATGAATGGGAAAGAAGAGTAGAGAATAGATTAGACTAGTAGAGATGCTTGTAACATTAATCCCACAGCGTAACTACAATAGCATAACAATAAAGGAGCTATTCTATAAAATGAGGGCTGGGCTATTTTGAAATTTACCCTTTCTACGAGGTCTATGGGTGTTCAGGAAGGCCCATCGTCGACTCGAATGGCTACTTCCTTACCTCTGAGGTAGAGGGGGCTTGCGTACGCACGCAGCCCCTGCCATTTCCAGTTGTAATGTTTGGGCTACGCTTTGCTAAGGCATGTTGGTGGTTTAGTTAAGAGGATTAAATAATTATTTGAACTAATTGTAAGCTGGTATATTTTTTAGTTATGTTTTAGACATATTTTTCAGGTATAATTTTAAAATGAAAGTACATCATTGCCTTTTGTAGTTCATATGGTGGCACCTTACACCGTGTCTCACATAGTAACTTTCTCTCCCCCCCCCCCCCCCTCCCCTCTTCTCTCTCTCATTTCTCCTACCGATACCAACTTTACAAAATTTGAAGTTTAGGGGTATAATTGTTCATCCGAAATCAAAAGCAACTCACCTCAATCCTCTATAAGAGGTAAACACCCTTTCATTCTCAATCACAAGACTTGCATTTCTTTTGATTTTGTTTTTTACAATTTCCACTTTGCTCATTTCAACTATGCTTGTTTCTATTCAATTGTCATGGCATGCCTGACGCCATTCGTCCTCCATGCATGCGCATTTTAGCTTGTAGGCAATGGCTTGCTTGCCTGCCTGAACCTATCTTTTTGCTACCGGTTCATTTGGTGTGTGACCCTTTTCAGCATGAACCTTTTGAGCGAGTTCAAGTTCGGCCGCGAATTGCGATTGTGACAACCATAAAGCGTCTCGAAAGCTTATGTTCGAAACGATTGTGTCTCTTGACGACCATAGCGCTAGCGCCAAGCGGTTGTGTGCATTTGCATTTGAGCGACCAACCGCTCCCAACCGTCATCCCAGCGCCACTTAAATACGCCAAAAGCTTCGGTTTTTGTTAATCGAAATTACGCTCGTTTTACAACCTTTACGCCCCTATACGAGAGATTACGCAACGTGCTCTTGATTCGCCGGTGGCGAAGCGGAGGCGCCCTCTTCAATCACGTAAGTATCCACGAAACTTGGGAGATATCTTGATTTATCGTCGATCGATAGCGGGTCAGTTTTTTTGTCTTAAGGAAAGAGCTTAATTGCTCGAGGATATTTTCACTCTCTTCCTTACACACTCTGGAAATCTAAATCAGTCATACCATAGATAACAATCTTAAGACAAAGTTCATTTTGGCTTGGTTTCGTTTCCAGCAAAGGAGAGATTCTGCATCTTTTGTAATCTGTTTGTTGCACACAAACTTCTGATTCTGTTTCTCAAACTGTATATAAAAGCGATTCTGAAATCGGACCATAACTAATCGATTATTAAGTATACACAGATTAAAACTTGTATTATGATTAAAAGCGGTTTCAATACGTTTGTTAGCATTCGCAATTTGCATACGTGTTACGGTTCTGCGTTTACATTTGCAAACATATTTACGTACACTTTCGACTGCTAAAAGCTTGTTTAGCTGCATAAACCTGCATACTATAACAATCTGCTGAATGCTACTGCATTAACTTAAAATAGCCTGCTTCTGGGAATTTTTGCATGCTGCTTGTGGTTATCACAGTCAACGGATAGACTTCTCACAGATTTTCCAAATCAGTAAATCTGCATAACCTGTTTTAAGTTCTTGCTGTTTACATTATCCGAATCAATCATGCTCTGTTCGATTTTGTTTAAATCGTATTTCGGTTTCGGTTACATTTACATATTACAGTTACACTTTGTTGTGTTAAAGCGTTTATAGATTCATCTTGCATAACTTTGTTTCTATTGCACTTCCTATTCCAGTTTCAGGTTCATAAAGCATGCAAACCTAATTCTCGGAAATTTCTGATTCTGCATGCTATTTCTGTTTAACACATTCAGTTTCAAGTGGTTTTGTTTCTATTTCTGTTTCTGTTCAAACAGCCTTAACAGTTTAATCTATTACCGTATTCTGCATCAGTTCTGCCTGCCTCAATCTGGTTTAGATACATATTCAATCTGTTTATGTTTTAGTCTGTACAGATTACAGAACTTGATCCTGCATGAAGTTATTGAACCTGGTTTATGTACTAATACTGCATTCAGAAATCTGCAACTCTACATATAATCTGTACAGAAAATGGTTGCAACTACAAACTGTTTATAACCTGTTTATATTACAAGCCTGTTTCTGTACAGCCGTACCTAATTCTGGGAAAAATATGCTTCTGCATGCTGTTTATATACTAATCTGTTAGGTTAACAGAAATCCGGTAATTCAGAAACTTGCCTAAACTGTAATAACCTGTTTACATCACATTCAGTTTTCTGCTACAGATTTTAATACTGTTTAAACTGTAATAGATTCAGCCTGGTTTTTGGCAAAGGCATTCAGCCTGTTCTCAAACCAATTAAGGCTATTCTAATTAATACTTAACTGTATTAATAATAAGTGTTTTAATAAGACTACACAGAGAGTTTATTAAAATATGTTGCTAATTATATAGAAACAATAGTGTTTCATATAACTTAGCATAATCTTGTTTGTGTGCAGCATGGCTTCCAATTCGGAAAAGGAACCCGCTGCTGTACAACCGCCCATGGCAGAAATGATGCATAACACCGTTCACACTCACGGTGAGCGCCCGGAAAAGTTTGTAGGCAAAGAGTTCAAGAGATGGCAACAAAAGATGCTCTTCTACCTTACGACGTTGAACCTGTCCAAGTGCCTGAAGGAATCAACCCCTATCTTGAAAGAAGGGAAGCGGATCGCACCGTGGCATTGTCGAGTCGAAGCACTCCGACTTCCTTTGCAGGAACTACGTCTTAAATGGACTGGATAACTCGTTATACGACGTATACAGCCCATTTAAGACGACCAAGGACCTTTGGGAATCATTGGAAAAGAAGTACAAAACCGAAGATGTCGGCTCGAAGAAATTCGTAGTTGCTAGGTTTTTAGAATTTATGATGAATGATTCCAAAAGTGTTGTGACACAGGTTGAACAACTCCAACTTATCTTGCGAGATAGCAGAAGGGATGATAGTTTCGAAGCATTCCAAGTCGCGGCAATGATTGAAAAGCTACCTCCGCGTGGAAAGACTTCAAAAGCTATCTCAAGCATAAACGCAAAGATATGTCGTTGGAGGATTTGATCCTAAGGCTGATTGAAGCGAGAATAACCGAAGTCGCCGACAAGAAGCGGCTTCGCCCCATAGAAGGGCGCATGTGGTCGAGCAAGACGCCAAGAACGGAAGCGTAAAAGCTCCGGGGAAGGGGCGTCTACGCAAAGAAAGAAGTACAAGTTCAAGGGCAAGTGCTTGAGCTGTGATAAGAAGGGCCATAAAGGCGGAGTGCCGAGGCAAAAAAGCGGGTCAAGCGTGAAGCCAACATGGTTGACGAAGAGATCGGCATGGTATGTGTCGTCTCAGAGACAAACATGGTTGGCACGGCCGCGAGTGGTTCGTGGACACCGGCAGCGTCATATCTGCGGCGATGCCAAGATGTTCTCGACTTACAACAAGGTGAAGTCGGGAGAAGCTTTTCATGGGCAATTCATCTACTTCGGAGTGGAAGGCAAAGGCCAAGTGACCACGAAAATGACGAGTGGGCGGGGTTGGTGCTAACCAATGTCCTTCATGTTCCCGACATTCGCAAAAATTTGATCTCGGTTCTCTTTTGGTTAAACATGGGTTTAAGTTGGCTTTTGAGTCGGACAAGTTTATCCTAAGTAAGAGTGGGGTTTTTATTGGTAAAGGTTACCTCGATGAGGGCCTTTTTAAGTGTAATGTAATGGTGGTTAACACCGCGTACAAAATTGATAATAAAAGTGCTACAGCACCATCTTCTTCTTACTTGCTTGAGCATTTCAATATTTGGCATTATCGATTAGGTCATGTTAACTATGACTCTATGAGACGATTAATGAAAATGGAATTAATTCCTCCAAGTCGCATTAATAAAAATAACAAATGCCATACTTGTGTTGAAGCTAAGCAAACAAGAACGTCATTTAAGACAATCGAGCGTGACACAACACCATTAGATATGGTTCATAGTGATCTATGTGACTTAAAATCCATAGAATCTTATGGCGGAAACAAATACTTCATCACCTTTATTGATGATTGTACCGGTTTTGTCATCTCTATCTCTTAAAAAGTAAAGTTGAAGCCTTCGAAGCTTTTAAACTTTACAAAAACGAAGTCGAGAATCAACTTTCAAAGAAGATAAAAATTCTTAAGTCTGATCGAGGAGGTGAATATGTTTTTCCCTTCAAAGACTTCTGTGCTGACCACGGGATTATTCACAAAGTTACACCCCCATATAGCCCACAATCCAATGGGATTGCCGAAAGAAAAAATCGAACCTTAAAAGAAATGATGAACGCATTATTGCTTCAATCCGGTCTACCCGACGAAATGTGGGGGGAGGCGGTGCTCACTGCCAATTACTTGTTAAACAAGCTTCCCCACAAGAAATTGGACAAAACGCCCTATGAATTATGGCATGGTCGAAAACCATCCTACAAATACCTCAAAGTGTGGGGGTGCCTAGCTAAAGTAGCTGTCCCACCACCTAAAAAGGTTAAAATCGGTTCCAAAACCGTGGATTGTACTTTTATTGGTTATGCAACCCATAGCAGCGCCTATCGGTTCTTAGTCCATAAATCTGATAATCCGGAAATCGAGGTGAATACCGTTATGGAATCAAGAAATGCCACGTTTTTTGAAGCTATCTTTCCTCTAAAAGATGATACTTCAGTAAAACGCTCATTTCCTTGGTCAATTGACGAACAAGATAACACCTCACAAGCAATAGTCCCTATGGCTATTGATCAAGGTATTCATCAAGATGAAGACATTGATGAACCTCGTCGAAGCAAGCGAGCTCGCACGAGTAAGACCTTTGGACCAGACTTTGTGACCACGTTTCTCGTGGATAATGAACCACGTACGTTCAAGGAAGCAATGTCTACTCAGAGGCTCCACAATGGAAGGAAGCCGTCAACGGCGAAATATCTTCCATTATGCAAAACCACACACAGGAGCTCGTCGACCTTCCCAAAGGTTGCAAACCCCTAGGGTGTAAATGGGTCTTCAAGCGAAAATTGAAACGATGGGTCCATTGATAAATACTGAGGCCGGCTAGTCGCGAGGGTTTTAATCAAAAGGAGGGTGTTGATTATTTTGACACCTATGCTCCAGTTACTCGAATTACTTCAATTCGCCTACTCATTGCCTTCGCGGCACTACATGGTCTCGAGATACATCAAATGGATGTCAAGACCGCTTTCCTCAACGGTGAACTTGAAGAAGAAATCTATATGAAACAGCCAGAAGGCTTTATTGCTCCAGGCAATGAAACTAAGGTCTGTCGACTGGTCAAATCTTTATACGGTCTAAAGCAAGCACCAAAACAATGGCATAAGCGTTTTGATGGACGTTATACTTGCTAATGGCTTCAAGACTAATGAATGTGACAAGTGTGTATACGCTAAGAATACACAACAAGGTTACGTCATTATCTGTCTCTACGTTGATGACATGTTAATTATTGGTAGCAATAATAACATGATCAAAGACACCAAAAAGATGTTGGCCAGTAGATTTGACATGAAAGATTTAGGGTTAGCCGATGTCATCCTAGGTATTAAAATATCTAGAACATCCGAGGAGATCGTTTTATCACAATCTCATTATATTGAGAAATTGCTAGAGAAATTTAGCAACGGTGATACAAACATTGCTAAGACTCCAATCGACCCTAACTTTCATCTCAAAAGAACCTACACGAGGCGTATCTCAAATTGAATACTCTCGAATCATTGGAAGTCTTATGTATCTTACGAACCGCACGCGCCACGACCTCGCAAGCAAGCTAACCGATTGAGTCGGTTTACAAGTAATCCCGGCCCGATCAATGGAAAGCCATTGTAAGGACTCTTAGATATCTTCGATACACTAAGGACTACGGGTTGCATTACTCCAAGTATTCGGCAGTTATTGAAGGATACAGTGATGCTAACTGGATTTCTGATACTAACGACTCCAAGTCAACAAGTGGATTTGTATTCACTCTTGGTGGCGGTGCCATTGCATGGAAATCTTCCAAACAGACTTGCATTGCAAGGTCTACTATGGAATCAGAATTTATCGCCTTAGATAAAGCGGTGAGGAAGTCGAATGGTTACGTAACTTCCTTGAAAATATTCCAGCATGGCCACAGCCAGTGCCAGCCATATGCATCCATTGCGACAGTCAAGCCGCAATTGGAAGGGCACAAAATAACATGTATAATGGTAAGTCCCGCCATATAAGGCGACGACACAATACCGTTAGGCAACTACTCTCAAATGGCATGATCACCATCGATTATATTCGATCTAAGGACAACCTAGCGGATCCATTAACTAAAGGATTGTCCAGAGAGTTAGTATACAGTTCATCGAAGGGAATGGGCCTTAAGCCTATGAAATAAAGAGAACCTTTAGCGGAAAACCCCACCTAGTTGATTGGCAACCCCATGGTCTAGGTTCAAAGGGACAACCAAACTAATTGATCTCACTGTTAACACTAACGGACTCACACTCCTACTCATTCCTATGGTGAAAACACTAGTGTTACTTGTCACAGTTTAGGATAAGCACTGCTTTTAATGATTCTTATGACTTGATTTGATCAAGCGGGGTACTGACAGGATACACCCTTTATAAGAAATCACCTATGTGAATGTAAGACTGGCCGATCTTATGGAAATTTCGAGGCAAAATTTTCTAACAACATTCACGTAACCGAGGGAAGCGTTCGGGGCCAAAATGAACACAACGTAGAATCAAAGCGTTGTTTGAGCGGCATCTATGTGAATACTATTGTCTTGGTTGACATCAAACACCAGTCAGTTCAAAACACACCAGTCACTGATTAGTAAGTCTTCCCGATAGTAACTCATAAGGAAAGGTTCAAAGCCAAAAGCCACCTCTTCCACTCTAGCTACTCTCAGTTGTATCTCTGTAAATATCAATATGTCATCAACTTACATGATATCTTATTCAATGTGGGGGATTGTTGGAAACTTGTTTCCATAAAAGCTTGAATAAGGGAGTTATGTAAGTGTATAATGTGGGAATCCCACATTGGGAACAAAATGAAACAAGCTCTACCTTATAAGGTAGAGCTTTGAGGCTTTACTTTCAGGCCCTTGGGCCACTACACTTTTGTGTAGGAGGGAAGACCTACCTAGGTGTAGGTCCAAACACGAGCGCGCCCGCCCGGCTCGGCTGGTTGGTTGGTCGGCCGGCTTGCTTGCCTGAACCTATCTTTTTGCTACCGGTTCATTTGGTGTGTGACCCTTTTCAGCATGAACCTTTTGAACAGGTTCAGAAGTTCACCAGAAACAGTTGTGACAACCATAAAGCTCTCGAAAGCTTATGTCGAACGTTGTGTCTCTTCGCATGCGACAGCCATAACTGCCAACTACCAACGGTTGTGTCTGTTTCAGACAGCCAACCGTCATCCCCAACTGCCACTTAAATACAGCCAAAAACTCAGTTTTTTGTTAATCGAAATTCTGCTCGTTTTTACAACCTTTCTGCCCCCTATACAGAGATTATAGCAGCGTGCTCTTGATTCGCCGGTGACTGAAGAACGGAGGACTGCTCTCTTCAATCACGTAAGTATCCACGAAACACGGGAGACATCTTGATTTATCCCGGTCGATAACTTGGTCGGTTTTTTGTCTTAAGGAAAGAGCTTAATTGCTCGAGGATATTTTCACTCTCTTCCTTACACACTCTGGAAATCTAAATCAGTCATACCATAGATAACGGATCTTTAGTGTGTGTGTGTGGAGACTGTCAAGAAAGGTTTGTTGTTCTATGCAGTTGCCGGTGAACGGGAGCTTGGGAGTTGGAAACACTTGCATCAATGGCTTGTTTGGGTAGGTTGAAAGTGGTGGTGAGTGGGTTAGTGGGCAGATGCTGCTTAATCTTCCCAATCTGAGATGTTTTCTTCATTTCAAATCCAATCTTAGTAAATCTGACATGGGTTTTGTTTGTTATATTGGAATTTAGTTTATAAATGCTCGTAGAGCAGTATTTAATAATAAGGTAGCATATAGAAGTATTTGGAGTTGAAATTATGTTCAATTTTGTGTTACTGTTCTCTTAGAACAATTTGACTAAAATAGTACTGTGATTTTTCGTTTTCTCTCTGTAAGTTTCTGTGGGAATGACGGAAAATGGGGTACCATTAGAAGAAAGTGGTGTTTCTACTATTGAGAAAACTGATATACTGGAATCAACTGTGGTTGTAAAGGTTGAGGAAGAAAATGTTCTGATGCCTAGCCTTGGCATCAGCATTTTTTTATTATTTTTTTTGGGCTTGAAAAAACTGTGGAAACAGTCCTGATACTTAGCCTTGACATCAGTATTTTTTGATTTTTTTGGGCTTGAATAAACTGTGAAAACAATCTGATGCCTAGCCTTGGCATCAGCATTTTTTTTATTTTTTTGGGCTTGAAAAAACTGTGAAAACAGGTCTGATGCCTAATCTTGGCATCAACATTTTTTGATTATTTTTTTTTGCTTGAAAAAACTGTGAAAACAGTCATGATGTCTAGCATTGGTATCAGCATTTTTTTTATTTTTTTTTTGTCTTCAATAATGACATTTGAGTGGCCCTAAATGCCACACAAAAAACACTAAATACCACATTCATTAAATAGTTTATTTACTAATTACTCCTTTTATAAAAAAAGTTACAATTAACCATAAACTCTAATTACTAATTAATCCTTATCATTTTCCTTTTATATAAAGGAGTTTCAATTAATCCTCCTATAAATATATGTCAAATCCTCCTTCACAATTAACTATAAACCCTAAACTTGTTCCTTTCCAACAATTTATTTAGTGAATTCCGATCCAAATAACAACGTTCATGATGATTCTTCGAATTATTCTTTTACGGTAACCTGTTACCTACATTGTGCTCAATATATATATATATATATATTTTCGATATTAAAAATCATGTTTAAAGAAGAAGAAAAAAACCAGAAGAAGAAAACTGTAAGAAGAAGAAAACGGTAAGGAATTTGACGTTTTTTCAGACCTGACAATTTTTTTAGGCTAGCGACTTTTTTACCTATTTTTTAAACAACTTGACGATTTTTTTCATTTTTTTATAAAACACCTAGTGATTTTTGTTAAATCTTTTATAAAAGCCTAGCGATTTTTTATTTTTTTTACAAAAACTCCTTGGCGATTTTTTCATATATTTTTTAAAAAACTTGGCGTCTTTTGTCAATTTTTTTTTTAAAGCTGACGACTTTTTTCAAAAAATTTTAAGAAAAAGTGGCGACTTGAGAGATAAACTAAGTCGGGAGGCGGCGGCAACATCAGCAATGGAAGGAGACAAGCCAACAACGTTAACGTGCACAGTGGTAGCCATGGATCACACCAACCTCTGCTACAGGGTTTGCTCAACATGTGAGAAGACCATCCCTGACGTCAACACCATCTCCGCTCCCTGCAAATACTGCAATTTCAACAACAACATTTCTGTTAACCCTTCCTCCGCTACTAAACGCCTCTTTCGTGTTCTTGTAAGTAGGAAATTAAATTTAATACCTTGTTTGTTTCAATAGAATATTACTTCTTCTTATGCGGGAATGTTTTGAAAATATTTGTAGAAAAAAAAAGTGATCGTCATTGGTGGGTTTTTGTGTGTAGTTGTCCATAGCTACGGATACGAAGGTGGTTGTGGTGATAATGTTTGATAAGGCTGCTAGGAATTTGTTTGGTTGCTCTGCTGATGATTTTTTTGATTTTGCCAAGCTTCATCCATTTGCTGTTGAGACTGCAGGTAAGATTCTGGAACACGAAAATGTCTTTTTTTTATTTGATTTTAATTGAGTTTTTTTTTAAATGGAAGGAGGGTAGTTTGGTAAACAAAGCTATTTTAAAGTGTAATATTTTTTATTTTAAAACCAAAGGAGGACAGTTTGGTAATTTAACCTATTAAATGATGTTACATTTAGGGTTTTTCGGTGTAACATTTAGGGGTTCTGATGACATTTTTGTCATTTGGCAACCAATTTGTAGTTATATGAAATATCCAAAAAATTGATAGACCTAGATGAAAACATGTTTCTAAAATTATAACCACTTGAAATTTGCCCTAATTATTTAGACCCTGAATTATTCAAAAACTGTTCGTTTGGTCTTGTGACGTTTGGTCTTGGTAGGGAAGAAGATATAAAATGTAAAGGAATTTCAGATCTAAAAAATATAAAAAACGAAAGTGATTGTTCAAAATCGACCAAGCACCCTCAACATGGCCAGCCTTCCTCCTGCTCCGTCCATCGCCCATGTTCTATCTCCACTTACACCCGCCATCTTTCATCACCACCAACTTCACAGCCAATTCCTCCTCTCAATGTCATCTTCTCCGATCTCCTTCCGCCATCGCCCCTGCCGTTGTGCAACACCTAGCATCGCCTGTAACCTATGTCGACCACTTCACCTTCGTTTCCCATCTCATTTACGACCACCTCCATATCTGACCAACAACGTGCTAGATCCAACCGTCGTCTCTCTCTTCTCTGGCGAATCCCAATCTCATTTATCACCAAAACCCCCTCGCATCTGCCATCTCCACTCCAGATCTTTCTGATTTGTTCTCCCTTGCCATATCGCTAGTCTCCTTTCTACTTCGTCTCAAACTCAACCCTAATCGCCATCGATCTTCATTATAACCCAGACGTGAGTCTTATCTCTCCTCCAGTCAGCATGCGCCATCTTCAATTTCCCCAATTGAACTTCGGAGCTCTAGCGAACTCGATATGTCGTTTGATGGGAAAATGCTCTCTTTTCTTTCCCAAAAAGAGCTAAGAAAAGCATCAAACATAAGTTTAAGAATCTCATATCCTAAATGGGAATGATTCAGGAGGAGAATAACGAGAAAGAAAAACAAATTCTACTTTGGATTTCATGTTATTGTTTCTAACCTCGACTCTTGCTCAGCGTGTTCAAGTGGAATTGCCAATCGGATATACACGCACACTCAGATTCAACCGTAAACTAAATTACATAGGATAGTTTCGAAGAAAAAGAAATGGAAATTCAATTGGAAACCTTGTCGACGCCGTTGATTGGTCACCTAAGATGGAGATCGAGCTTAAGTTGAAGGCACCGTCGCGGCCTTCGACCAAATTGAGATATGGGCAACCTCGTCAGTACCGTCGATGGGAAGATCGAGCTTGGGGAGGTTATGCCTTGATTGCTGCATGTGGTAACTTAGGTTGTCGTGCATTTTTTCTCTCAAATCCTTGATATCTCTATGTGCCTTCATCTCTAAAAAATATTGGGTGTTGTAGAAGGTTAAAGGGACTTGGACGGTAGTGGTTCCTGGGGCAAGGGTACAATAGTTCCCATTTTTCTTCGATCGACAACACACATGTGAAACCTAGCTAACTACTGGTACAAATCATCATTTATATGATATTTATAATTCTTCCACAGGAGAGTGGTAGGAGCTGAGGAGCTGATTCTCAGAACCTTGGATATGAAATTATGTGTTCTAGAATCAGAACGAGTAAGATAATCATCATTTTCATTAGTTTATTGTATAAGGGTAAAGGGTAAATTTGAGATTTTAATAAATTTTCAACGGAAAAACTATCGGTAACCTCGTGAGGGAGGAATCTCTTAGCAAAAACCGAGTTTAAAGACCAAACATATTTCGAAAAAAGTTGCAGGACCAAACGCATTGTTTTTTAATAATTCAGGGACCAAATAATTATTTAATCCTAGTTAAAATATATACAAAAACCTCTTTTTTTATTGGTTGAGACTTAGGGGCGAGGGTGTTAATAGTGAGTAAATAGTTATTTTCTCTCTAAATGTCTATTGTTTAAGGCAAAGACTTGTGTAGGACGGTCTTACGAATCCTAAATCCATAAGATGAAGCCCCATTTAGGACTTCGCGGGTTAATAACTAAACATGTTAATAAAAATCACAATAATGGGTTAGTCGAGTTGATTAGTGGCGATGGTTAGAGACTTAGCCCAAAGAGGTTAGCGGTTTGACACGTTCCAGCTACACTACTATTTAGTTTTAATGCTCATTAATAAAAAGTTCCTCTATTTGCTTTGGTACCCATGTACTTTCAATGTTTGCCGCAGAAATTCTTATGTTTTTCCACGCGGGATACTTGACGGTTGCTAACGGACTTAATTTGACGAAATGCTAAATGACATATTTAAAGCCAAACGTGACACATTAAAAACACAAAAGTGACACATTTTAATGTTAAACATGATACTATAAAGAGAAATTTATTATAATTCTCATTAAAATACAAAGTTACACTTTTAATACTAAAAAGTGACACATTTAATACTAAAAAATGACACTCTTAATACTAAAAAGTGACACATTTAATACTAAAACGTAACATTTTTAATGCTAAAAAGTGACACTTTTAAGGTCAATAACGACGATTTATATTTAGAAGGCAAAATGAAACTTGTACGGTCAAAAGTAACACATTTAATTCTAAAAAGTGACGCTTTTAATGTTATAAAGTAACACTTTAATGTCAAATGTAATGCTTTTTATTGATAAAAAAATAAGACACTTTTCAAAGTGAAAGTAACACATTTAAGACTAAATTGACACATTTAAGCCCAAAAAATAACACTTTTTAGGGAAAAATTATAATTTTCATTAAAAATGCAAAGTCACACTTCTAAGACCAAAAATGACACATTTTATTTTATACTATAAAGTGGCACTGTTAATAGTAAAAAGTAACACTCTGCATATATAAACATGAGGGGTGGCGCTATAATTTTCAAAAACTAAGGAGTTACATCGAGATTTCTAAATTTTACCTCATTTAACTTGGATAGATCTGTCTTATGGATAAGACCGTCTTATAAAATACCACCTCATTGTTTAATACTTTCTCCGTCCCTAAATTATCGTCCTCCTTTCCTTTTTCGCCCGTCCCAAAATAATTGTCCACTTTGAAACTTACTTTTTTAGAACATCACTTTTACCACTTTACCCTTACTTTTTCACCCTACTTTAATTATGAGCCACATACACATGGGCTTTAAAGGAAACTACACATTAAACCAATATTAATAATCCAGTCAAATAGATTTTCTTAAACGGTGCACCGGGTCAACCAGGACAATAAATTAGGGACGGAGGGAGTAGTTCTTAGCTTACCTTTTTGAAATAGTAACTAAATTGACAGTATGACATCGATATTTCAGTTGGTAAATCTTGGATTATATATAATCCTTAAGGATTACGTTTAAATTTTTTAATAATTAAGATATGATTGGCTAGTAATCCCGAAAAGGTTAATTCAAAACCACAATTTATGGGAAAATAAATTAAACCAGAATCAGTTTTAATAAATAATTTAAAATTCCCGCAAAATCCATGAAAAGCTATTCTCAGGTAACAAAATCAAATATATAAAAATCTGGAGTATTCAAAAGTTGGAATGGATATTTCACTGAGGATTTGGGGGGCGGCTATTGGCGGAAGAGACTCTGGAACCCCATTCAAGCAGCTCTTTGCTGGTATCATCCTTGTGAACAATCACTTCTATGAAGCACAAGCAATCTTTCTTATCTCCTGTTGCTGTTTGAACTGCTGTAATTAGCTCCTCCTCGCATTTCACCTGTAAATTTGATAAGGTCAATTTAACCCAACTTTTAAAGGTTTTTCAATTTGGAATAATATATAGTATATATTTACTTACCTTGGCTGTCCATAAATTGCTCTCACCGTTGCCAAACGCTTCCACTACCCCTGTGTAATTCCAGTTCTTGATCTCATTGTATGGCCCATCATGGATTTCAACTTCTATGGTGTATCCACCATTGTTTATCAGAAATATTATGCTCTTTTGCCTTGCACGAAGCATGGTGGTAACGTCTTGGCATGTCACCTGCCACCCAAAACCTCCATCAGTCCACAAGCTAAATCAATCACCTTTCATAAACCAGTTTGACAAGTAAAATCCAGTAAATGTTTCTCAATGAAGGATGATTGTTCCTTTACCTGAAAGCTGCCATCACCGATGCAAGCAATCACTCGCTTATCAGGCACAGACTGGGCATACCCAAGTGTAGCACCAACAGACCACCCAATCGAGCCATACTGCATTTGAAATTCATACCTGCAATACCAACTTTACTTCTCTTACGGTTGTAAGGAAATTAAATCAACGCAAATATATATCATCAAAATCTTTAATACATACCCACATCCTTTAGGCAATTTTAGCTTCTGGCAATTGAACCAAGAATCTCCTGTCTCAGCAATCACTGCAGAATCTTTTGAGAGCATCTTTTGTATGTGTTGGAACAAGACATTAACCCTCAAAGGCTCCTTTGGAGCACACTTGGGAGGCAAACCATCCGGAACAAAGATCCGATTATAGTTATCATAAGCAGTCGTGTTCTTTTTTATTTTCTTAGCTAACGCGCTAAGAAAATCTTTCATCAAAACACATCCAAAAGCAGGACCGTTACCAATCACCACGCGATCAGGCTGCACAAGTATTGCTTTCTCTTTCTTGAGGAGGAGTGAGTAGCCAACAGAGCTGTAGTCGTTAAAGATTGGGCCTGCAAACAAGTAAGCATCGGCTGACTCCACAATCTCTCCGCAAAAGGCAGTCCCCACAGCACCCCAGTAGGTTCCAATAAAGTGAGGGTGTTGCTCGGGTACTAGCCCTTTCGCTGATGGCATTGCCGACAGGGCATAGCCAGAAGCATCTGCTAATTCAACAAATGCATCGCAAGCCTTTGCAACACGAAGTTTTGGACCTCCCACCAGCACTGGCTTCACTGCTTTGTTCAAGAAGTCGGCTGCTGCATCCACCGCAGCTTCTAGACCCAGCTTATTACTTAGACTGCAGCAACCAATCCCAATCAATCAAACATAACCAAGTTATAAAAATTAACAAGGATGGGGAATTACCGGGGGGAGAGGGAAAATGGAATCGGCTCCCTGCTAAAAGTAGGATGGGGAATGCCAGGCAAGTTGCAACTAATGCTTATATAAACCGGCTTGCTTTCTTTCAGAGCTGTAGAAATGGCTCTATCAATTTCTTCGTGGGCATCATCCAAGTTACTGATAACAGCCTAAACAAAACGAAAATCAATTCCTGAACAATCAAGAAATTATTTGAAGATTTTATATATTAATTATCCACAATTACTATAAGTATGTAGTGTATATATATATATATGACAAATCATAGAGTACCCATATTTTGGTACAAAATGACAGTAGCTCTAGCATTGCCCATATATATATTACCTGATGGCAAGTAACAGTCTGAAAGCAACGCAACTCTTGCGTGAAATCAGGCAACCCGATTGTGTGATGGAGGATCCTATTGGTACCAAAATCATTGGAATTAGGACCACCAACGACGCAAATAACTGGCAAGTTCTCACTATAAGCACCAGCAATGGCGTTAATCACACTGAGCCCACCAACCGTAAACGTAACAACGCAGGCGGCAACGCCGCGTGATCTGGCATAGCCATCGGCAGCGTACCCAGCATTCAGCTCATTACAGCACCCAATATTGTTGAGCCCTGGCTCAGCAATGAGGTGGTCGAGAAGCGTGAGGTTGAAGTCACCGGGCACGCTAAACAAGTCGTTGACACCAATCTCTACGAGACGGTGTGCGAGGTGGCGGCCGAGGGTGGCTTCGGGAATGGAAGAGCAGGGTGAAGAGTCATGTTGGACGGTGGAAGGTTTGCCGTTGGTGGAAGCGACGTTGTTGTTGGTGGGCTTGGATGAATCGATTGCTGAGCCAATGGTGGTGTCCATTGTATGGGGAAAACTGGAGTTGGTTTGAGAGTGCGAGAGACTAGCTAGTAACAGAGAAGGAAAGATGAGATTTGTGAAGAACTGAATAGTCGGGTGTGGGGTTTAAAAAGGGTGGTGGAGTTGGACTGACCGAGATTCGAAAATGAAGGAAGACTAGGCGGTTATGGTAATTGCTTGCACAGGAGGGTTTACTTGGGAAAGAGTTTTTCAATCTCGTGGGGGAATTTAATTACACGTTTCAGAAAATCATGATCAATTTCGTCCAAATACCCTTAACCAAACTTGTCATCTATTTTCTATCAAATTAATTGCAATTAATCATCTCCCTCATGCTTTTTAAAATGTTAAAAGATCCTAGATGGTAATTATATAGTTGGTGTTAGAAAGTACTCCTAGATGATTATTTGGTTATAATTAAATTTTTGGGAATTTTCCCTCTTTTTCCTTTGAGGGTCGAGAAAATAAGATATTTTATGAAGAAAAAAAAAAGAGAGAAAATGAAATATAAACATAAAAACAAGAAGAAAAACATAAGAGATAAATGTTTAAATCAGCTATACTATTCGTTGTCAAATTGTATCATAATATAATAAAGAAGAAAAACATACAGCGATACTTAATACGTACAACACTTAAAATATATAAAACAGTGCATTTTTACTGTACATTTCCTATTTTGCCCCCAACATTTTTTGTGTGTTAATATAGAAAGAACAAGAGGGAGGGGTTATGGACCAAGCCATCAACAAGGGAAAAAAATTACCCGATGCTACTTTTTTCAAAGTTTTCAACCGCTTTACACTCTTATATTTTTCGTAAAGGGAAAAAAACACTTCATGCATTGTGATGTATCATTTGTGCATCGCTATGCATGAAAGTGTCTTATTTTGTTCATTATGGGGCATCATTTGTACATCGAGATACATGAAGTGCTTAATTTTATGCATCGTGATATATGACATGGTTTTTTTTTTTTCGGTTACAGAAAAATATCGAGGTGAAACAGTTAAAAAATATTCAGAGGAAACTAATGTGAATTTCTCCAAAAAAAACAAAAGGTGAAAACTGGGCCGGTTTATTTTCTAACATTTTCAACAACTACAATATCCAATATTTTTTTAATCGGTAAAAGACATTTTTTATGACGAAATGACGAGTATATCATTAATGAATGTTGATCAAGCATGCTGCATCGCAATTCTAATTTGTGTATCGGGATTTACTTTTGTATTTTAATTCTAAATTTTATGGATCGGATTCCAATAGTTGCATTGGGAATTCAAATTGATGCACAATTTGGATTTGAATTTTAATTTCAATAGTTGCATCGCAATTTCAAATTGTGTATTTGGATTTACTTTTGTATCTAAAAAATATTATGAACATGAATGTCCCTTTCTCTGGCCTTGGAAGTCTTGGCTTTTGGCTTGATCTTTTGAAATGATTGCAGGAGGCCTGCTTAGAAGAAGTGGTGCGGCAGGTACTTCTTTCTTCTTAGTCCTGGATGAACTTTGAGGTGAATTAAGAGCTGAGGTACTGAACAATAGTTTTAAATCTATTAGACATGATCAAGAAGGTCGCTTACAGTCCAATGAAGGAGGTCAGTTGCAGTCCAATACTGCTTTCAAATATTCTCTTTTCGGCCCGTCTGGTAGCCTAATAGAATGGAAAAATTGCGGCCGGTTCAACTTTTGAAGTTTTTAATTGCTATAATATTTTTTTTTTCAATCGAAAAAAATTATTTTTAGTGGTAAAATGACTACGATATTCTTAATGAACCGTATGTGCGATGTGGAGGTCATTATTTTTGCATCGCGTTATAATAAAACTAGACAATTAAACTATTTGAATCGCGGTGCAAAAATTAATGCAATGAAATTTATGAATCGCGGTTCAAAAATAGACTAGGAAATTAAAATTTGAACCACGGTGCAAATATTAATATAATGAAATTTATGAATCGCGGTGCAAAAATAAAATATGAAATTAAACTTTGAATCGCGGTGCAAAATTATGTAATGAAATTTATGAATCGTGATGCAAAAAAGACTAGGAAATTAAACTTTGAACCGTGGTGTAAAAATAATGCAATGAAATTTATGAATTGCAGTGCAAAAATAGACTAGGAAAGTAAACTTTGAACCGCGGTGCAAAAATAATGCAATGAAATTTATTAATCGCGATTCAACTAATCGACTAGGAAATTAAACTTTGAACCGCGATGCAAAAATATTATCTAATTCATTTTTGCACCGCGATACAAAAGCATAAATAACTAGTTTACGTCCTCGACCTTCTTCTTCCATCTCCTCCGTCGTAAGCCTTCTTCTTCCTCCTCCTTCTCCGTCTTCGTCCCAACTAAAAAATCATTCAACCCAGCACAAATCTATTATGGTTTTGTATTTCATGAATCAAAAAACTCGTTTACATTTCGGGGGCATTGCCCCCGAATCCCCACACAGGGGGGCTACCCCCTCGACCTGACCGGGCAGGTCGATCCCTGTTTCGTTGCGAACAATCGTGATTTTCAAATTCAAAGTATGTTCCCGGATCTGTTAAAAAAGACGATGGCATTTTGGAACAATATTTCGAAAAATAGTCTTTTGCGATTGAAAAAAAAACGGTGGACTTTTGGGGTGAAAAACTTAGAAAAATAGACCGACCAAGGTCATTTTCAAAATAAATGTTTTTATAAAACCAAAATTCAAAAAAACCTGTAAATTTCTTCTCCTTCTCTCTCGTTTGTAAGAAGACAAAAAAAGTATGAAGTGAAAAGAGAATGGAGAATTGGGTAGCAAAACGAAGGTTACTAGTTACTCCCTCCGTCCCTAAATTATCGTCCTCCTTTCCTTTTTCGTCCGTCCCAAAATAATTGTCCACTTTGAAACTTACCTTTTTACAACATCACTTTTACCACTTTACCCTTACTTTTTCACTTTACTTTAATTATGGGTCACATATACATGGAAACTACACATTAAATCAATATAAATAATCAAGTGAATTACCCGAACAGGACAATTAGGGACGGAGGGGGTACTATATAATGTTTCTTCGTTACCCGAACTACCAACTTTTTTACTAATTCGTAAATGTTGTTCTTGTTCCTCTTCTTTCATTATTTGTGTTTGTGTGATTCAAAATATATTTATTAACACAAAACTATTTTTGTGTTTTGTTCTGTTAGCATGTTATGCATGTAAATTATTCGATGAAATTGTTGAATAATTTGTTTTTCGTTGTTTGACCATCTTTTTGGATCCGAATGTATCAATTTTGAATCACAATGCATTATTAGTGAATCATGATGCATCGGTTTGGATTTGGGATGCATGAAATATGCATATAAATTTGAATCATTTGTTGGTTATGTAATGAAAATAAAGTAGATGAATGTTTGTTTTCGTAACAATTTTTGCATCACGATACATCAATTTTTGCATTGTAATACAAAATTGGACTAAATAAAATTGGATTAGGTAATTCAAATTGATTTTTGTATCACGATGCAAAATTGGACTAGATAAATAAATTTGAATTAATTAAAATTGATGCTTCGCGATGCTTTTCCGTAGCGCGCTTAAGGCTCATTAAGGGTATCGTCGTCCTTTTGCATACAAAAGTGTCTTTTTCCAGTTGAAAAAAAAACCGAGACCAAAAGATTTATAAACTTTAAAAAATGGATCGACCTACAATTATTCCACAGAATTATGGCAATCGATGATGCTAATCGATTTCCATAATGCTCGTTCTTCCTGGATCCCGGTTAGAGATAAAGAAATAATCTGTCTCAGAAGAAGAAGAATAGGTCCCATGGCAGGGACAAGGCATTAACACTAGGGGAGAGCAAATTGAAAAAAGGCCGACGAACTCGACAAAAAAGGGGAAGAAGAAGAAGAAATTTGCATAAGTTTTGTGATTGGGCATTATTGAAACAAATTTATTAAGTTGGCCTTATGCGATTAAAAAAAAAGGTACTAGAGGAGTTATAAATCTCTAAAAAGGAACCAGTTTTTTTTTTTTGGAAGAAAATTGTGTTAGTCCCCTTTGACAATTTTCAATTGCTTTATACTTTGATATTTAAAAAAAAACCGAGAAAAAGGCACATCATCCATCGTGAGGCAATATAATGATACTCGAAAAAGTACACATCATGCATTGCAATGCATTATTTATACATCGTGATGTACAAAATTATACATCGTGATGCCTTATTTGTACATTGCGATGCATGAATGTGTCTTATTTTATGCATCGTAATGCATAAAGTGTCTTTTTCGATTACGAAAAAAATTAAGGGTGTAAAATGGATTAAAAATTATCAACCAGCCCCAATTTCTCCTATTAAAAAGGTTATTACTCATAACATTCACTATCATTGGCCTCCACGTAAGCCTATTTTCGCCCACAAAAATAAGTGAACAAAATTATTGCTCATTACTAAAGAGGTGTGCGTCCATACCCAAAATATAGATATGAGCACACACAATTGTCGTGGGCTATCTGAACAGTAAACGAATGCCAGAAAAAAAATTGTCAATTGTCACGCAAGTATCTCTAGTTTTACACTATGCTTGAGGTGATACTCATGATTTATGTTAGGGTTGTAAATGGTTCGGTTTTATTTAGTTTAGTCAAAATCATAAATTGAAATGTCCCTATTGATTTTAAAAATCTCAAATTAAATCGGATCGAATAAGTTTTGTAACCAAACCACTCAGTTTGGTTTTAATTTTATGGTTTATATAAATTCTTTTTAATCAACTTAACAAATATTAAAAATAATAATAAAATTAATTTTTTAAATTTGGAATTAACATCAAAATTAGAAAATAACCTACTAAAAATAAATTATCATAAAGAAAACAAAACAAATTCTAAAATAAACACAAACAATTGAAGAAATAATTGTCCTCTAACAATCAAGATTTTGTTTGATTTAGTATGTTTAAATAATGTGTGTGTGTGTGTATATATATATAGTTAACATATATTATATAATACAAGTATTAATTATATAATAAATAAAACACATATATAGGTTGGTTTGGTTCGATACCAAAAACCGTGAATAGAACCGAGCAATTGTCCAATTTTTGAAACTGAATCTGAACCGTATTCGACTAAAACCGTACTAGACCGACTGGTTTGCTTCTGTTCCGTGGTTCAGTGTTTCGATTTGAAAAAAAAAATGCGGGTCGGTCCCCTTTTTCATTATTTTAATCACTCCAGTCCGTTCTTTTTATTTTTAACCGGAAAATATCATTTTTTAGAGAGAAATGACTACGTTACTCTTAATGAACGCTGAAAGGATGACTAGCGCGTAAATTACAGTGCACATGTCTTTTTTTTGTGATTTAAATATAAAGACTTAGCATTAAATGTTTATATACCGCGATACAATCACAAACAACCATAATATAGTATATTAGCCTTTGAACCACGGTATATAATTTTAATTTATCTATATAAATGTTTATAGACTGCAGTGTAAATTTTCTTATTTGGTAGCAGTATTCAATTTTTTGCTATATTTGTCTATAAACAGTTCCCTTCATAAAAATTAATTGCTCGCGGTTGATAAATATATTAACCGTGATACAAAAAAAAAAGCGAACCGCAATACAAAATACATATGTGAACCGTGATACAAAATATATGTTTGAATTTCAATTTTTGTATTAAAATATATCAAAATACATCGAAAATTTATTAAGTATGGGCATGCCCTAGATAAAAAGGCTGCATGGAAAGATCGAAGTCTATGAGAAATCTTCATTGTGAGAAATCTTCATAGATCAGCTCCATGTGGTTGATTATCATCAAGTTGCTTCTCAAGTTTTATCATCAAGTTCATAAAGATGAAGGAATAAGAGGATGTTTTTTTTTATCTCAGATTTGTATGCATCTGAGAATCATAAAACTTGTGAAGAAACTTGATGATAAATAACAACTGGAATTTTAAATAAATCATATGGAGTGAGATGAAATAACAATAGATAAGTTTGAGAAGAAATAACATTAGATATTTAAAGACGAAATAAGGAAGAAAAATTGTTGTTATCATTAATTTTTGGTTGTTGATATACGTGCTAGGTAGTTTATTTCTTTTAATGCCAGTTGTTGATATTTTGTTCATATATATATCACAGTTCACATATTTAAATACCGTGGTTCACATAATTTTCTAATTGTTGATAGTTTTTTGCACTGCGGTATATAAATATGTGAACTGCGATACCTCTCATCTTTATTCGTAGCACGGCTCTTGCTCATTAAGGATAATGCAGTCTTTTCGCGTTCAAAAACGGTCTTTTCTGATTGAATAAAAAAACTAAACTGAAGAGGTTAAAAATTTTAAAAAGTGAACCGACCTAAATTTTGCCTTTTCAATGCACACCCTTAATTTATTTATGTCATGTGATTAGGCCTACGTCATATTTTGTGGGGCGACCCGAAGGACGCACATGTTGGTGACGATAGACAAAAGCAACAAGATAGTGGTAGCCCAAGCACTTCAAATCCAACCTAAGGGACTAAGAAGTAGGATAAATTGCACTTCGTTTCACTTCACTTAATTTCCAACCACATAAGGTTACTTTCGTTAACTTTTTCCTAAAATATATATCGCGTACCTCATTGCACCAAGTCACTGACCTCATCCTCTTTCCACCGGCTAAATCGAAACCCAACCCATTTCGACAAATTTCACCATTCTCAATTGCTCTCTTTCTTTCATGTAAGTAGAGGCGTGGCCCATTTGCCAACAGGCAGCCCACTTCTGACCCAAGCCCAACAACCAAAAAACCCAACCCAACCCACTTACTAGGAGTGTAAATGGTTCGACTTAGTTCAACTTGGAGCAAATTATGAGCTGAACCGCATGTCATCAGTTTGGGAAAAATCAAGCCGGAGCTAAACCGTTTAAAATCTTGAGCTGAACTGAATCGAACCACGATGGTTCGACTCGGTTCCGTGGTTCGGTTTCGTGGTTTGGTTTCATGGTTCGGTTTCGTGGTTCAATTTGAATTTAGAAAGAGTTCTAGTCATTCAAAATTAAATATAATACAATTATATTCATAACTCACTTTAAAAAAATATGCACAAACTTTCAAAATTAAAACGTTTATGTAAATTCAAAAAGTCTAAAGGCAAATTCCTAAATATAGAGTAGAATATTAGCCTTATAGTTTATATAGTATAAAAATATTAATAGTATAAGAGTACTAAAGTATAAAGGTTAGGAATTTTAAAGAATTTGTTGTTTGTCTCGATGGTTCGACTTAGTGGTTCGGCTCGATGGTTCGACTTGGTGGTTCAGCTCGAAATGGTTTGGTTCGGTTTGGTTTGACTCGACTCGGCATGTCAGGCCACAAACCAAACCAAACCGTTCGACTTTCCAAAATTTCAAATCGAGCCGAACCGTTTAGCACCCAAAACCAAACCAAACCGCATGGTTCGGCTTGGTTCGACTCAATTTGGTTGTTTGGCGACTCGGATTGACACCCCTACCACTTACCTATGCTCTCACTATTTGGCTGATCCTATTACATTTTTGGGGACTAATCAGTTGAGCCATGTTTTGGTTCTTCCCTTTTTTTTCCTCATTGCGATATATGCTCCTCTCGTTCTTCATGCGGTGGCAGCTGCTGAAGTTGATCTTCAAAGAATAAGGATCCTTCAATCCTTATCACCTTCAAAGCTATAAATACTCCCTTCTCCTCCTTCATCAGGTATCACAACTAATCGATCTATCACTCTCTTTGATTCTTTCTCTTCTGTTTCATCTTTGCTTCTCTAGTTGTGAGTTGATTTCTGTGAAGGGAAACACTGTGAGTTTGAGTCCTGCGATTAAGTGTTCTGTGAGAAATGGTGTTTTACGGGTTGGATTTTATTGTTGGAAGGCTGGACAGTCCCGTTGTACTTGAAATCCTTGGAATCGTATTTTCGTCCCTATCAGTTGGTGAACTCTTGGTAGGACAGATTGATATACTATGTGTATATCATTGTTGTTGGGATCTGAGTCTAAGCATTAGAAGCCCTAGATAGATTCGAGTTAGGTTCCATTGAGCCGAGAATACTCTGTTATTTTTTATCTTATATTGTCTTGCTCTAATTTTGATTTACAGGTTATACCTTTGCATATAGGATAGTTAATATATTTGGTATTTGATTGTTTATCAAGTACTTTGGTATATTGTAAGTCTATCGTCAAAATTAAAGATTGGATCTTTGTTGCAAAGTCAAAAAATAAAGAATTAGTGCCGCCCGAATTGGTTCCGTAAGTAACTAAGTATCCTAATTATTCTACACTTCCAAGTTTCCATCGGCCTCGATAAGTTCTCACTTCTCATTATCTTTGATTGTACTTTTCGTAGCAAAGCCCACATTGGGAGGGTGTAGAAAAGGTGTTTTTTTAAGATTTCTTACTTTTTTTATTCTCCTCCGTCATTTTCTTATCTGCTTTTGTACCGGACATTCATATAAATATGTATCCTTTGAGAAAATTGCTTCTGGGTTTTTGACATATTGATATCGCGTTCGTTTGTTTGTATAATTGTATTGCACCAAGCTATGGACTAACTGTGTGGGTATAGATCTGTAGTTCTGTTACTCAGAATTGTTTGGCACATTTTTAAGATGATTTTATTTTTTTTGTTGTTTAATCTAATTGATCACGCCACGAAGATGGGGTGACTGAGCTGGCAGTCCACGTAATGGACCTGAGCTGACGTGTCCGGCCCTTGGTGGTCACGTCGGTTACAGACATGCGTAGTAACCGGAGGTACCGACTTAATGACAAGGATATCCGGGCTTGGTGGTTGGTCTTACTTGATAGGTACCTAAAACAAAACTACCGTTAAAGTGTTTGGGGGTTTCCCTCAAGGAAATACAAGCCCTCCGGTGTGAGAGTCGGTAATATATGGTATCGAGCTAGGCGTTCCCTTAACTTCCGGTCGGCCATGTATGAAGAGTAATCCCTTTGTGTGTTTTGTCTATCACCGCGATATAGTAAGTTTGCAATGTTAAGTTATCTTACCTTTCTTGAAGGGAAAGGCTTTTTATAAGTAGCTTAGATTTGGAGTCATGATTGGTATGAGGGTCCCTACTTTTGGGACTTGTTCCCCTCGGCTCCGCTTGTGGCAGCCTCCTGAAGAGTGGTCAACGTGTTGCGTGTGCAGTGTGGATTGTAGGCGGTTGAGTAAACCGATAAGGTATAGCGGCTTGCATGGCTTGCTCCTCTGTAGGGAAGGCACACGGATGCTATGTACTGCTACTGCTAAACCCTGCCTTATCCCAGAGAACACTCCGTCTCTGGCCGAAAGCATAGGTTATCCTCTACCGTATGGTCGGATGTTGATTCATGACGCCTCTTGTGCTGGGCGAGTTGTGGTCGCCCAGTATTTCATCGGCTTGTTAGTGATTGTTGATGATGGACGGCGGTAAGTGGTCTTCTGCCAGTGGGACCGACCCTAGTATAGCTGGAGTCTCTGTGGTCGCTCCACGTGGGGGGGGACCAGTCGGGTCCCATCAGCCCAGAGTTTCCAAGCGCGAGGATTTATCCTTAGCTTGGAAAGTTTAATTGAATATCATGCTCTATTTGTTCATCTTCGATCCTCGCAAAGGCTTCCTCGATTCTCTACTTTTTGCCCGCTTTGTTTTTAATAATCGACAGGTTCTTTTGAAAGGTGATGGAGTAATTAGTGGAATTTTCTAGGAAATTGGTCCATAGTATGCATTAAATGCAAGTATTGATAAATGGGTAATCATTTGTAATGTCTTTTCCCAAAATGCGGCGGCGTCCATTTACGAAAGCGTCGTCGGTTTGCCATTTTTGTGCATAGTGCCGCCATTGTCGATCGAGAGGATGGTTTGGTGAGGATCCGTGTTTTTGGTGAGATTCGACCGAACCGTCGGGTTGATATAAAATCACGATTTTTCGATTTTTTCATTCACTCTTCTTCTTTCACACTCTTCCTTTTCTTGAGTTCTCCTAAGCAGTGAAAAAAAAATACTTTCTGCTACTTTTCCCATTTCGACACTTCCAGCCGCCTTTGCTCTAAAATCCTAGTATCCGGGTTCGCCATCTCTTCCTCTTCCTCTTGATACAAATTTCTTGGGTTTTTGACTTTGTTTTGGCGTTTTCGGTTTTGGGTTATGCCGGTGATTTGCATTTTCCCGATACAGAATTCATTCCTTAGTGTGCATCAATCTTCCCGTCCTCGCTCAACTTCACCTTTTCCTTCGCTGCGTCCTCGATCTCACCCTTCAAGCAGTACTGTTGTTTCTTTTTTCCTTTACTCGCTCCTCGATTCTTAGGCTAAAGGGTTAGGTTTTTATGAGCCTGTATGCGCCCTTTTTTTTGCCCCGGCGAAACCTCTTCTTCATCCTCGCCCAACTCCTCGACTATCTACCAAGAAATATGAGGACTAAACACGTTAGCCGAGCCGGCGTCGCCCGTCTCCGCGACAAAAATTATACTCATGAGAGCGGTGGCATTGATATTCGCAATTAGCGAGTGGTTCGCCAGGGGAAGATTTACCCAATCTTTCAGAAAATATCTTCGGCGGACATCAGGTGGGGCACATATGTTGGTATGTTCGAATACGACCGGCCCTTCAGTATCTCTTTAAAATACTCTAGAGGCGTCACCCAGGAGATAGTTGAGGCGAACAAGGCGCCGCTGGCAAGAGGGAGAGCTCATCAGTGCAGAAGTCGGGTGAGGCTGAGAGTCCCACTCGGGGCCGAGGAATGGAGGAATAATATCTATCCTCCGGCGTGAGCAATGGGACGAAGCAATTCAATCATAGTCGGAAGATTTTCAGGATACGCCCAATAATTTGATTAGCATGGATGATCGAGGCGAAGACGGATAGAGTAGGGTTTACATTTCATTTTTGATATGGGTCTTCGTTTTCGATCCCTCATTGAACTTTTAGAGGAAGCGGGTGCTCGCCCCGCCGACCTCGTTGAATCTCATCGAATGCTTGATTTCCTTTGCGGCTGTGTCAGAATGCTCGGATTTGAACCGACTACGCCTCTCTTTTTAACCTATTTTGGGTGACCAAATCCATGAGCGTCTTCACTGCTCAACACCATAATCG
>CM028382.1:91406278-91489145 GCA_013146195.2 Codonopsis lanceolata
TTCTCTAAGAGTTATCAAAAGTTATTGGTCCAAGAACAATAGTTGTTCCTAAGGGGACATGGAACTCTTTTAATTCTAGGCATAGATCTCAATCAACAAGATAGACAATTCATGGTATGTGGAACCCTAGAAATCATAGTTTCCAAGAGTTATCAAAATCTATAAATTTCAAGAACATTAATTGTTCCTAAGGAAGCATATAACATAGTTAATTCTAAGCATATGTCTCAATCAACAAGATGGACATTAATCAAAATCCCAAGAGATCAAATCATCCACAATCATAGTTTGGACATGGAAGAAGCATGGAGATCAATAGAAAAGGGGGAAACATGGCAATTCTAGCATGTATCCTAAGGAATCGATAGCTTACCTTCACAAGGAAAAGGAAGGTTGGTGTACAAAGTAATCGGATGGAAACGATCTCCTCGCTCTGTAGCTTCACTTCGGTGGTCTCTGCTTGGCAAACGGCTCTGGAGCCCAATCTAGGAGAGACACACTAATCTCTCACCTTTTTCTCTACACACACTAACCATGGCAAGAGAGAGAGGAGAAACTGATAATGGAAGATTACTTGGCAAAGTCAACAAAGAGAGAGGCTTTTATACCTTGCATGGATTTGTGGAATTCCAAGTGTCAGGGAGAGGAAGCTCTGGTGGAATCCACATGTCAAGAGAGATTGCTTGAGATTAGTACTAATCTAGCTTGATTAGGTTTAATAGGTGGATTAGGGACAATTAGGAAGGGGTTTAAGTGGTTAAGTTTCGGACAAAGGATTTAAAGTAGAAGAAGAAAATCCCGAGAGCTGAAAAGAGGGTGAGGCGGGCGCTCATGAGGCGACATGCCGCCTCAACCGCTGGAGAAGGTTGCCATTTTTCATTTGCTCTCAAGATTGAGAAGGGCGCCTCACTCTGAGCGTCGCCTGAACTGGGGCATCAAAACTTGACCTAAACAAGTCCTAAATGGTCCCAAGCTCATGGGCAACCATTCTAGGTCTAACACAACTCAAAACATGTCCGAAATACACCGAACATCACCCGAACAAGGTAGGACAAGGCTCGAGTCAAGCGACAATTGGTTGACGAATCAAACCCGGATCAAACGTCAATAAAACTAGGGTAACTTGGGCATGGAAAAGGCTTGTTTAATCATGGTTATGACTTGAATACAAGTCCGGGAACTCAAGGAACATTCGCACGCCGAAATACGAGCAAAACGGGAGACGGTGAAATCGCTAAGGCCAAAACAAGGCAAGAAGGTTTCTAAACTTCCAATCAAGCTTACTAGGATCAAGGCGAGTGTTCTAAGTCATCTATGAAAGACAATAGAACCCTAACAAGTCTCGGTTGAGTGCAATCAAAGCTAAGGCAACACGCGAGGCATAACGGAAGGTATGCTAAGCATAGAAGGAAATCAAGCAACTAGGCACGTAATATTCCCAGTGGAACATGACAGGACAATTAGAAGCGCCTAACATGTCAAGGTATAATACAAGCATGTTATTAAGGCAATAAACAAGTAATGGGTTTGGGTTCTCACATCCTCCCCCACTTAAAGGAATTTAGTCCCTAAATTCTTACCGGAGTCGTCGAATAGGAAAGGGGTATTTCTCTCGCATATCAAGCTCGGTCTCCCACGTGGCTTCCTCAATATCATGATTCTTCCACAAGACTTACTAACGGAATTCGTTTCGTTCTCAATGTTTGCTCCTTAGTAACAAGAATCCTCACTGGTCTTTCATCATAAGAAAGATCGGGTTCGAATGAAATCTCATCGTAAACAAGGACATGCGATTCCTCTATCAAATACTGCGTAGCATCGAGACATGGAATACATCGTGAACATTCGATAACGAAGGCGGCAATGCTAACCGATACGACAAAGCTCCAATCCTTTCTAGGATCTCGAATGGTCCAATGAATCTAGGTGGAAATTTACATTTCTTCCCAAATCGCTTAGTACCGCGGCGAGGCGATACCTTCAAGAATACCGAGTCACCAACCTGAAATTCTAAGTCGCTGCCTCCCGGTTGTCCGCGTAGCTCTTCTCTGTCTACCGCAAGCAATCTATCTCTAATAAGCCTCATATGGCGCATTTCAATACTAGACTGTAATCGTTATAAAAGCAAATTCACTAATGGCAAATGAGAATCCATGGCACAAGCACGTAACCCAAGCCTTCTAACGAGGCATCGATAAAATCACAAGGTTCTTCGAAACACTAGGCAATGCTAGGATAGGAGCCGTAGTCAACCTCCTCTCGTGACTTGGAGTACCCGAGAATATCAATAATAAACACAACCACAAAGAATCAAGATATTCATGAAAAACCCTATTCATCAGGTCCATAAAAACTGCAGGTGCGTTGGACAACCCGAACGGCATCACATCAACTCATAATGGCCGTAACGCGTACGAAAGGCTGTCTTAGGGACATCCTCCGCTCTAACCCTCAACCGGTGATAGCCGCTCCTCATGTCAAGCTTGGAATGAACAACTGAACCCCGAAGTGGATCAAAGAGATCATCAATGCGTGGCAAGGGATACATATTCTTGATAGTATTCTGGTTCAACTGTCGATAGTCTATGCAAAGTCGTAAACTACTACAATTCTTTCACAAACAATACCGGTGCACCCCATGGGACACACTCGGTTAAATGAACTCTCTATCTTGAAGTTCTTGCAACTACTCTTTCAATTCTCACAACTCCGCTGGAGTTATTCTGTAAGGTGTTCTAGATATAAGCGAGGTCCCTGGCAATAGTTCAACGCAAAACTCTAATTCTCGGTCGGGAAGCAATGTGTAGTCCCAAAGTCGTGCTACCAGGACAAGGCAAGAAGAGGACAAGCATTTGCAAAACAGTGATGTGAGTCGAACAGTTTAACTACGAGCTCAATACAGGTAGAGAAGTTGTATACAAATATACGGGTCATGGAGAAACGAATCTGCGGAGGCGACAGGGAAAGAAATGCTTAAATATCATCTCCCATCGATTCAAAGTCGAGTCATCTTGACTCTTGACAGGGTTCAAGGACATTATCGAGGTTTACTAGGTTCCAACAAACGTGGACAATGAGGTGAAAATTCTTCTTTATCAACTAAACAGGTGACTCGAATGCACGTGCAATAGTTGCACCAAGCTAACAACTTTCCAACAAAAGTTTTCCGCACTAACTAAATTATTCCTGTGCCTCAACACGCATCTATAGGATCTAACGCCCTAACAATAAAATCAAGTAGTCAATCATCATGGACCACATATTCGCCTTTCCAAAGAAGGCATTCAATACTGTGCAATTCATTCAATCATGACACAGGTTCAATTTATTCGTAGCATGATTTCAATATACACGTTGCACATATTTGCACAAGTAAAACAAGATGACACTTTCAATTTCATTCCAGTTGGTCATGGGTTCAGTCAATTCCTATATCATATTATACCATTCTAGTTCTACGACGAATACCTCTTGATAATCAAGTCAGGGGCCCTCTGAAGTGACTTCAAAAGCTTCCGTCGTTTAGGATGCGGGAGGAGTTACAAATCACATAAGAGCATCCTTTATGAAGGTCTCATGCACATATAATATAATTACACTTAGGCATGGAAATCAATATCATGTACATAGTATTTTAGTCTACCATGCAAGTATACCATGTATGGAACATTCATACCCTTAACGATTCACTAATGATGGATAAATCCTTTTACAATATGCTAATACTCTACTAATGCATTAGTCGAATAACGGTACAAGACAATAACTTAATAGTCCTTGGCTAGCAAATAGTTATTAGCTAGAAAACCTCAAATCACTTTGGGTCAAGACGTAAACGAGCTAACGATTAACCAATCATCGGTCGTGCGATCACTTATCGGGTACTCACCCAGTCTCAACTTGAAACCACAACGATACCTTGAGCATAAGGGTATCCCTTCAATCTCAATAATCTGAAACAGGAAAGAGTCCTCTAATTCCTGACACTATACAGTCCAAGTACTCACGATTAGGCACTACAGAAGATATATATACTTATGTAGGAATCAAGGAATACACTAGGTACTACGGGAGGCTTAGCCACGCCGCTCAAGAAGATGTAACATAATCAAAGGCTCTATCGACACCACGATGATTACGCCGAATCAACAACCTGAGCTTATAAGATCACTCACAACGGACAAGAAACAATAGCTCTACAAAGCAGAACACACACTCTTGGTATAACTGCGCCTTGAAAGTAAAACGGGTGGAAGGTAATATTCCTCGGCACGAACACTGTACTCACGAGAATCTAGATTACAATGAACTTAGGATTCTAAGTCCTATTCATTAACAAGAATTTGCCAATAAGGCACGAAAGAGAACACTCAACGTCATGATTCACACAAGAATTAACCCAACTAGGCCATGGAACCTATCCTGGCTTATAGCTAACGAGAGCTCTGATACCAACTGTGACGACCCGGCCCGGGCCCGAGATGGGACCGAGGGTCGGACCGCCCAAATAAGGAGGGAAACAAGTAGGCAATTAAACAAGCAAGGACTTAATTTATAAAAACGACGTGACGCAACATTGGAGTCGTAGCACGCCCGGCACCAAACGGCCGGATATTTTTAAAACTTTTAAACCCGATAAAAGCTAAACAAAATAACCAAGTCTTCGGCGACACTACATGCCTGAACCCATGCTAACAGTTCAAAGACAAGAATTAATAAGGAGCTAATAGCATGCTCAGCGGAAGACTAATACGTGGAGGAATACTAACAAGTTAACCAAAGCTCGGCTTACACAATGCCGGCACAAAAGGGTTACAAGTACTACAAGTATTAAACTACTAGCAGTTAAGATTTACAAGCAAGTTCTACACAAATACCCAAGCATAGTCTAGTTGACTTGCTTAACCCGTCGTCCTTACAAAAATATAAAACAAGAGAAAGAGGGCATCTAAACCACCTCTTCAAATATCAACGGCGCACCAAAAAGGGCACAAAGCACGAACACCGCGAGTCATCGAAAGGTGACCTCGCCTTGCTAGGATCTAAAGCAAGAAGGGGAAAGGGTAAGTCATAAAGACTTGTAAGCTATCAATCATGCATGTCATGGCAATATGCATCATTCAAGGCAAGATATCATTTTCAGGCAAGATTTCATATTCAGGACAAGATATCATAGAGGTCATGTATTCAAGATGCACATTGTTTCACATAGGTGCTTATAATTAAATCACATAGGATCAGGATATATCGAGAGCCGGGCCGCTACGTAGTTCCTGCATACAAGCGTTATCTGGAAATGTGCGGGTATCGAATGTGTGTAAGTACATCGATCTTCCGAGGAGATGCCCGGGATAGTCCAATGGTGCTCTTAATGATTACAACAAGGGAGCATACTTCCCACCGTGGCCACAAGTGAGGCGTGTGTGAACAAAGACAGTATGCCACCGACTCATGCAAATGCCAAGTAATGTTTACTTAACAAAATTTCAGTATAGAACGAGGTCGACAAGAGCGATCTCGCTCAAGACAAGTAAATTATTCTCATCAATAAACAAGGTGATTGAGTTCGTCAAGAGTAACTCACATGTCAATTAGTCATGCTATAATATGACATTCAAGATCAAGCAAGGTAATCAGTTCAAGTTCAAAAGTCTAGAATTATTATTCTTTAGGAAGCGCGTTTAGAACGTCGAAGGGATGGGTTGGTGAGCCGGTATTGTTCAATGGCTCGCTAAGCTTGACTCTGTTGAGTCATCTATAACAATTCATCCAAGATGGATAAGACGCTAAATGCATCATGAACCTTTTCTAAGTTCTCGATATGATCGGCTAGGTCATTAACCTATTAAACAACCGTAGTTAAGAATTTTCATCAATAATCAGCAGAAGGAGTTCGACAAGGGCGAACTCAATATGTCAAATAGACATTCTATTTTATGACATCAAGAATCAAGCCGGTTAACCAATTCAAGTTTCAACAGTCTAGAATCATCATTCTTAGAGGAACGTGTTTAGGACGTCGTAGGGATTGATCATTGAGCCGGTATTGTTCAATGGCTCACCTAAGTTTGACTCCGCTGAGTCGTCTCTACCAATTCATCCAAGGGAGTTAAGATGCTAGATGCATCCAAAATCCTTTTCTAAGTTCTCGTAGATGATCGGCTAGGTCATTAATCCATTTAACAGCCGTAATTAAGAATTATCGATAATTCGAATTCAAGGGCCTTAGAATCATTCTTTCAAGGTTATTAAAGTGCAAGGGTCCAAGAACATTATTTTCTCGCAAGGGAACATAGATCACAATTTATACTAGGCCTAGGACCCAATCCAATAGGATGATCAATACAAGGCATAGGAAACCCTAGAATCATAATTCCCAAGAGTTATCAAGAGTCGTAAGTCCAAGAACATTTGTTATTCTTAAGTGGGCAAAGAACATATACAATTCGAGGCGTAGGACTCGCTCAATAGGATGGACAGTTTGTAACATGTGAAACCCGAGAAGTCATTATCTCTAAGAGTTATCAAAAGTTATTGGTCCAAGAACAATAGTTGTTCCTAAGGGGACATGGAACTCTTTTAATTCTAGGCATAGATCTCAATCAACAAGATAGACAATTCATGGTATAGGGAACCCTAGAAATCATAGTTTCCAAGAGTTATCAAAATCTATAAATTTCAAGAACATTAATTGTTCCTAAGGAAGCATATAACATAGTTAATTCTAAGCATATGTCTCAATCAACAAGATGGACATTAATCAAAATCCCAAGAGATCAAATCATCCACAATCATAGTTTGGACATGGAAGAAGCATGGAGATCAATAGAAAAGGGGGGAAACATGGCAATTCTAGCATGTATCCTAAGGGGAATCGATAGCTTACATTCACCAAGGAAAAGGAAGGTTGGTGTACAAAGTAACCGGATGGAAACGATCTCCTCGTCGGTAGCTTCACTTCGGTGGTCTCGGTTTGGCAAACGGAGGTCGGGAGCCCAATCTAGGGGAGAGACACACACTAATCTCACCTTTTCTCTACACACACTAACCATGGCAAGAGAGAGAGAGGAGAAATCTGATAATGGAAGATTAATGGCAAAGTCAACAAGAGAGAGGCTTTATACCTTGCATGGATTTGGTGGAATTCCAAGTGTCAAGAGGAGAAGCTCTCATTTTCCACTTGTCAAGAGGAGATTGCTTGGGATTAGTACTAATCTAGCTTGATTAGGGTTTAATAGGTTGGATTAGGGACAATTAGGAAGGGGGTTTAAGTGGTTAATTAGATCACAAAGGATTAAAGGAAGAAAATCCCGTAGAGCTGAACAGAGGGTGAGGCGGGCGCCTCATGAAGGGCCATGCGGCCGCCTCAACTGCTGGGAAGGTTGCCATTTTTCATTTGCTCTCAGTATTTGAGGCGGGCGCCTCACTCGAGCCATGCGGCCGCCTGAACTTCTGGGGCATCAAAACTTGACCTAAACAAGTCCTAAATGGTCCCAAGCTCATGGGCAACCATTCTAGGGTCTAACACAACTCAAAACATGTCCGAAATACACCCGAACATCACCCGGAACAAGGTAGGACAAGGCTCGAGTCAAGCGACGATTGGTTGACGAATCAAACCCGGATCAAACGTCAATAAAACTAGGGTAACTTGGGCATGGAATAGGCTTGTTTAATCATGGTTATGACTTGAATACAAGTCCGGGAACTCAAGGAACAATTCGCACGTCGAAATACGAGCAAAACGGGAGACGGGTGAAATCGCTAAGGCCAAAACAAGGCAAGAAGGTTTCTAAACTTCCAATCAAGCTTACTAGGATCAAGGCGAGTGTTCTAAGTCATCTATGAAAGACAATAGAATCCTAACGAGTCTCGGTTGAGTGCAAATCAGGCTAAGGCAACACGCGAGGCATAACGGGAAGGTATGCTAAGTATAGAAGGAAATCAAGCAACTAGGCACGTAATATTCCAGTGTGAACATGACAGGGACAATTAGAAGCGTCTAACATGTCAAGGTATAATACAAGCATGTTATTAAGGCAATAAACAAGTAATGGGTTTGGGTTCTCACAATAAAAGAGTTTATTCTTCATTCTATTATTGAAACTCAACTTTGGGCTAAAGCTCAAACAAACAAAGTACTATTGTGACCCAACTTGAAATTTCTCATATAACCAAAAATAGACCAAAAAATATATTAAGGTCAACCCAAAATAAAATACAACATTAATTGATATAATTAATATTTTTTTATTTAAATTTTGGGTGTCCATGTGAAAATAATAGTGTTATTTTGTGCTTTATTTAGTGTTTACTTTTTTTTAATTCAATAGTCTTAATTATGTTTGAGGTTCTATTAAAAATGTGTCAATCTGACTTAAATTTGTCATTTATCGGATATCACAAATGATATAATATTATACTATTTTTAAAGTAAATTTTAATATTTTTTTGTATTTATATATTTACAATAATAAATATTTTTTCAGTGAACCACCAGTACGGAGTACATGAAACATCAATTTCTATTATTTATTTATTTTTTGTCATTTACAGGCCCAAATATTTTGCCAAGTGTTTGTTCTAGAAATTATGAAAATGGTTCAAATCATTTTGTTTATGTTATTCTAAACAAGAAAATGCATTGTCTCTTATAAATGTAACATTTTTTTTGTGTGTTACATTTTAAAATTTGTATTATTAAGTTGTATACGTCTTATTCATGTCATTTTTTCTATTGATGATATTAATTATTTAGTAAATAATCTCTCATTATGTATTTTTTGCTCTAAGCTATGATTATTAACAACTAAAATTTTAAATTTTAAAATAATTATATTTTTAATGCATTACAAATCATGAAGAATACGTTATACAAAAATTAATACTTATTTTATTGGTTTTTATCCTAAAAATTTTATTGACTCCATCAAATGTCACGTTGACTTTCAAGTTCCATAGAAGGAATTTTCCATTGTATTGTAAGCAATAATAATTAACAAGAGTCAACGTCAATCACTATCGCTTATAAGACTCTTATTGAGAAGTCAATGGAAGTCATGGACAGCTATATGTCGTAGAAGAATTTTTTCAGAATCTACAATGTTAGTCTTACAATTATATATTTCTATTTAAACAGTTTCCCTTAATTCATTCTTTTAATATTATTTTTACTCTTAATTTTGCTTTTGTATAGTTTAGTTGAAAAAAATATATGTCATGCGTTTTAACGCACGGGTGAAAAAACTAATTGATAATAATATAAAAATCATTTTATCTTAAAACTTTTATAACTGATATCCATTTCTAAATAGTGTGGGATACATCTCTTTATAACCAATGTGAGATACATTTTCTAAAAATATTTTAAACTAATATCATTTTCTTAACCAATGTGAAATACATATTTTCTATTAGTAATAAGTCTTTTATAAAAAGACTTTTAATACCTACATCACTTTCTAACCAATGTAGAATACAATAATAATAGTAAAAGTTTTTTATCTAAAAAAATCTAAAACCAACATCTTTTTCTATATAATGGGATACATATTTTTTCTTCTCTTCTATTGATGACAAAAGTTGAAGTTTTTTATTCAAAAAACTTTTAAAGTCGGCATCACTTTTTTAACCAATGTAGGATGTATCTTTTATTGGTAATAATAGTAATTTAAAATTTGGCTCCCAGTTTATCTCAGTTTTTCAATATCTGGTCTAAGGGTTCCCTTCGTCGACAAATTGTGGCTTGCCGTCTGGGGGCTTTTGTCTTCGCATGTTGGGAGATATGGAAAGCTAGATGCACGGCCATTTTCGAGGGCGTTTCTATGAAGGTAGACATCATTCTTTCTCATGTTCTTCACAATATTCGCGAGTTGGCCTACATGTATAAGCCAAAGGTTCATTGTAGTTCTATGGCTTCGATGTCCTTGTTGTCCATTCATATCCCGGTTCAGCAGCCTATTTTGAAGAAAGGTAGTTGGCTTCGTTGGTTTCCTCCTCCTTTAAGCAGATATAAGTTAAATACTGATGGTTCTTCAAGGAACGGAGATTGTACAGGTGGAGGGGTTATTCGTGATGAGCATGGGTCTTTTATTGCAGCTTTTTCCAATTATTATGGTTTGGGCACCAACATGAAAGCTGACGTTCTTGCCCTGTGCGATGGTTTAAAATTATGTCATTCTTTGGGACTGTCTAATGTTGATGTGGAAACAGACTTCTTGATTGCAATAAAGGTATTGCTGCATAATCATCGCCCCCCTTGGCAATATGTTTACGAATTTCGTATATGCAGTAATTTATCTCGTCATTTCCGCTTGAACCATGTTTTTCGGGAACAGAATAGGGTGGCAGACCATTTGGCTAGCATCGCTCATGAGCATAAAGATTATAAATTTTTTTCGGATGAAGTGACCTTGCAGTGTAGAATCAAACGTTTGCTTGCTCTAGATAATTATGGTTTCTATTCTTTTAGGCCAGGACATTCCTAAGAGTTGTTTTTTCTGTCTTCAGTTAGGTCGATTTGTCGTAGTTTGTTATAAGTTTATGTATTTATTTTCGAGGTCAGGCTCCTCCGTCCTCCCATTTATAAGGGCAAGGCTGGTTGTCCCCCTCAAGTTTGTACTCTCTTTTAATTTTTTTGAATAAATTTCGCAGGGTGCCATCCCTGCTTCTCTAAAAAAAAAAAAACCAACATCAATTTATAACAAATGTGTGATATATCTCTTTTATTACTAATAATAGTAAATGTTCTTTATCTAATCTAAAATAATTTAAAATCAATTTCATTTTCTAACAAATGTAAAATATACATCTTATATTGGTAATAATGGTAGAAGACTTTTATCAAAAGAATTTTAAAAACAACATCACTTTCTAACCAATGTATGATACGTCTCTTCTATTAGTAATTAATAATAGTATTTTTAAATCAACATCAATTTCTAACCAATACGAGATACATCTCTTCTATTAATAATAATAGTAAAATATTTTGTAACCAATGTGAGATACATCTCTTGTAAGAGTGAAATCTTTAGTCTAAAGACTTTAAATCCAACTTTTTTTTTTAGACAATGTGAGATACATCCCTTTTATTTGTAATAAGCGTAGGAGTCTTTTATATAAGACTTTTAAAACTAACATATTTTTTAAACAATGTAAGATACATCTCTTCTATGGTAATAAATAGAAGTCTTTTGTTAGAATATACTTCTTGATAATCAAATTATCTTGTTGCATATCCCTAATATTTTGATTTGTTTGTTCTCATTACTGTGTGTCATAACAAGTGGCTAAAAGGTCTGCGTACCAGTTAGTGTGGCAGCTTGTTTGACAACACATATGTCTTAGATTAGGTCATCCTAGTCTAGTCCTAACCTCCTCATAGATGATTAAACAGAACAGCACCTCATATGCACAAGCACCAGCAGATTTGCTGAAGTCTCAAAAGGCTCTTCGTAAAACTCGTCACCAGCAGACTTGTTGAATGCACTAAAGGACACCCTGAAGACTCGCCACCAGCAGACGTGCTATAGTGACAAAGTCTCAAAGGATTCCTCACCAGCAAACTTGTCAAGTGCATCTCGAAGACACCTTGAAGACCCACCCACCAGCAGACCTGTTATGATTTGAATATTCACATCAACGAACAGCAATCATTCTTTCAAAGATAGACTCACCCTTGAACATCATACCAACAGACTTTACTCTGCACGTGCTTCAGAGAAGTCAAGATTGCAACAGATCAAGACAAAGACAAAAAGTGCCCAAGCTTCGAAAGAAAACATCAAAGTCTTTGAAGCCTGACACCATTGATACTGCAAGATCTTTTCTCTCTCATATGATTTGAAAAAGCATCTACTTTATTGGACAGATCATCTAAACAGTGCATCAGACGTCAGACTCACTTTTCAGAGAGCTATCAATGACAGTCTGACGGGCAACCAGCTCAGGATCTTGAAGACAATGCCTTTATCCATCGGTCAAAGGTCTATCAAACACATCTCTATCCAGTGGATTTCAACATACAACATCTCTAACGGATATAAAGTTTATCTTCAAAATCTCAACGATCATCTTGACAACGATCAATATAAAAATAATATCTCTTCTACTCTTCAAAGTAATGATGAACAAGACAACGAAAAGTCTCTGAATCTGCACCAAGAACTTCGAAGAAGAAAAAGATCGACAACGAGATCGTCTTCACCAACGCATCTCAGATCTCTACATCCTGGTTGCAGTGAGCTTACCCAGACCCTAGCAAATCACCTCCTGTGAATTGCTAGGAAGAACTACCTTGAAGAAGAGAAGAGAGATCATAGATCATCAACAGTCAAGATTCTCGTCTTGGTCAAGAACCCAGTTCTTGATTTGAGTTCTTCATCCTTCTTCGAAGAACTCAGCCTTTAGCTGAAGCTTCAGAAATCTATATCTAAAGCTAAAGGTCAAGTCGTTGATCAATTTGAAGATTGAACCCAGATGTTGCCCAAGGAAGATGAAGAGTTGCCTGATACAAATGTTGTTGATTGTGTAATAATCAATCATCTTAGGAGGTCGAGTGTTTTGCACTCATTCGTTCAGATATTTATTATCTGAACGAATAACCATAGTGTCTTCTCATTACTGTTTCTCATCTGGTCTCCTATTGTCCTTTGTACTTAAGAGTTTGTCTATAAACGATTAAGTACAGGATTTAGGGATTGATGAAGATGAGAACATAAATTTTTATAGAGAGTCTAGGTTGATGTAATCTGTAATTTATCCTTGAATAAATTCAGATGTTCTTTCAATTATTCATCTTCCAATCTTTATCTCTCTATGTGCTTTTAATAAACTGATTTATCTTTTGAAAAGCCACATTTCAATGACTTCCTAAAACCTGCATTTTGGAAGAAGGATTAAGTATGTTGTTGTTCTGATCATATAATCGTGTACAACTACTTAAGACTTCTTAAAACCTAAGCCTAAATATTTTCGTTGTTTAAACTCTTTCAAAGCAGGCTTTTGTTTTACTGACGGTTCACCAGCAGAGTTCACAACTCTGCTAAGAGCAAGTCTTCTGTTCTGTTATGTTCTGTTCTGGCTAACAGCAGACATGCTCGACAAGTCTACCGTGTATGCCACTAAAACCTATACTTCATGCATATCCAAAAGAAAAGTTTGTAATGTGGTATCACAGGCTATTCACCCCCCCCCCTCTAGCCTATTTGAGCTTTATTGCGGACCAACATCTTTTATCAAAAGAATTTTAAAATCAACATCAATTTATAATCAATATGAAATACATCTCTACTAATATTACCATTAGAAGAGATTTTACATTGATTATAAATTGATGTTAGTTTTAAAAGTCATTAGATTGAAAACCTCACATTTTTTACTAATATAATAGTTGTATCTCACTCTCACCTTTTATTATTAATAGAAGAGTTTTATCTCACATTGGTTAGAAGCAATGTTAGTTGTAAAAGTTTTTAAATATAAGATTTCAACTATTGACAATAGAAGATGTTATATATACTAATATTAATACCTCTTATCATATTGATTATTATATTATGTACTATTATTAGTTAATGGCTAGAAAACCAAGGGTTTTTTAAACACCCTGGAATGAGGTTTAATGGGTGTCCAAACTACAAGGTATATGTCATTCATACATATTAATCATTGGTTTTTTTTAAAATTGCTTCACTGATAATTGGATCATTTGATTTTAATCAGTGCAATTGTCTAATTTTTGCAGGATCATCAAAAAGATTGTGGGTGTTTTGAATGGATTGATCAATTTCCTAAAAGAGCAATTGACCTAATCAATGAATCTAAAGATGAGGAAAATGATTTGCAAGTGAATATGCCGAAGTTGGAAGTAAAGTTGTCTAAGAGCAAATACATGATCTTCATTTGATTGTCGCTGCTTGAAACGCAAACGACCAAAAGGGCAGCGGAAGGGATGATTTAGATAGGAGAGAGATGCCAGTCTCAACAATGTGCATGTGGCGACGTTCCGAGAAACCATTGTGTTCTGGAGTGTGGGGTGGCCAGGTGAGATGGGAGATGCCATAAGTGGATAGGTAGGCGGCCAAGCCAGTGTCCCGAGCAAGTCCAGTGTACTCGCCACCATTATCCAAGTAGAGGGTGACAATAGTTGTTTTGAAATGGTTTTCGACCAGTACTTTAAATCGGGGAAAAATGGTGACGACGCCAAACTTTCGTCTGAGATAGAGCCAAATATAATGTGTAATGATCAACAAAGATCACATAGTATTTAAAACCATCAATAGAGTGAAGGGGGAGGTTCAAAAATATATGTAAATAATTTGAAGCAGAGAAATAGACACAATGGTATTTTGATGAAACGGAAGTTTATGACTTTTATTAGATTATTAGATAAGCAATCATTACAAGAAAGATGTTTATTGCGAGCAGTGTCTAACACTAAACCTAAGCTAGATAGACTCTGACGTTGGACGGGGTCAGACGGATGACCAAGCCGATGATGCCAGTCTTAGTGAGATACTTTAGAGCCTACACAGGCATAGGGACGAGGAGAGGGGGTTGTGGTCGGCCATTCATACACACCATCCTTAGATTGCCCGTTCAGCAGTATACTCCCTGTCAGTAGATCCTTCACATGAAAAGAAGATGGTAAGAACTCAATAGATGTATTATTGGAGATACAAATTGAGATATGGATATAAGATTCTTTTTCATGTCAAGTACAAAGAGAACATTATGCAGGGAAAAAGTGTGTGATGGTGTATGAAGTGAAGAGGAACCAGTTTTGGAGATAGTTAACCCAGTACCATCACCAATAAACATGTCGTTTGTGCCCGTGTAGGTGTAGTGCAGAGAGAGGTTGCCAAGGTCGCTAGTGACATGGTGAGAGGCACCACTATCAAGGGCCAACTCAGTGTCCATGTGTGTGTCGTGGTTGCTAGGTGTGCCCAAGGTTGCCACTTGGAGCCATTGGCCATGTTGGGAGCAGCGGGCAAAGGTGTGGCGGCGACCAGTTAATAGTTGGGACAGTGAGCAACCGTGTGGCCATGTTGGCGACATCCTTGACACTTTCTAAGATAAGGTCGCTGTTGGCGAGGAGCATTTGCCAGGGATTAGGAAAGTTTATGAGGTTACGAGGATGGTTGCCGACCAGACGAGCTATTGGCCGTCGGGGAAAAGGATTGCCCGAAACAGGATGCGAGAAGGACGTGGCCTGTGACTGTTTGAGAAGCATCTCGGGGTTGATGAGTTTTTCATGAAGCTCATCGAATGAAATGGGAGTGTCACGGCCTTCGCCCACATCAACATTAATGTGGCGGTAGTCATCATCCACCCCCGAGGATGATCTTAATGAGATCCTTGTGGTCGAGTGGTTTCTCAAGAGCAGCGAGCTCATCAGCACGACCTTTGATGGACTGCATTTAGTCGTAGATCGACTGAGTGCCCTTGGAAGCTCGTTTGAGATAGTCCTTAATCTGCTTGATATGACCGCGAGTTGGGCGAGCATAGGTGTGAGTAAAGGTTTACCATGCATCATGGGTAGTGGCGGCCTGTTGGATCAAGGGGACCAAGGGAGCAAAGAGGAAGCCGACAAGAGCACCAAACAAAACTTTGTCCTGCCGAATACAAGGTTGGTAGTGCAGGTTGGGTGTTGGAATGTCCTTGGATGTTTGAGCATCCTTGGCGAGGACGGTGGGAGGCGGACATGGGTGTAAGTCATCTACAAATTTGTAGAGGTTATAGCCAATGAGGGTTGCCTCAACTTGGAGTTTCCAAGTGATGCAGTTGTTGGAGGTGAGTTTGGTGTTGTTATGGTGGGAGATGTTTATGAGGTCGAAGGTTTGGGTTTGATCAATGGGGTTTTTTATTGTGAGAGTTTGGTTGCCAGTAGCCATGGAGGCGGAAAGGTTTGGATGGTGGCGACAGCAAAAGAAAGAAGGTTAAGAGCAAAGCTATGATACCATATAGAAATTCACAATTGATAGGAATAATGGCATAAGTCTTTCATTGATTGAATCACCTATTTATATGGAGATACAAATTAGGATTACACAATGAGTATAGTACAAGAAACCTATACAAGGTATGGATTCTGATAAAATAAAAACTATATAAGGAAATAAACTATATATGGTATTAACCATTAAATAATAATTATTGTCATTTATTCTATAAGGGCATCCCCATTGTTCATTTTTTGGTATTCTTAACCAATTTCTTGGTTAAGAATACCAAGAAATGACAATGGGATCAATTCTTCATGGCATTCTTAGGTGGAGAGAGAATGGAGTGATTCTTTCGGAAGAATTTATCAACAAAGGAGGAAGCCCAGCTGCACGGAGGAAGGTGTGGTGCATGACTGCTGCTGGTAAGGCGCGTGCACCACACACGCTGGCCAAGTGCGTCAAAGGCCTGCAGAGGTGGGTCCTTGTGTCTCCCACTATAAAAAAAAACTATTTAAAAAAAATTTATCCTTTTTTGACCGTTTTCTTGGAAAGAAAATCAAATTTTAAAAAAAAATCGTAATATAACCGTTGGGTGGGTGTGTGGGGTGGGGTGGGGGGTTCGGCTGGGGGGTGGGGGATGGGTGTACAACGGATATTTAAAAAAAACTTTTTTTAATTTTTATTTTCTTCCTTCTTCCCTATAAATAAACCACTTCAACCTTCTTTATTTTCTCCACAACTTATTCATTCTCTCTTTTATTTCTCCATAATCTCTTTTTAAAAATCACTTTCTCTACATACTTATATTCCAAATGGATCCAAAAGGTACTAATTTTTACCAAAATTTATTGAATTCTCCCGATATTGAAGCAAATCCAAAATTCACAAAACTCTCGTGTTCCCGAAAATGTTCAACATTCTCAATTTTCATCTACTCCCCAATACCCCCAATACCCGCATAATTTTTCCAACAATCCAAATATTCCAAATTATCCAAATTTCTGCATGCCTCCAAATTTTTCAAATTTTCAGAATTTTCAAGTTCCTCAAACAATTGGGAATTCATCTGGTAACATTCTTTTTCCTCCTAATTATTGGCAACCAACGGAAATCAATTTTTCACTCCGCAAGGTACGTCTCGTGCATTTTCTCAACCTTACATATCTTCAAATGATTCATGTCCAACAAGTGTAGATGGGACTTCATCCAGTAATTTTTCGACAACGCCGTCATCGGTTCCTGAAACGCAAATCAATTTAGAAACAATTGATTTAGACAAGGAAGCGAAACCGGAACCGGGAAAAGACAAGGTTAAACGTGTAAAATGGACCAAGGATGAAGATCTTGCGCTTATGGAAGCTGTGCAGACTATTGGTGAATGTCCAGTAGTTGGTAATAATCAAAAGAGTACGCAATATTGGAAGCGTGTAGCTGATTATTACAACGAACATCGCCCAAGTAATTCAATGTCGAGAGATAAAGCGAAGTTGACACCACGTTGGTCAACTAGAATTGCTCTATCAGTGAGAAGCTTCAACGAAATCTATAATAGGCTTCTCAATGCTCATCACAGCGGTTGGAGCGATGATATTCTAATGAGAAATGCAAGGGAGCTATACCATCAAGAAAAAGGTCATCACTTTGTTTTTTATCATGTTTGGGATGTGTTAAAAAATTCTTCTGTTTCTTTTTCTCCACAAACAAATTTGGGTCACACCAATAAAAAGTCTAAGACGTATGAATCCGAGGGCGATCATTCTAAAACTAGTGTGGATGTTGAAGATGTGGAAGAAATCAATTTACGTACTCGTCCGATTGGACAAAAGGTGACAAAGAGGAAAGCTAAAGGTAAAGGAAACGTCGAAACATCTTCGGATTTAGATGGGTTGTATACGATTTCTTCTGGGATGGTATTCTCGTTAGATAAATACTCGAAAATAAAAAACAAGAATTTGAAATGAAAAAAATTGAGAATGAATAAAAAAGTAAAGAAATTGAAATTAAAAAAAATTTGATGTGGAAGCTCGAAAGACTCGAGAAGAAAGAAAGGAGCCCGAAAGGCTTATGAAAGACATTGTTTTTCTTACTCAAGATACCTCCCACATGAATCCGACACAATTTGTCATGTATCAGCACGGATGTGAGCAAGTAAAGGTACAATTGAGGAAGAAAGGGTATGAATTTTAGTGCTCTTTGTATCAACACGGATAATTTTATGTAAGTTTCATTATTAAATTTTTTTTTTATGTAACTTTCATTATTATTATTTTTTATGTAACTTTCAATGTTAACGTGTTTATGTAACTTTCAATTATAACGTTTTTATGTAATTTTCTATTTATGTTATTTTACAAATTCATTCTTCGTTATTAATTTTTTTATGTAATTTTCATTATTAATGTTTTAAGCGTAACTAGCCGTTATAAAATAGTCGTTGTACCACTAGTCGTTATAAACTAGTATATATAGATGAGAAGGTGTCTTATTCTTCTACCAATAGCTACAAACGTTCAACATATAAACCATTGTTATTGTCCTACATTTTACCACTAAAGATGTCTTCTTCTTCTTCTTCTTCTTCTTCTTCTTCTTCTTCTACCAATAGCTCTAATACAAATAGTCATACCGAAGAATCCAACAAGTCTGAATCCAACGAAGAATTCAACATGTCTGAAGGTGAAAAAATTGTTTTGCAGATGATTGAATTACAACAACAGATGATGGAAATGGAGAGAGCCAACATCAAGAGGCGTCGCCAAAGGAAAAAGAGGAGCTACATAAATCGAAATCATGTAGCAGGAAATACTCAACTTGTTAATGACTACTTCTCCTCTCACCCATTGTATCCTGATCATATATTTCGGTGACGCTTCCAAATGCGTAGAAATTTATTCATTCAGATAGTTAATGCATTGGAGAATCATTCAAGTTATTTTCGACAAAGGCTTGATACATACAGAAAAGTAGGTCTCTCACCACTTTAAAAATGCATAGCAGCTATCCGTCAATTGGCTTATGGAGTTCCAGCCGATCATCTCTATGAGTACCTCCGATTAGGAGAAACAGCTGCTATCAACTGCATGTTCAACTTCTATCGATGTATTATTGAGTTGTTTGGAGGTCAATACTTGAGAAGGTCAAATGCTAATGATACACAACGTCTACTTCAAATGCACGAGGAAAGACACAGATTTCCAGGTATGTTAGGAAGTCTTGATTGTATGCACTGGGAATGGAAAAATTGTCCAGTCGCTTAGCAAGGTCAATATGCAAGAGGTCATGGGAAACCAACAATTATACTCGAAACAGTTGCGTCTGCAGATTTATGGATATGACATGCATTTTTTGGAGTTGCAGGTTCTCGTAATTAATGATCTCAATGTGTTATATGAATCACCTTTGTTCAATAACGTACTCGAAGGAAATGCACCGCCATGCAATTTCGAAGTGAATGGCACACAGTATACAAAAGGATACTACCTAACGGATGTAATTTATCCGGATTGGGCTACTTTTGTGAAAAGCTTTTCATGCATGTCGGATGCTAAGCGAAAGAAATTCAAAGAGATGCAAGAGGCTGCAAGAAAAGATGTCGAACGAGCATTTGGAGTACTCCAATCAAGATGGGCAATTATCAAATGTCCTAGCATGTTTTGGTATAGAGATAACTTGAAAGAAATAATGCTCACATGCATTATTCTACACAACATGATGGTGGAGGCCGAGGGTGATCACGTTACAAACTGGGCTGATGATGTCGTTTATGACTTTCCACAAGTGAATCATGGGTCAACACAAGCATTTCAAGAATATATGCAACGAAATTCAGAGGTACGTGATAAAAGCACCCATCATGCTCTTCGATCCAACTTGGTTGAGCATATATGGCGTCGTTACGGTGACAACTAGTGATAGAGTTTAATTATTGACGTTTTTATGTAATTATAATTATTGAATTGTTTTGACGTAGTTTTTAAGTATTTATGTTTTATGTAATTGTATCATTTTATGTATTATTTTCAATTTTAACATTTTTATGTAATTTTTTATTTATGTTATTGTACGAGTTATGTATAATATGTGTTTTATAGATAATTTATTAACTAAATTATAAATTATAAAATTTAAAAATAATAATGTAAATATTATTTTTAAATTAATTTATGTCTTAATTTATAAATTAATTATTTATACGAAATATTTAAATATGATATATATTAAATAATGTGAAATAAATTTGTTTGTTGAGAAATATAAAAATAAGAATGAAGTATAAAGTTAATGAGGTGGCAGTGAGACCCGGTTAATAATATGTTAAGAATAATATACAATGGAAAGATATATTCTTAAATAAAAAAAAGAGAAAAATATGTAGATATAAGTGGGACCCAGCTAAGAAGTTGTGTAAGAATTTTACAGATTCGGGATGCTCTAATAACAAGATGCTTCTGTCTCTGACCATTCAACTGGATATTTCATTTTGCTTGGCCCTCTATTTGTGTCCGCTTGTAGAGGTAGGTTGACTTCATCTTACAAAAGAAAGTTGTTCCAAATGTCATTAGCATCTAGATAAGTTTTCTGGTTAGATTAGAATATTTCAAACGAGCCATAATCATCAATATGAGGAATGTCCTTCTCATTCTTCATCCATAGTGAATTCCGATGGCTTCGCTGAGTTAAAATCTCAAAAAATTTCTAGATGTATCACTAGATCTGTAAACCCAGGTTTGTATACCATTGTTTGTTAACCCAGGTTTGTCTCTCTCTCCCTCTCTCTCTCTCTCTCTCTCTCTCTCTCTCTCTCTCTCTCTCTACATCAAATCCAAATTGTACACCATTGATAAAACTAAGAGCTAGGTTCGAAACTAAGATTGGAGAGATGATTATCGATGTCGGGTTTCAAGATTCGATGTTAGTGTGGAATGTAAATTTCCTTGGTGAATTTGGATTTTTGTTGCTAGAGTGAATTACAAATTCAATTTTTTTTTCTTGGATCTAAAACGAAGTAGACCCAGTTGATGATGAACTCGAAATTGTTGTCCAAGAATACTCCAACAAATATCAAAATCCAATTTCTACTTAAAGAGGTGGATTTTGATGGTTTTGGAAAAGAAGAAAGATGTTAAGATTCGATGGTTGTTCGTTTGGTTAATATTTTGGGTTATGGAGCAGGCGTATAATTTAATGGAAATAATTGACTGTCGTCCAATAACGGATTCCATGTCTCCGACCACTCCACCTTCCCTGCACTTTCATATGTGGTCTAGAGAGAGAAGATGAAGGGATGAATTGCAATTTGCCATTGCACCCTCTGATTAATTTGTTTATTAGAGTGTGGATAAAATGATTATTTTACTCTTTTGCATAAGCATGTGAGTTGCACGTGATTAGATTTCATGGTGAAAAACTCAAGGTCTTAAACAACCGGATCAATTGAGTCAATATTTTCAGAACATGGACCATTTGGTTTTTTTTTTTTTTTTTTTTTTTTTGTTTTTTTTTTTTTTGGCAGAATTCTGAAGTGGCAACAAGTGACAAAGTGCGGGGACCATTTGTGTAATTTGCCCAATAGAAAAAGTAGAACCTAACTTAAAGGTAGATACAAGTTGAAGGACCAAGTTATTATTTAAATATATTGATGAGTATATGAAAAATTTACTTGTTTGATCATATTTAATGGTAAGTGATTTATTAAATTTAGGGTTATTTTTGTCTAAACATTTTTTATCGATATAAATTTACTTGTTTTGTCTTTAAAAAAATGGTGGGTGATTTATAAAGCGAAACTCAAGGGTGTACAACCAAATCACCGAACCAAACCAAATCGAACCACGTGGTTTTGGTCTAAGACAGTTCAATTTTGGTTTTCAAAATTCCAAAATCGATCGATTCGGTTTGGTTCATGGTTTAGGTTTTCAAACCGAACCATATTTTATTTGATTATTTATTATATATAATATATGTGTATTTTTGGCATATATAATAATAATAATAATAATAATAATAATAATAATAATAATAATAATAATAATAATAATAATAATAATAATAATAATAATAATAATAATAATAATAATAATAATAATAATAATAATAATAATAATAATAATGATGTCGTTCTTACCAAATGTCATGGATTCAAACGATATCTTGACTTGTATTTAATTGTTTGTTAATGTTTGATGTTTGTAAAAGAAGTTTGACTTTTTGTTTATTAATATTTGATGTTAATTTACCGATTAAAATTTTATTTGTCTAATTTTTAATGTTTTCTAAGATAATTAATTTGATTTTTTTGTCAAACCATAAAACCGAACCAAACCGTGGTTCGGTTCGGTTCCAAGTGTTCGTCGGTTTGGTTCAGTTTGAGAATTTTGAAACCAAGGGTGTGTGGTCCGGTTCATGGTTTTGGCCTAAACCGAACCACGTACACCCCTAGGTGAAAGGGTTAATTTTGCTTATACATTACTCATTTGTAGGTAAAAACTTGTGTAGGACGGTTTTACGGACACTAAATCCGTAAAAAGCCTCGTTTCGGAATTCACGGATCATAATAAATAAACTACATGTTACTAAAAATCATAATAATGAGTCAGCCAAGATGGTGTGCTTAAAATTTGTCTTGAAGGTCCTGGCTTAATGAGAGGTTTCTCATTTTGCTTCGGTGCCCCTGTACTTTCAAGGTTTGCCGTCGAAATTCTTATGTTTCCCACGCCTTGCAGGACCCTCCGTTAGCCCTCTGTCAGCTCCGTTAGCCTCATTTACCTTGGGATACTTGACGGACCCTAACGGACTTTAACGAAATGCTAAGTGACACATCTAAAGCCAAAAGTGACACATTTAAAAGTCAAAAGTGACACATTTTAAGGTGAAAAGTGACACTATAAAGATAAATTTATTATAATTTTCATTAAAATACAAAGTAACTTTCTTAATACTAAAAGTGACACTCTTAATACTAAAAAGTGTCACTTTAAAACTAACAGTGACTGTCAAAAGTCACACATTTAATACTAAAACGTGACGCTTTCAATGCTAAAAAGTAACACTTTTAAGGTCAATAATGACGATTTTTATTTATAAGACAAAATGATACTTTTAGGATCAAAAGTAACACATTTAATGCTAAAAAGAGACACTTTTAATGTTATAAAGTGACACTTTAATGTCAAACGTAATGGTTTTCATTTTCATTAAAAATACAAAGTAACACTTCTAAGGCTAAAAGTGATATATTTTATACTACAAAATGATACTGTTAATAGTAAAAAGTGACACTCTGCATATATAAAAATGAGGGATGACGTTGTAATTTTCAAAAACTAAAAGGTTGTATTGATATTTTTGAATTTTACCTCATTTAATCTGGATAGATGCATCTTGCGAATAAGGATCCGTAAAATCGTTTCACAATAGACCAATTCTAATTTGTAAGGACAACTCAAGCTTTTATATTATAGATTGATAGATTGATAGATAGATTAAATCAAAGATCTTCGGAATTGATAAGAGATCACTTCCTTTTATTACTCTTCATCAGTGTTCAAATAAAAAAAAAACAATTTATTGACTTATATTTGCGTTATATGGCTGAAGATGTTAAAAATTATTTCTATAGTAATCTTAATGTGCCTTATATGGTAGAGATTAGAGAAACATCATGTTTTACGAAAAGAGAAAAAAACGAAAAAACAATCCCAACTTATAACTCAAATTTAAAAATGTAACTCCTTAATTTCCAAGATAAATTCAAAAGGAATGTAAAGGAAACCTTTAATTGGAGAAATGAGTCATCCTATGTTGAATTCAAATTTTATATTTTTGCGTTTTGAAAGTAATAATTTTCTGAATGAAACAATATGCTTCACATATGAAACACTAAATTTTGCCCACCAACTGTCTGTACAAGTTTATCTTAGCAAAAAGGTCGAGAAAGGTACGTGTATGAATACGAGCAATCGACACCAACGTGTCTGACACTGTCAATATCTTTGCGCTCTCTCAAACCTCCGGTTCACAAACATTGCCAGCTGATGGATGAACCCTAAGATCTGCCCTGCTACTGCTCATAATTCTCTCAAGTGATTCACCCAATGAAGACTCCAAAGACGAAAACCCAGAAACAAGATCATCCCGTTCCCGAACCTCACATTATATTCAGTCTCCATACTCAAATCCTCAATTCCATCAATCTCCGTCTCCCCAGTGAAATTACACAACTCCTCCAACATTTCCGGCATTGAATCATCAATGTCCACATTCATCTTAGCTTCACATACAACTGCGGCTCGACAAATGGGGCAAGAAGAATGAGAATACAACCACATATCAATACACTCTACATGAAATGCATGATCACATTTTGGTAATTTCCTTCCCACTTCTTCCTCTTCAAATGAACTTATACATATAGCACATTCCAACCCATGTCGTTGCTTATTAGCTTCATCATTTGTATTTGGATTGTAGTAGACAAAGAGTGGTAATGAAGAGATGAGTGATGGGTGGAGGCCATTGGAAGGAGAGCTATCCGATGTAGTGTCGATGATCGTGAAGCGGTGGAAACGGGAGCCTAGAACGTTGGGGACGGTGACGGAGGAACGACTTCTTTGGCGAGCTTGGACTAAGAACCACCGAGCATAGATGTTAAGTAAGAGGACAAATAGGATAACTAGGAGGAGCGAGATAATGGCAGCGAGCATTATGTTGGAATCATAGGAGAGGGTGGTTTGGATGAAGTGGCTCAGCGGATCGGTGGTGGTGTGGGTGGAGGATTCCGGCGGTGGAGTGATCATTGTAAGTGATGGTTGTTAGTTAAGGAGTGCGAGGATGAATTGGATGAGAGGGAGAGAGATGAAATGGAATCTTCCGTTTGTAACTTGATCCTCATGTAGGAGGAGTATAGTTTTATGAAGAAGTTTACGTGAATATAAAGTCGTTGATAACGGATTAAATTGCGGGACCTGCGCTCCTCGTTTCTTCTACATTGCGTGTATTTGTTAGTTGATGCTCTCTCTCTCTCTAAGAAGACATGAAAACACCTTGTATAAATAAATGTATAGTTAAAAAGGTAGCAGGGTCAAAAGAGGGGTGGGTTTTCCGAGGAGAAAATAATACCAAGTAATAGGGGATGATGAATTGAAGAATTGAGGGGTTGAAGAAGAAGAGGACTCGTGAAGGCGACGGCAGGAATAGGTTACTGTGCATACATATACTAATATTGAACAAGCTAGAAAAAGGGGTTTTGTATTCATGTGATGTTAATCAAGTGGTTGAAACAAAATCACAATTCGATCTGCTTAGTTTTTTTTAAACATAGATGGGTCCCTCCCTCAATGCCTTTCAATACTTATTAGCCTTCATAGGACCCATGTGAAATTGTGAATTGAGAGAGGTGGGGAGATGAATGAACTCAAGTGATGGAGAAGTGGGGGTCTGCTCCCTCCCTCTTAACTCTTAAACACATACCTCTCTGTCTTAGCCTTCAAAAAGGATCCACCCCGGTCTAAACACCTACCTTTGCCTGGCTAGCATCAAAATGATATAATCCTTACCAGAGAGAGGTGGGGGCGTCTTTTGACCATACAGTACAAGTGTCAAGTATACAACCACCCCTCCGGTAAAAACAACACCATTACTGGCACTGCTGAGTGCTGAGAGAGTTGGGTCTATGTTTCCAACTTTTCCTGCATGTTTTTGGGGGAAAGTTGAATTTTGAGTTGCATGTAGTCTCGTGACATTTGACCTGCCCCTATTCAAAGGCAAAAGACCATAGTTTCATTCTTTACAGGTGGCAGATTTTAAGAGACTGGTTTGGATTGGCTAGTGTCCCACATTATAAAGGCCAAATCACTTCTTCATTGACTGAAAACTGAAAACTACACAAAATCTTTCAGCAGCTACGGATTTGCAAGTACATGTGATCTATGGGGAGGCTAAGGTTAAATATTCTTGCACCTCATCAAAATAAATATAATCATCTCTCCCTTTTTTCTCGGTGGGGCGAAATTGTGAACGATTAACTAAGGTTTCGAAACCTGATTGAACCTGCTCTACTTGGAGCTATAATCAATCTACTAAGAGCGTTAAAACCATTTCCGGAGAATTCACAGCAAATAGGAAACATGGGTTTGGTGAAAACTGTTGAAGAGTAGTTATATAAGTGTTTCTTGTAATGTTACAACATACTGAGCAAATGAAATTTTAATTAATGGAGATTTGTCTCCGTATTATGAGTTAGCAAGTTACAAACAAACCGTATTCTTCCGAGAAAATTCAATCCATGAGCTTGTATCTTTTCTCTTGGACACCCGTAACTCCCATTTGTATCTCTATTATGGTGTGAAGTGGCATCTGAAAATGGCAACAACCAATGACTTAGCTTCAAAATGTTTGTATATATATGCCCAAAAAGGAATGCACTCGATCTCAAACATGTCTGGAAATTTGCCCTACTCTTTCCAGTTACAAATACAGTACAATCTGATGCAAGACACTGATCATGTAAGTGAAAGTGAATGATGTAGGAGTTAGGTAAAGAAAAATGTCAGCTAAACGGCTAAACCCTGAGAAAGGAGGGAAGAGCTGCGCTGCTTCACTAATTACAATAATGCCAAGTAAACCACTTTCTGTCGCACCAACATTTGGATTGGCTTGGGGTTGAAGTGGGCTGAGGGAGGAAGATTGGATTTCTAGTTACATAAAAAGATTTTTGTCATGATGTAGAACATTGCCAAAACAAATAATAAAAATAAAAATTTGTCATAACATTAGGGTTAGAAGTGAACAATAATTGCTCGTTCCTTGATCACTCTTAAAACCACACTCAAATACTACAATCACCAATTGCAAATGCACCCCACCTCCACAGAAAGGAAAGCCTAGGCCCACTGCTGCAAACACTACAATCAGCTGCCGTGTTTAACCATCCTCATATCCCTATGGCCATTGCATGCAATTAGCCACCATAAGCTGGCAGCCTAGCACTATACATAAAGTCATATACGTATGCATTTTAACCATATTCAAGTATTCAACTCCAATGCACTGACAAAGAACACCAATCCGCATTTGGCCCTGTATGACGTCCTCCAACAGAACTAGCTGTAACACCACATGACAACACCATATCCTCCAGTACTTTATTTTCTGCCAAGTACCACCATTCCTCCGACATTGGCACAAGTATGAGCACTTCCAGGAGCCAAATGAGATCAATACACTTTATCCAGATTGCATAAAATAGCATAAGAAATTGCATTTTTCCAGTTAACTCAAGGCAACTCCAAATACCACCCAAAAAAAAAGTAACCATCCAAAGAAGTGAGGTGCTTGCAGCCTAGATTAAACACCTACTCTCAATCTAAGTGCGCTATCATATCGGCCAAAATAAATAGACTAGGATCACTAGCATCCTCTATTGCAATATCGTCCACATCATGATATGTGGCCACAGACACGAGAGCCTAGAGTCGAGTATTGCATAAACACAAGGTGTTGGTGCAGTATCCTTCAGTATTCAAGGCATAAGGACAAAGCCTTGTATATAATATTAAACTTCTAAAAGCTCCCATAAGCATTTTTTCATACTATCTTTTCCAACCACATTTTGATTTTGATATACATAACCAGAAGTTCGATAGAATTTGGTATTAACAAGCATTTCATGAAGACATACTGCACAAGAAACCCTGATTTCAGTTTTCTACACATATCCATAAGGTTTTATGTATTTTTTCTATTTTCCTCAAAGCATAGTCCAGAATTGACTTTGCATGCAGATTTTGAGGCAACGACTCAAAGAACAGGATGAAGTACAGAAGATATAGCAAGTGTGTGAACTCCATTGTAATGCCTATTATCCCAGAGCAGCATTTGGAAGGTTCCCCAGATCTTCTACCTCACCATTTGTAAGACCAGACAATTGCACTAATCTCAAAAAAACATAATCTACTTGCTACTACATTAAAGAATCCAAGTACAAAGCAATGTTGTAGGCTAGAGCATCGACGAATTACCTCAATGTGCGGAATTTCTTTCAGAGGCCTATCAGCAAAATAGGCATATAATGCTCTCAACACGGCCTACAAGAAAGCAGAGTTTACCAAAAAGTATATCGTCATGTATTCAAAATCAAACTTGAAGTTAGGAGGGGGAGTCAGGGACATAAGTTCCAAGAAAAGAAGTTTGATGCTTTATGTATAACCTGGTGAGAAACTACTACGACAGGTGCCCTTTGTCTTTCAAGCTCTATAATTACAGGCTCTAACCTGCAATAAATTGGAAGTTTGGAAGTCATTTCACTGCAGCAGTAGAACAGAAGTATTTAAAAGCTCATTGTTCATTAAATCTAAAGATGGTAAACCTCTGTATGACATCCAGATAAGACTCTCCGCGAGGGTATCGATACCTCAATTTGTCCTTCTTACGAGACCTTCAATAAATCATATAAAATATCTTAGAACATAGAATTAACAAACCTGAGAACAACTTGGATATGGAATTGTCAATACACATTTTAATGTCGTCATCCCTGAGAAAAAGGTAACTCCCTCATATAGTTTTACCCATGACAGAAAATTGATCTTTGCCATGTTACACCATTAAGATACAAAGTCATGAGATCACGTCAACCGATTGAACAAATCCTAGCCAGTACTAGATATCCCATAGCATACAAGTATAAATAATTAGAGCTTAAGAAGCTCTGATGAGGTGCAAAATGTAACCATTTATAATGTTACTGCAATTGTAGTAATGCTTATGTGTATATTGAGAGAGTCTCAAAAGGCAGCAAGTGTAATCTTCATGAAAAGGCAAGGGCCCTGTGTTTTGCTAAACAAGATTAAATGTACTGGCTCACCAGGGATGGCAACTGGGATTTTCCACCATCTTCCAGTCATATATTATCATGTCTCATTCTCCCTCATCCGAGGAGTATTTGATTAGTATGCTTGATCCCGATGCACTTAACTTATTCCTAGACTCAAGAATATATAAAACTGGACTTTTAAGAATCAAAACATACTCTTATCAACAACAACAAAAAAGAATCAAAACATACTCGTATTCCTCAGGCATATTCTTTTTTATCTCTTCATAGGTCATTCCATCGCATACGCCAGCATTTATCTCATCAAGTGCACGCCATTGTATCTACAGAAATAAAGGACTATCAACAAAAAGTAATTGAGAAAACCAATATACCAAGATCAACTAATGCTTAGAGGATATTCAGAAATTAAGATAACTGTCCTTCACGCCTGCACACTAACCTTGGGAAATCCAACTATCGGATTTGCTGTCAAAATTGTTCTCTGCAGTGTACTGGTCCATATCTGGCCCACAAAAGAAACACGTACAGTCAGTTTTCTTGAACTTCTACCCTGATTGTTATACGTGATTAATTAAAAGGATACTTGAATTATAGTTGAATTCATGTTAGAACTTGTAATTCATGCAGCAAAGGTAAGAGAAGAAAGAGATATGAAGAAGATGAAAACACACACATCATAGTTTTAAAAAGTGTGCGCCTGAGGCGCAAGGCGAGAGGAGGTGAGGGTCTGGCGCCTGGAAAGGTCCAGGCGATGAGCAAGAGGCATCAACTTTCTGCAACTTTTTCGCCTTTTTCGATGTCGAAAGTCGACAAAAAGGCGACAGAGGCGCTCGGCGAAAATTTTAAAGGTTTGGGTTTTATTCAAAACGACATAGTATAATAGGGATATAAAAGACCTCTAACCCCGGAAATATTCCCTAAAACATCACATACTTCATTTACGACTGCTGCTACTTCGACTGGTGACTTCGACTGTCTTCATCTTTCTTCTACTTCGCACCTATCTTGACTAGTTCGCACCTCTCTCTTCCAGCTTTCTTCCAGATTTCTTCATCTTCAGAGGTATGTCTCGAAGTTCGACATTTCGACTTCTTCACTTCTTCGACAGCTTTCTTCCAGTACAATTTTTTTTTTGGGCATTATGATGTTACTGCTCAATTATTACATTTCATGACTTTAGTTCTCTTTTGCATGTCTTTATTTTCATTTGCTTTAATGACCATTTATTTTCTTGTTTGGAATTTAAGTTTTCATCAAATGCTTTGGAATTTCAACTACAAATGATGATATTTGTGTTATTAATACTATGTTGTTAACTTAGTTTCATCACTCATGACATGTTTTATTGAGATTTGTTAAGTTATATATATATTTATTAATTTTTCCGTAATATTTGTTCCGTGAACGCCTTTTTGCGCCTAGCCTCTCACCTCAAATTTTGACCTCTCGCCCGCCTCTCGCCTTCCGCTTTTTTCAACTATGACACACACAGAGGAAGGATACGGGAAAAGACTGTAGTCACTATTGCTCTGTGACTCACTTGAGGTATTTTTGTCCGAATACATTCTCATAACCGATTATATAAAAATCCCCCTCATATACCAGCAGAATTAATCATTTAATGGTTCAAGTATCTAACTAACTAATATTATGACATGGTACACACGTGACGGGAAGTGTTAGATAGATATACATTGTTGGGCCACTATCTAATAGCTTAAGCTTTCAAATGAGTTGGAACTTAGCATGGTATCATAACTGCAAGGTGATGCCCCCCTGGTGCGGTTTCTGATTCATCTAGTGAAGCACCTATTTATCTCTCCACATGTGAGGGGGTTACAAGTGAGGGGATGAGTTAGCTAGATATACATTGTTGAGCCACCATCTAGCAGCTTAACCTTTTAGACGAGTTGGTAACTTAGAAACGAAAGCACAGTGTAATCACTTAGTTAAATCGAGTTCAAGAACAGAAAAATCAGGAATCTGCTCATGCTTTACAAGTCATCATGTGAGGTAAAGATATAGACTTTGAGTGGAACAATAGTAAATAGTTCTTGCCACCATTAACACAATTGATAAGTCATGCAGGCAAATCAGTGAATCAGGAAATGTATACATGTAAATTTCAAGTGCAAAGTGAAGGCCATAGAAATCATGAAGATCCAACTTTGCAAAGGTAAACTGCCCAAAGTGAGAAGCTGTAACATATTTTACATCAGAAGGTAAATAGCATGAAACAGCATGCTTACAGAAGCAGCCCTTTCATTTTTCAGTCGCTTCTCCACAAAGTTAGCTAGCTTCTTCGCATAGATTTCCCCAGTATCACTGCTCAAGAAGTCAACATTTAAAACCAAATCAATCGAAAGTATAGTTCATGCTATAATGCACGTATATGAAAATAGTGAGACATAATTCTCAGAACAACCGAGGATTACATAGTAAATGGCATCATTCCAGATAGTGTACATATTGTCACTCCAAAAGCAGGGGAAAGGTTTCATTCCATTTAAGTGCAATAAATGGATGTTGTAGAAACGCTCATAAAAACCAGGATGGTATAGCTGGTCACTTAATAGCAAGTTGCAAATTTCCAGGTTGTTGACAAGTGCAACTCTCTTCTTTTCTATTTTTTATCTTGGTCACAACTGGTTCAGACAAATCAAGCCTTGGAATCTGACAATTATCTAAGAGAATATCTACCCAGGTAACAAACAGAATTTGATCTCAAAACAACTGATCCCCTAGTTGTCCAAGTGAAAGCATACAAATTTCAACACAAATATAATAATTTTATAAGGATAAATGTGACAAACTGATGATTGAGCATTTTTGGACTTTTGAGAGATTGATTATTAAACCAAATGAAATAATATCTTCATGACCAACAGAAAGGTATTTACCTTATAGCCGTATCACCACCAATTCTTCCTCTGACATTGTCGCGACTCTCTCCGTGCCTCGTAAGCAATATTGGACGAGGCGTCAAATGTGTATTCACCTACAAGATATCATTTAAGTTCATACCTTCGAAAGTATTTAAGGATTTATATTCAGGCAGGAAGGCAAGAATAACAATAGATCCTATTAGTGGTGATATCATGGTGACTTAAGTGCCAACTTCGTTCGCTGGTGCACAATATTTTGCTCGATAACAAGCCCTAAAACAACTTAATTAAAAATGTAAGTCTAAATATACAGAACACTTGCCCGGAACTCTGTCCCTTGCGGATCATGGTTCTTTTTTCTTTTTCCCCCATAATTACTGAACATGTGATTCAATGAAGCAGTGACTAAGTTACGTTTGCACTGCTGCTGCTTTTTTATCAAGCCAATTTGATTTGAACAGACCTTTAGAGTTACAGAGTACTCTATCTAGGCTCTTATTTATCAGCGGCAAATAGTATAGCGATCATGTGGCAAAGCCAGGATTTATACTCAAATATATTATCTTAAGTGATTAACAATCCTTCATTGGTAATTTGTTTATTGTACTTCTTTATACGTATAAACAATAGCTAGCACCCATGCTAATAAAATATTATTTCCTTTATTATACTTAGTTGCTATTACTAATAAATTAAAAAATAGTCAATCAAGTTCACTTTTATTTTCTTTTACCGAGCGTGGAAGGAAGAAAATATTTATTAATTTTGACTTTAAAAACTTTAGGGGGACCCACAGAACAATATTTTCCAAAAATAACCAAATTCAATAACTCATGCATTGGCAGTAGTAGATATATTTTAAAAAGGCCGCAGGGGCCACGGCCCTTTTTGGTCATAAGGTATCATGAGTAGTTGATTGTTTTGAGATGAGAATGTCATGTAGATTCAAATTGTGAAAAAGCTGTTAATGAGAGCATTGATAGGCTCGGGCTTTATAGACCAATACCCTTCATTGTGATTTTTGATTGTGAAACATAACAAAATTTAAGATAGAAAGTCTATTTATGCTTTCTCAATTTATATTCTCACGCTAATTAACATTCAGTTACAATTAGCAGGAAGAATCCAGTCCAGGCTTATTAAACTAGCATGTTTCTCTAACTCAATAGATCCTATAATTTAAAAAGAGTATGGGAGGAAAGAAAGTAGGCCCACATACCAAGAAAAATACAATCCGACCAGGAAGATAGCCGCTGATATTATTCACCTGAATAATTATGAAGAAAGAGCAAAATGTGAAACAATTAGATGGAGGCATTTTGGTAGTGTATAGAGTGAAAACTTCTAGAAAATAGATTACACTCTTTCGCTCAACTTATAGCAAAGGGGATCACGACATGTTCTATTAGATTCTATTATTAAATCTATAAGCAATTAAAGCAGATTGACAACTAGATATCATCAATACATCCACACTGCACCTTCCTCATTAACGGGAAAATTTGACAAAAAAAAATGTATGACTGCTTTTGGACAGAATATAACCAAAAACAAGAAATGAAAACAAATGTGAAAATAGCTGAAGGTTAAACAATAGTTGTACTCAACTTACTTGTATCTGTCCACCATGGCCACTGACCATATCAATCATTTTGATATATGATCCTTCGTTCACTGGCTCGTAAATCTTGTAGCATAGAAAAGATTATCACTATTAGAAAAGACTATCAAAGTATTCACTCAAGTCAAATTCAATCCAAAATATGGTTCGTAAAGCTACTTTTTCATAATTATCGAGCCGAGTTTTAAAGTCCTGATATCCAGCTTCAAAATCTGCCCTGTAACACAACAACCATTAGTAATACACAATAGTTTCTGCTGCAAAGGAACATGGTACTCTATGATGTTAGTAAGCTATCATACACTTCTGCATAATCAGGGCTCTGTTGAATCTTGAGTCTTATATTTCTTTCAATAATCTGCCTATCATTACACAAGGTTTCCAAGAAAATGATCTGCCAAGGAAGATCAATCAGAAATTAATCAGTACTTCACAAATTTACAAGGGACATCCTTCTAATTGTACAAGATTATGAAGTAACAAACACAAATGAATGAATGATTATTATGGTTGTTCAGATGGCCAATTTTAGATGCAATTTACTTCATTCTTAATTTCATGCATACACGATCATGATAACTAGTCATACGGGTAACTAAATTGCAAGATAAGGAGGCTGGTGTCTCCTGTAAAAGATCAAGGTACACTATAACTACACCTCCCTGAACCTAATGCTCTAAACTTTGATTCTTTGAACATACCAACCCTAGATGTTACTCGGATGTACTTTCCTCAAAAATCTCTTAGTTGACTGACCACTTTGTGGTGATTCAGTTCAAGGATTTTGGCTTGCAAAAATGTATGCGACATTTACTAGCTCGAACAGCAAATAACAGTGCACCCCTTTAACCTAATGCTCTTAAAGGGAAACTAAGGCTCTTATGTCAAATTATGGGCACCTATTCAGCAGGTCAATGAGACCATGTTCGCATGCTTGTCTGACCCATTGAAGTCCCAAAGAACGTCAGGAAATTCGGTAAGGAACATTAAATGCCTTATTTGGTTGGGTAAAGCATGAGCTGCTTCCATTTGTGCCTTCAGAAATCAGAGACACCCCTTAGGCGATCGCATGTCTCACATCCTAGCATCCTACACATGATACATCCTTGCAGCAACCCAGCATCAAGTACATAGAGATTATATCAACACAAGAGAACTTGATCCATCATCAATGGCACTCCCACGGTCCCACCTTTCAGGAAATATCCGTAGAACATGCACAAGAGTTCCATTCTTTGGTGATTGATAATCTCAAAGCTGTTCATACAATAAGATCATACCTTGCATTTTCCTTCAGCCATTTTCATAAGCATGTTCCGTCGTTGACTGGTGCTGTTTGTGGCATCAAATATTCCTACCTACATTCGATCAGATTCATCCTCAATGAACAGTTTAAGCAGAGGTGCCAATTGTACAGAAAAGAACTTACTTGGCCACCTTCTTGCATCCAAGCTATCATATCATCCATTGCCAGGGCTGCTACCTAGTAGCACGTGATGTATTAAAACTATTTACAAGGAAACAGGTTAATAGAGTGTACCACCATGAAATGCAACATCGTCAACAATGAGTAAAAAGAATTGTTATTTATAAAGTCCTCATTGTCAGATTGTATTGGTAGTAATTACATGTTGGTCATAGATAATATGCAGCCATAGTACATACATGGCAATATCTAAAATTCTGAAGATGTCCAATGACAGAACGTTTCATCTTAAATCATAACGCCTAGAGTTCATCATATATTATCCCAGTAAGAGAATTCAAGGAGATACAATACTCATAGAAGTAAAGGAACCAGGAATAACTGTGCTCTAAAGCCATAAGACATTTTTTTTCTTTTCTCTTTTTTTCTTTGGGGGGGGGGGAGAGAATAGATGTCGCCAATTGTTAAGACATGTACTTGCACGGAGCAGTTAATAAAATGTAAAGGAAACCATACATACTGCACACGATCGCCATCCATTCACCAACATTCCCGTTACCATGAATAAATAAATCATTTGAGATATGAGTCGCGAGTTAGAGGAAGAAAAACAAAATCCAACTTTCTCATTAGATAAATTGCATATATAGATATATATATATATATATATATATATACATTTGATAGGTAAGTGTGACCCCTTGTGGTATGGAGATTGGAACCAAGGATCTCAAGGTCTTTGCATGAGTGCCCTTGCCATCTCTTCTACCCCTTGCATATATATATATATAACATCTGTCGCCAAGAAAGTAGCTATGGCTACATAGTAGCATTTGTTTGCCAAAAGTCGTTCTGCTAATACTTATATAAAGCATATTACTCCCTACGTTCTCAAAAAAAAATGTCGTGCTTCGGCACACAAGTTAAGAAAAGTTGATCAACTCTATTGCAAATACTCCCACCGTTCGAGGCAAAGAGTCCATCGTACCATTTGGAATGTTTCACTTTAATAGTCCTCTTTACAAAATTATGCTTATAATTATCATAACATTTCATCTTTACCCTCCACTTGTGTTGTAAGCTTGTTTTAAGTATTTTTGTAACTATGACCAATTCCAATGACATTAATATATCCCTTTAATAATTAGACTTTTCAAATGTGGACTCTTAAGGTGGAACGAAGGGAGGGAGTATTATATTGCAAGTGTATTTTCTTCGGCTGCCCATGTGAGGTGTGGGACCCATCAACTAAAGTAAGAAGAAAAGTAAGGGTAAAATGATAAAGTAACATCCCAGGATACGACACATATGATGGTTTGCAGAAGAATCAAGTATGCAAAAAATCCCTCTCATGCTAAGATGGTGCTACACCTTTAATTATGAATTTATAAAACATATGTTGGTAGAATTCTTCTCTGTTATAGTCTTATAGATGGCCATCGAACTGAGCTTCAATCTTTATTAAAAGACTACAACATGAAAATTCATTAGATTTTTTGCAGTTAGATAAATATGGATGCTCCTAATGCATGCGTGTCTGCACAGAAATAAATTGGCCCAAAACTACATCCACTGAAAAGAAGAACAAGTGATACACTAATAAGGGTATAATGACCTCAACAAAGAAGTCAGATGAAAATCTGACTCACAACCCAATATGAATTCAATAGAAGAATAATCCAAATTCTATAGCCCAAACCACAAATATTTAAAAAGAAATTCCAGTGGACATTCACCTCATTGCGGGCCTCCATTCCTTCTGGATTGTCACCTCGGAAAAAATCAGCAGTCTGCATCAAGAGAGATTTGCATATCAAGATTTGATAAAATTAAAAATAAAGGGTAAAAACCGATGAATCGCCTGATGATATCAGAAAGTTCATGCTCCCACAGGAGGTGAAACTACAATCTGACAATTTTGAACAAAGTCATAAAAAGATCCAGCAGATATCTGCAGACCAGTCACTGAAGCACCAGTCAATGAGACCTCTTACCAAAAGCATTTCTCTTCTAAACTCCTACATGCGTGTATCTAATATAGTAATATCTCTGAAAGGATATCTTAACAGCCAAATCAAACTCACCTTTCAGAATGTTCTCTCTAACAAAACAACACAAACTCCAACGAACCAATGATCAAGTCAAGAAAGATAATTGACAAAAATCTGAATCTGTGTAAGAAATCCTAGCTACAGTTAACTTAGGTATTGCTCACAATAAGCAGTCTTCGAACTCTATATTTGGGTTGAATGATCAAATTGCTCAATGAGCAGTCTTAGGTATTTCTCTCCATAAGCAGTCTTAGAACCCCTAGGTGCTTGATATTCTTGCATAATTAGGTTTATAAGTCAAAGTTGGTAGATTAATGAACCTTTTCAGAATAATCTTTTGTCTGGGTACTGAAAAACAAAAAGGTAGACCGCAAGATGGCATTAGTTCATTATCAGAATAATTTCCTCACTGGTAACACAATAGCCGAAAAATCACAATGATAGACACCAATTACTGCCCATTTTGCTTATCAGTAATCTTACATTCACAATACAGATCATCTGGCCAGTAAAGTTGTGTCCTCTTGTTGGAAAAATGCATGCTTCATATCATCTGATGATATAACTTGACATAAATGGTTTGAGATCTGTTTCCGCAACCACCGCAGCTATTTAACGAGGAGTTTTAAAATACAAAACTTCAGGTATCTCTCCTAATCACATCTCCTTCCTTCAGAGAAATTTTATGAGCCTAAAACACATTATAATTCTACCACCTCCACAGAGTAGCATGGCATTCAATGTTCAAACCAATAGACCGATAATAATACAACAGAGCAAGAGAGTGAGATTACAGACTTAAAACCAATAATATTATTTTAATGGGCTAGAATGATATCCCTTTTGGTATGGCGGCAGAACATTCCCCCTACCCCCAGGGGGAGAGGGGAGGGCAAATCATCTGAAAACCCCTTCAAAAGCAAAAGAACTCCCACAGAAAAATAAAAACCAGCCCTTTGGGAGTGACTATAATACCTGATTAGCTCCATGCTTGAGTCGCCGATACTGTTACAACCAGAAAAACAGTTGTTTAGTTTTCCTCGCTTCCCTATATTTTGAAGGAGCATCAAGAAAATTAAGCAGACAATCACCTTCCCAACATTGAAGTGTTTTGTGTCATGACCCAACCAACGAAGATACCTTGTAAGTTTAGCAGCAGTAAAAGTCTTGCCGCGAGCTGGCAAGCCAACCTACCATATACACATATCATTGGGAAAAAAAAGCTACATTAGTTTTTAAGATCCAATGAGAGGAATCATATAAGAACATCATTTACGCTTGCGTCCACATGCAACCTGGAAAAGAACCTATTCAGTTACATACCAGGACGATTGCCAGATGCATATCTTCCTTTGGTCCAAGCATCTGATCAGCCACAGCTGCAGCTGCGACAGCTCCTGCAGCAGCAGGCATTGAGTTCTGGCAATTCACACATGGTGAGCAATTAGAGGTACAACAACCACCACTTCGAATAGAAATATACAAAATTTACAAATTTCTTCAACGAGAAAAAGATAAATTTCCACAAACCTTGGCCTCTGAGTAAGGTTTAGGATCAATAGTGAAAGTGGTTGCACTGGCCGATTTTACTAGCCTAGGAGATCCCACACCCCTATCTACAAAAAGTCCTCTGTGACTATCTTGCCTTTGAAACGGTGAAAATGTTCCGACGGACTTCGATTCAATCATGCCAGGAGAAGAATACACCTTAGTAGGATCAGGGACTATGACTTCCATTTCCTATTTAAATTCAGAACAACACGCATCAAGTGAAAAAGAATACGTTCAAAAGAAAACGGAGGGCAAGTCTTGCAATTACAACTACAAACTGAAAATAAGAAAATTAGGTCCGGGGACAAAATGGAAGTGCAGCAAGATGAAACCCCAAAAAATCAAATGGCAATCACGGAATGCGGCCTGTAAGAACCCTAAATCATTATGCAGCATACTGCTTGCGCATATACATTTTATAACTTAAAACCGGAAAACAAGTACAATAATTGAAGAGTTGGATATGTGCTTCTAATTTGTCAGAACTACAATGAGCTTGATCCTGACAAAAGTTGTTCTTTTTTTTCTATATCAAATGCTTTGAGTTATCATACAATAAAACCTGTGGCTGAACTTATATGATTGACTATAATGCAGGCAGATTGGGAATACGCCAAAAACATTTGAATTTTGTTTGATAGGTTAAGATATAAAGAAAATACCCTCCCCATGTAGTCTCTGCAATCTCTACGTTCGAACAATATATTTAAAAATATGCTAGAGGTGCAGAATATAACCTTTCTTGTGGCAGGTCGATCAATGGAGACGCCCGCATCCTTGTAAGAATGTGGTGCACTGCCAGGAGTGGGACCATCAATATTGGAAAATACCCCACCACGCATCAGTGACCTTGGAGTCTCTGTTAAATTGGCTGCATAAACCGAACCTGAAGTTGTTGGAGCTGGGACAACATAGTGCTCAAGATCAAGCTCCAAACTTGCTGAAGAGCCATTCTGAGCAAAAATTGTAAGGAAAATGAAATGAAATTTCACTATATATTGCAATAAAATAATCAATTGACCTTTCCAAATTTTTTAACACAACATTAAAAGTCTGCCTCGTATCTTTGTAAGGGAAAGTCCAATGACGGGTCAAAAGCAAAATTTTGATACCTATGCGTGAGTACTGAGTACTAGGTTGTCCAATGGTAAAAAATGAAGGGTATCAAAATTAGGTTTGGTACTAGAGAAATACTAGTACCAAACCTAATTTTGATACCCTTTATTTTCTATACCCATGGTTGAGATGATAATTTGATACCCATGGATAAAAACCAATAGGTATCAAAATTTGGTTTTGATACCGAATTACCGATGGGGCAAGTACTACCATTGGACTTTCCCTAATCATGGTCAATGCTATGCTTCATACAGATTGATACATTGATATGGTAAATCATTCCTTGCTCAGATTTTAAGTTGGAACTCGAGGGGAACTGATAGGGTCTCGAAATGCATAATAGCAACTAGACATAGCCAATTAAAAGTAGAAACTAAGGTTCGTAAACAGTATGCAAAGCAAATGCATCAGAACCATGAGAAATTAAATGGAACAGTCAAAAGGCACTTATACTTGCGGCACCACTGCGCCATGAACATTTAGACCTTGAAGTATATTGAGAGAATAAACTTAATTTGAGAGAAATTGATTTTACATAACAAATAAAATTCACATTTCATCCATAATTCCATATATATCTCCTTTCCCTGTATGCCAATGAACTGGCTGACAATCCCTTAAGAAAATCCCCATGTACTTGTGCAGCACATGCGATATGAACATTTTAAAGTTAATAAAGAAAATAAAAAAGAACTTTTGATTGTTTTGTATAAACTCTCATTTCGTAGGCAGAACAACATTTGAATTTTCCCTCTTCTTCGTAATGACACAATTTTTAGCAAGCACTCCCTTTGAACAATTTGGAGAGTGTTTTCTTTTCTTTTCTTTCTTTTTTTGCCTTGAAGGGGTACTGAAATTCAGCTCAAAACCAATTGACTTATGAGTGGTTTGTCCCATGATCGTAAATATGGCAAGGTTTAGTTACTTGACATGAGTGTATATGCCTCAACAAGCCCCCTCACATCTAGCCGGGGTTGAGGCTTAGGACATGAATATACCCAATTAGGTATTGCATAGCAGGAATGTGGGTCAAACTCCACATAAAAAGTATGTTATGATACAATATTGAATCTGGACATCCAAATTACAACCAGTTGGCTTATGAGTGGTTTGAATCTAGCTTAGGCAAGGCGTTAATTACTAGCTGAATGTTTGTAAATCTCAACAGTGGCATGTCCCATTTATAGTCCCTTTTGCAACAACTTTCATAAATAAAAAAAGAAAATGATATTAATGGGAGATTTTATTATGATGACCATGCTTAAGGCGATAATGTAGACCTTTAAATGCTTGGGCGTTGATCAAAGCAAAATTGGTTAGAGCTGAATTCAGTTCAAGAAAAGCTCATGTCTTCTTCACGTAGAATATTAGTGCATTTCGCGCTTTGTTTGGTTGGTGCAAATAAATGCCCCTTGATTAATCTCTTCATGTATAATAGGGGATAGCACATGAAGGGGACTGACAAACTTGATATACATTAAAGGAGTGGGCCGCACTTTATCTATCTACATTATGACGGGTTGCAACAAGAAGGAGAGTATAAATCTTGAAACATTGTTGGGCCCTCGCTTAGGCTAGTAGGGTAATTGACTACCCAACGACAGCAACATCCATCTGTGGCTATAAAAGAGTTTTGTTAGCACAAATTTCCGTACCCTGCTGTCTCAAGTATTAGTCATAATTCAATCGCTCAAATTATGTGGCTAGTGGCTCAACTTCTTAAGTTGATACTTCAATATTTTACACAATGGACCATATTCATGTAAGCATATACGGAAAGGCTTTCTGACCACTAAACCCTTGGACCGTCTTTTTACGATTCACAACTAATAAAATGAACATTTAGAACTGTAAGAGTATGATGTAGGAATCATTGTTTATCTGTTCTTCTTTTTGTTTATATGTTCCATATAAAATGCATAATGTGCACATATTCCTTTTTATTGATTGTTATAAATGCCATGCACACGTATATACTAATTTGAAGCAGACGTAGACGCAAGTAAAAAATAGATAATTGCATAATTATTTCGTCGAAGTAACATCATTGATTTTGCCACGTATCAAATTGTAACATTTGTCACAAGTTATTATAATAGTCAGGGCATGCTACTAAAATTCTAACAAAACGAACTCAAATGAAAAGTCATCAATCATACCTCAGCACCCTCAGGCAACGAATTGATACTAACATCAGGAATCCCACGAACAACCGAGGGCTCAAGGTTCTCCTGATAAGCCCTCCAACTAGCAGCAAGATCAAACGGTGAAACCCTGTCGGCTTTTATTAACACCCTATACTCTAGAACCTCATCAGCATTGATCCTAAACAGAGCCAACCTTGCATCCCCCTGCAAGGTCCCCCCACTGAGAAGCCTGTTCGGGCCCTCCTCCACTATGCAAGGCACATTGTTGTACTTGGGCCTCAGTACGAACTTGAAGTCCAATGTCTCTGAAATTCATACAACAAATATTATAGTAGCTTGCATCAAATAAAGTCTAATTAAATAGTAAATCTTAATGAAATAACTAAACAAGTATGAAATAAGTACTCCCTCCTCACCATAAAAAAAGCCAAATTCCGACTTTTTAAAGTAAATTGACTGTTTTTGGCGTCTATTTTTTTGACATGCATTTACGTAGTTCGTGATATGAAGTCAAATTATACCCTAACATAGTACTATTAGTCAAATTAGTCACATATGAGTCAACGGAGAGTGTTAATTACCGTGATTAGGAGGGACAACGAAACTCAATTCCCACATTGAAGTTGATTCGCGTTCCATTGGAAGCTGGGAAAATTAAAAAAAAAGACTCAAAAATCTAAGTCAAAGTTGGAGCGATTGAGGGAAACTACATATATCACAAACAGCAGCGATGAATAATTGAAGGGAAGAAGGTTGAGCTGAGTTGAGTGGGGTAGAATAAAGAAGTTACAGCTTTGGAGGAATCCCAGGAGCCGACGAGAGGGACAGAGCCGTAAACGTGAGGGATAAGTTCGCCCTTGAGCTTATAATTCTCCATTTTGAGAGACACATAGAGCTGACCGCCGGCATGGTCTTCTCTGTCGTCGCTGCAGTGGGAGCTACTGTCAGGGTTCTTCGACGAAACAGTGCCCATCGTCGGACAATTTACCAACAACACGCAATAGTTGAAGCCAGTGGAGTTATTATTAATTTTGATTATGTGAATGAATCGTTGTGGATAGGATTAAAAGGAGGGAGGAATGACTGGTAGAGTTTGGTTTCGATAAGAATTGGGATATGGAGGAGGGAATGATGATGACGGTTGAGTTGTTGGTGGAGTTTGGGGGTTTTGTGGGGACGGAGGCTGGTAGTTGGGGCTGACTTCTATTTATTGTGTAGATAGAAGGCGCGGTCCCATACCGCCAAAGTTGTGATACGGCATTTGCCTGTCGCCGCGTGAGCCTGCAAATTGCAATGCGTCCTGGGGCTGGGCTGGGCTGGGCTGGGCTGGGGTTGGGTTAAATGTTAATCATCTTTGACTCTTTCAATGGGGTTGGGTTAGGGTTTGATCGAGTATAAAGTTACTCTATTTTAAACTAATAAGGTTTAAATCTTAATTTAGTAATTTTACTTTTGGTCAAAATTTATTAAGCTCATTTAACTTTTTTTTTCAATTTAATCACTCTATTTTCACATAATCCTTTCAAAAATAAGGGGCATTATTATCTTATCAAAGATTTTCATCCAACTTAACTAACGGAAATGACTCTAGTGATCTTATTGACTTTCGGAGTCAATCAGAGTGATTAAATTGAGGAAAAAAAAATAGAGTGAACTTAATGAATTTTGACCAAAAATATGGTGACCAAATTGAGATTTAAACCTACTAATAACTAGTTTTATACATGTGCGTTAAACGTACGGACAAATATGTGTTTTAATTAAATTATACTCAAATAAAACGAAAAGGCAATTCAAAATTAAAATAATAAATTAAGAAAAAGTAATGTTGGAGACAACAGTTTAAATAAAAATACATCATTATATTGGTAATATTGTAGATTTTGAAAAAAAAAATCTTATACACAACCTTCATTGTTTTATTTGTCAACTTTATCTCTTCATCACATATCAATACCTTCAATCCGGAATGATTTGTTATGCTAGAAACTGCAACATATTGGTCATGGATGAACACTGACAGCTTTAAGAAGAGTCCTACATGTGTTGACGAAAACATAGGCAAAATAAAGTTTTCTACAATCCGTATTGGTGTGTTTTTTTGTAAAAAAAAAAAACTATTTTTTAATGAAAATATATAGAGATGGATATAAATAAAACAAATTACTTTAATGAATAAAAAATATGATGCAATTTATGCTATCAAACCAAGGAGAAATAAAACATGCTTTTTCATGTAACCTTCAACACTATATTGTTTGAAATCATAATTTCCGGCAATATAAATTATATTCTCTCATTCCGAGTAAAGAGTCCATGTTTAAATATCATTCATTTAAAGAAAATGATATTTTTAGTAGCTCATTAGTAATACAATAACATTTTTATACATTGATTTTAAAAAATGGACTCGTTAAGTGAAACAATTTAAAATAAAATATTGGACTCTTATGACAATTCAATTAAAAAATAAAACATCATTAAAAAGAAGGAAGAACAAAATAGTATTATTAAATTGGACTTCACTTAATTAAAAGAAATACTACTTATAAAATTGGGTTTCTTAAAAACAGATGATTAGAAGTTAGAACCTAACACAAAAAAGGAACCATCCAAATGAGTAAAACCATTTTAGGGAAAATATGACCTCATTTTTCGGCTAGTAATCATATAGGCCTATTAAATATGTCAAAGGCCACTAAGCCCAGCCCGGATTGCATCAAGCAAAGTTGCGTCGTTTTATACACAAGTTAAGCTAGAAAAAAACTAGTTACCTTTGAATGAATATCCATCCTATGTCTCTCTCTTGTGGCAGAAAACACACCATCTCTTTCCATCTCGTTTAGAGTTAGAAGACTTAATCTCTTTCTTTCAGAGCCCTTATATCCATTGCAAGGGAGTTCCTTCGGGGCAGCATCCCATAAGAAGAGATGAATTCTTAACGGAGGTCATCCCAAAGTGTACATAGTCTAACCATGTCCTCGGTGGCCGTGGAAGAAATAGGAATTAGAGATTTATGTTTAACTTTTAAGGAATAATAATGACTTTCAAAATGTCATAAAATACAAGGGCTCTCATGCATTAGCATGGAAGGGAAATGCTTTGGGTACCGAAGCTAGCGGATAGAGAAGGCGACTATCAGGTAAGATTCTAGGTCTAATCAAAGACCTTGCCGTTTAAAAATTTGCTTTTATAAAGTGGTTTCCTTATCATTTAGTTAAACCCCAAGTGGACCATTGTTGCAAATTCATTGTTGTTGTTTGTTTGATGCTCATATATTTCCCAGATATGCTATTTAGATCTACTAAAAAAGTGTATACTTTTGATTCAATTGTGGAAAGTTACAATTTTGTTGTAATCTATTGTTTAATTTCATCGTTATTTTGTTAGATCTGGATTTTAACATGTATAGGTCACCAAAAAATTATAAATTATCGGTTATGAACTCCTTTCATTGAGAAATCATTAATTTAAATAGAAAATTATTTCGATTTTTAACAAACTATAGTTAAGTCTAATCTAACCTTCGAGTTAGTTCATCATTATTTATTCAGATTTAATGTTTAATAAAAATGTACAAGTGAAAAAAAGATAAAAATTTATCAGATCTCCATTTTGACCAATAGCAGTCTCTTCACAATTCATATATTCGATTTTATAGAATGCTTATATTAATAAAAAATAACAAAGAAACAAAACAGATTTTTAAGATTAAGTAGACTATAATTTTTTTTTAATTATTACATTTTTGTGTTTGCAAACAGCACTCTAGTCCAATTTAACCTTGAAAAGTTGTATAGATTAGTATATTGTAGAGTACCACTACCACATACTTATATTGGCCTAATTCTCTACTGAATGGTGAAATTTTGAACGACTTTAAAATTGAACTTAAGTTCATTTTGAATGACTTTAAAATTTAACTTAAAGCAGTGTTGGAGTGTTTAGAAAAATGGGTAGTGGTTTATTAAAAGGTTGGTGAGATTATTCTCAAATATCAATCCAAATTGGTCAAATATGATTAATGGATTAGCACTCGGACAGTAAAATATGAAAACATCAGAGACTCTTTTGAAGTAACAACACTAATGTAGGGTGGATTATATTGAGTTACAAATGGAGTATTATTGGTGATGCTTTTAAAATAGCTTACATTTGGGGGAGTTAAATAGTTGAAATATGTTTATTTACGTAACCTATAAACAACTACTTGATTGGGTAGGGGGAGGGGAACACTTGACTTTTATATCATGGGAGGTGATCATGAAGCAAAGGTTGGTCACTTTGTTTTAGTTTCTCGAGTTATACCGAAGAAGAAGTCACTTGCACATATAACTTCTTTTTTTGTTTTTTTTGAAAATTGAAAAAAGTGCAAAGAGATAACCTAGGAACTGCTTCTTGACTTATTCTTATACTGATATGAAGCGGAGGCTCTACCGGTATGAAGTTGTTCATAATTCATAATTGTCAACAGTCAACTTCAAACTTTTTCATAATTGACAAAAATCAACCTCTTGGTCACTAATGCATCAAGTTGTTGGTTCACAATCAGATGCGTAGTGTGCCAATAATGTACATCACAAAACACCAATCAGCAATTGGACAGTTGTATGAAGCGACGATTGGTGGAGTTAGGCTCGAATTTCTTGAAGGCACATCTCCAATAATCCGACGAGAAAAATAAAATGACAAAGAAGTAAATATAACATGAACTTTCTAAATTGTTTATTCTGGAAGCTAAAACCATTTTCAAACTGCTACACATAAAATTATGGTTTAAGTTGAGCATATTATATAATTAATGATATTGAAATTTTGTAGGAGAAGGGAGCACCAATTCAATGTTGAAGAAGACATGAAATAAAGATACCCGGTAACTTTGGGTATATGATTTCCATGATGTAGTAGGAGGAGTTGAGCCAATGCCCGCATGTTTATGCACCACCACCTCTTTTCTTATCTCTCATAGCCAATCAAGAGTGTCTTTAACTTTTCTAACAATCAAAACAGAAATCAAGAGACCACCACATGTACAATAGATCCATTTATACCATTTGTAATCTTAGAATTTGAAGGGCAATTTTTATTTTTTAGATGCCCAATGAAATTTGTAATTTGTATTCAGTCAATTTGTAAATTTGAAAACTTATGAGTTCTTAAAAGACATAAATGTAAGATAAATTGACAGTAAAGGCTAGGAACCTTTTCAAGACAATGAATGTTTTCAAGGCTGGTCTTATTCAGAAATCTAACAGACTTGGTACACGTTTTTATAAAATCAAAACAAGATAAACTTCCAATAAAATGTTATTTGTGTGTACTGTTTCAGCTTCCTCCGAGTTTCCTTTTTTTAGAAAGGTGTTTTAGGTGGGAAAATGTTATAATTATAGCAGTGTTTTGCATATATATATATATATATATATATATATATATATATATATATATATATATATATATATATATATATTCCAAAGTTAAGTTGTCACTGCTCACTAACATAGATATGATAATAATAATAATAATAATAATAATAATAATAATAATAATAATAATAATGTTAAAAACAAGTTTTTCTGGTCAATGGAAGACTTTATCGAATCTCCTACCATAATTCAACTTTGTTTAGGGTCCAAAATTTGTATCAATGCACTTTTGTATATATAAAACCTATTGACATTTGGAAAAGATACTTCTTTTGTTTCTAAATAATTGCCCATCTTTCGTTTTTGTTGGCTCTAAATAATTGTCATCTATCAAAATTTTCTTTTTTAGAAAAATATTTTTACCTCTTTATCTTTACTTTTTGTATTTATTTTAGTTATGATCATATGTTAAAGAGGATTAAAGAAAACCACACTAATATTTATAATAGAGGTAATTACTTTTTCTTAAAAGACGTGTGGGGTAAAAAAAGACTATTATTTGAAAACGGATGGTGTATCAAAATGCTTCGTCTTATCGATTTCCGTTCAAACCCTAACATGGGTGCTGACCTGTATACCAATGTAGCTAATTTTGCCGACATGTGTATCATTTTTATTTTTACCATTGAAGATATCAAAATCAATGTATTATTGATTATCTATAATACATTTAGTATTCATGAAGACCAATTGGTACCAAACAATTTTAGTACGAGTAATGTTAGGGACACTTTAAGAGTACTTCAAGTGGTGTACCAAATGATGTGCCACTTAACGTAGTTTGAATGGGTCCATATCTTTTACTTACTAACCCAACATTAGTTAATTTTAACCCAATTAATTAACAAAATTAATCTTAATCAGTTTAATTTCCCCAAAAAATAGTTTCCAACCAGTACAAACCTATGCGACGAGGGGCGATTCGTCTTCTTCTATGGCGCCGACTACAACATCTCATTCCAAGAATCTAATGTATCTCATTCCATGGTTGTTGAAATAATCCCTGAAATCACTCTTGTTGTGAACCTATCCTTTTACTATCATACACAGTGCACCATCATCTCCCTCAACGAGCATTGATTTCGGGAATGGTCAACAGTCCAATACCTCTCATTCTATGGGATTGTCACCGCTTGCAAAAGGTATACAGCTGTAGACATTTTTCCGTTTGTTGTGGAATGCTCTTCATCAAAATAGACTAATATACGAGAGACAACCTACTTTTTGAATTACATGGCTTTGTTTCTGTAGCCTAATATGCATTCATTATATATAAAAATCACAATAATTCTTTGGGAGTGATTAGGGGGAAATATCATATGCAATGTGGTGAGATATATGGAGATATGTATAATGAGATATTATTTGCGGTAGCGTTTGCTGGGGCAGAGAAGAATAGGAATCACTCCTCATTAGCGTAGGGTTTGTTACGGGTTGGAAATTATTTTTGGGGAAAATGTCAATGATCTATATATTATAAAACAGTTAGGTAATTGACTAGAGCTATTCAGAGATTGAGATTAAATTATCTTAAAAAATTAACGGTTGAGATTCACCATCACATTCACATGTGTGAGTAGTTATTCTTTTTTAACTTTCTATTTTTTCTTTCCCTATTACAAGTCACCCCCTATAATTAATATTATGAGCAGTCGCACATTTTTCTTCTCCCTATGTTTTATCTTCATATTACAAAGTCACACCATGTGATTAAACTTCTCAACAGTCACCCCTTATAAAACATCAATCCCTCAACTATCACTTGAAGCAATGTACCCCTCAACTGTAACATTTTTTTAAAAAAAATCGTTCATTCTATTTAGGCACTGTCATTTCAATTGACGAAATCAGATATGCTGGCACCGTGTCATAGGCACGGACATGAAGATCTAGTATCTATAATATAAAACAGCTAGGTAATTGACTAGGGCTATTCAGAGATTGAGATTAAATTCTTTTAAAACATTTAACGGTTGAAATTCACCATCACATTCACATGTATGAGTAGTTAAACATTTAACTGTTGAGATTCACCATCACATTCACATGTATGAGTAGTTATCCATTTTTAACTCCCTATCTTTCACTCCATATTTTTCTCTCCCTATTACAAGTCACCCCCTATAATTAATATTATGAGCAATCACCCTTTTTTCTTCTCTCTATGTTTTATCTTCATATTACAAAGTCACATCATGCGATTAATCTTGTGAACAATCAGCCCTTATAAAACACCAATCCCTCAACTATCACTAGAAGTAATGTACTCATTAACTGTAACTTTTTTTTAAAATTACACCTTCTATTTAGGCACTGTCATTTCAATTGACGAAATAAGATATATTGGCACCGTTCCAAAGGCACGGGCATGAAGATCTAGTATATATATAAAAAGAGTGGTGCAACATTTGGAAAGTTCCTGCCAAAATGAACTTTCCAAAAATGGCAACACCTTTGTTTAGTTCAAAACTCATTAATATCTCGCTTTTTGATACTAGATATTGTTATTATTATTAAGTGGATAAAATAATTCAAAATCTTTCACATTTCTATTTATCTTTAGTCAATTGAATAATATAAAAAGATATAGGATGAATCGTGTATAAATACAGTATATATATAAATAATTACAAGATTGTTATTATAATAATAATTTTTTGCTACCATTTACTCTTAACAACATAATCTCAAATTACTAATAAAGAAATACGATATCAAAACAATAAAAATAATTAGCTAACAATTTATTTCATTCAGCTGTATTTGGATGCATTGAAAGAAGCATAGTCTCATGAATGTTCATTTCTCGAACACATTCAATGATGACTTCCAATATAAATATGGAACTTTTCATTTGATGAAGATAGTAAATCATGGTTACTTATTGATCCTTATGTAAAATGAACAAAATCTTCTTAAAGATACTTTTGATTGGCCCGAAGAGATAAGAAAAGAAAGAGGTGGTGGTACGTGTGCCGATAACTCCCAGGATATTTGAGGACATTGGTTCAAGTTATTTAAGTAATGTTGATATTCGTCTGGCCCTGCTACATCGTGGACAATGATGAAGATATGAGAGCATCAGCCCAAGATATTGTAAGTTACTAGGTAATTTATTGTAAACTAGTTTTTTTAACCCGTGTGTTAAATGCACGTCAACTAAATTATACATAAACAAAATAAGGAGAATCAGTTTATTAACAATTACACATAAATATATCACTAATCATTATAGATTATAAAAAACTTCCTTATACACAACATTTGTTGTCTTATTAGTTGGGGTTTTCATCTTCACCGCATATTAATATTTTCAAACCAAAATAATTTGTTACTCTAGAAACTACGACATATAATTGTTCATGGCTAAATACTTTTTTTTTCAAATAGAGACCTACGCGCAATTATTGAATTTGACACTTGTTAATTGTCATTGCATATGATACCAGCAATGTAAATTGTCTTCTCTGGAACTTGAAATACAGTCTTACATCGGATAGATTTAATGACAATCTTGGAATAAAAATATTTTCTCCGACATTGCTTCTTTTCAAAAATTTTATTTCAACAATATAATCCTCAATATTTATGATGATTAGTCTAATTCTATTGCACAACCCTGCAGCATGGTCAATGTTTCTCAATAATTCAAGTAATTTTAAGTGTCAATTCATGGTCTGACACCTCGAACACTTTATACTATTCAAAAACTCTATATAATAAATGTTTTCGAACAAACTTGAATTTTTTCCGCCTTTCAAATAGAATATGAACTCAAATAAGTTCTTCCTTTTGAATGATTACTTTTATTAAATTATATTTGTATTTTATGAATAAAGAAAATTTTGAGAAGAAAATAAGCTAAAATCAAAATAACGAAATTATTTTTACCGTTAACTATTATTTTTGTCTTGTAAATTATTTTGATTTTAATAACTTCCATTATATTTTTTTTGTTTTATTGACTTCGTAACTATTATTTTTCTTTTATTTTTAAGAATTAGTTTTACGGAAAAAATTTGTTCCGTAATTTTTTTTTATTATTTTGCTAACCTTAGTTTAAATTGTTTTGTTTTATTGACTCTGTAATTGCTATTTTTGTTCCATCAAATATTTTTATTTTACTAACATATTTTTGTTTTACATAACTATTTTTAAGAATTTGTTTAAAACTTTTGTTCATTAAATTATTTTTTGTTTTATTGACTTTGTAACTATTATTTTTGTTCCATCAAATATTTTTATTTAACTAATGTATTTTTGTTTACATAGCTATTTTTAAGAATTTGTTTTAAAATTTTGTTCTATAAATTATTTTTATTATTTTAGTAACCTTAGTTTAAATTGTTTTCGTTTTTATTGACTATGTAACTATTATTTTTGTTCCATCAAATATTTTTATTTTACTAACGTATTTTTGTTTTACATATATATTTTCAAGAATTTGTTTTAAATTTTTGTTCCGTAAATTATTTTATTTTACTAACATTCGTATTAAATTATTTTTGTTTTGATGATTTTGTAACTTTTATTTTTATAGTGGCTTGTTCCATAAATTATTTTTATTTTACTAACCTCTTATATTTTTGATTTCTTAACGCTGGAACTATTATTTTTGTTTTAGTTACTATTTTTTATGTTTAAACATAATTAAAAGAGATGATGGATGATGGTGATGAGAGAGAAAATAAGGAGAAGACGGGAGAGAAAAAAAGAAATATAACCAGAGAAGATAAGAGAGAGAAAGAGTAAAATGGTAACTGAAAAGTTAATAATTCAAAAGTGAAATTTTTGAGGGAGAAATCTACCCTTATTATTATATATATATGAACTGTCTGGCCCAAAAGGCCCAAACACAAGTCACATGCCTGGCACATTGCCCTTAGGCACAAGCAGAGCACGTGTGTGTCAAGCACCAAGTCAACACGTACAGCGAGCTGGGGGCTCACCCAGCGGGCAAATAAATAGCGGGGTTCGGCACCCAAGCTTCGGCCAGCGACTCACCTGCTCAATTATATAAAGTAACGGTCATCCAGTACGTGGGCAGTTATTCCCTTGAAACTCGCCTCTACATTCATGGTCAGGTCGTTATGATAAACATGACAATTAATATACCACGCCATGCACGCCATTACATTTAATGGGAGGTTACTCAGTCTCCGGCACAGGTTATAAAAACCCTTCGAAACAAAGGAGGGAGGTACATGATTTTCATACCAAGGCAAAACTCTGTCAATTTGTTTACTCAGTTGACTGTTAAACTAATTCTCACGCCAGAGGGCTTTTGCAGGGAGTGCCCCTGCCTAGTTTACTGTTGTTGCTTGCTTTACAGAGTTGGGCCTTGGAGATTTCGGATAGATTGAAAGCCAGATATCCAGTCAGAGAAGCCCAGTGTGTCCTTGATAATTTTGGACGCATCAGTTGGTTCCTTTGCCGGGAAACGCATTTCTCAAAATATTTGCTTCTTGGTAACTTGAAAAATTTTGATCATGGCAGAAAACGGTGTTAACGATGGTAATCAAGACGAAATACATACTGCAACTCTAGTCTTAACCTTCCGACTGGCAATAATCCACCACCTCATGATGCCCGCCACCAGCTTAATCAACGGCGAGGTTTGGATTCCTTAGCCAGGAGTGCAGTGGCTGCTGTTGGCTTGGCCAACGAATTTCGGGAGAAGGCTTTGCGCCAGAGGGTGATATACTTGGGGCAAATGCATCAGTTGAACCTGCAGCTGATTGCAATGGGTAAGCCATATTTTCCCATTGAGTTGGAGCCCCTACCTGGTTTGCCCGCACCGAGTCAGGTAGCAAGTGGGTCAATGACCGGGGGAAATCCATTAAATCCAGTACAAGTCCCCTCACAAAAACCTGAACGAGAATCCAAGGGACGAAGCCAGCAAGAAGACCAAGCTAGTCACAGAGTTGTTCCTAATGTGCATTCTCGATTGGGACCCCGAGTGGGAGACGATTCAGCATAATCTCGCCGTCATCGTAGATAACCTTCTCCACGAAGGTCGCATCCCCGTCGTCCTCGTTCACCATCTCCGCGAAGATCGCATGCTCGCAATCATCACACTCCATCTCCTAGGAGGTCTCATGCTCGCCGCTATCAAACACCTTCTCCTAGACGGTCACAAGTTCATTTGTCACATCAGTCTAGAGAAAAGAGGGAGTTGCAACAGTCAAATGCACAGAAAATTTTAGTGGCTAATGAGCCAGTGCCTCAGCTCGCAGGTGTAGCCCAGGCACAGGTGGCGCAGGCCGTGGGCGTTGCCCAAGCTATGGGACCCTCACAGGCCCCTCTTGTGCCAGGGATGCAGCTTCAGCTCGCGGGTAGTTTGCCTACAACCTTCAACATGCAAGAATTTGAGGATTTGAAGCGCCGAATGAAGGCTTGGGAGCAGGGCAAGGCTTTAGATGGAAATTTTCTGGGTACGTTGGCTAGTCCTTTGGCCCCTTAGATTGAGAATGCACCTCCAGCACAAGGGCTTATTTTTCCAAATGTTAAGGAGTATACAGGGAAGACAAAGGCGAGAGATTGGCTGATGTCTTTTGAGTCCCAGATAGGTCTTGTCACGTTAGACGAGGCATTGAAGATTCGAGCTTTTGTGGGAGCACTACAAGGGAAGGCACTGACTTGGATGGGAACTTTTCCTCGCAGATCTATCAATAATTGGGCTGACCTACGGACAAAGTTCTTAGCTGACTTGGGACCTCAGAAGCTATTGCAAAGACAAGAGATGACTTGTCTAAGGTCAAGCAAGGAGCCCATGAATCAACTGCTAGTTATTTAGAGTGGTTTACGAAGATGCTCGAGCAAGTTCCTGGATTGTCCGAGCAGGAGGTTACTTTATGTTTTAAAACAGGTTTGCTCGAGGGAGAAGGCGGATTGAGATCTGAGTTGAGCATGCGAGAGCCCAAGACGCAGGCTGAGATGTTGATGAGGGCTTAAAAGTGGTGTGCGGGGGAGACCGCGAAGAAGGAAAGTGCCGAGGTGAGGGGAGCTGGGGCTAACCCCAAGGGTAGCGGCCAGGGTGCAGGTGGCGGTTATAATAAAGACAAGTCGCGGTATGATTGCCCAAGGGAATCTCTTCGAGAAATTGATCTCACCTCGCTCAACACATTGCGGGAAGATATAATGTACGAAATTCGAGATGAGCTTCCTCGGCCACCGCACATGAATCCCAAGACGGTAGATTCCCGGGATCGAACTAAGAGGTGTGCCTATCATGATGATTATGGGCATACGACGGAGGAATGTTGGCCATTGAAAAAGGCCATTTAAAAGTTGATAAATGAAGGCCGGTTAGACCGGTTCAAGAGAGATGGAGGTAACAAGAGGAATGCTCCCTGGAGAGATGCACCCCCAATTCGAGGGGTAATAAATGTCATTATGGATGAAGAGCCCACACCCACTCAGCTCGGCAAGCAGATTTACTCTTTGTCAAAGGTGGTAGATCGTCCAACCGCTCTCCAAGCAGGGGAAGAGTCAATACAGTTTACTCGCAGCGAGCTGGTGAGGTAATGTGGCGGGGGAACAATCCTTGATTGTTTTTGCTTTGGTCGATGCCTGGGTTGTGCACAGAATTTTGGTGGATACTGGAGCCTGCGGAGATATGATGTACTACTCTTGCTTACAGGGCTTAGAGCTGAAGGATGAACGCCTTAAGCCTTATGCAGGGACTTTGGAAGGCTTCACCAATCATAAGGTGCCCGTAAAGGGTACAGTCGAGCTGGAAGTTTTCATCGGTGAAGGCAGCCGCACTGAAAAAGTCACCTTTATGGTGATTGACTTGAAATCCCCATATAACATCATTTTAGGGGTGCCGAGCATGACCAAGTTCCAAATGGTCGCTTCCATTCCTCACTAGTGAGTCAAGTTTTACACCGATCGAGGAGTGGGGGTATTGAAGAGTCAACCCTGGGCGGTCCTGGAGTATGTACGGGATAGTCAGAGGAAAAAGCAGAAGTTGACTTTGGAGGATGGCGAGCAAAAAGTCACCATCAGCACCAAGGAAAAGTCTCAAGTAACTGTGGGACCTTCAACTATTGTTATGGTCAACGAGGGCTTGGAACCAGATGAGCAACATGATCGGGAGGAGGTCACTTGTCCTTTGCCGACATTGGGGTCGGGGGGACAAGCCGAGCAAGTTGTGGATATGGAGCTAGACCAGCTTGATGCAGTGGAGACTCAGGCTGAAGGAGAAGAGAAAATAGAATGTGACACACTCCAGATGCGGGATGAACCCGAGTTTACAACTCAAGACGAGCTTGAAGAGGTTGTCATTAATTTTGATTACCTCGAGCAGAAGATAAACATTGGCAGAGCATTGTCAACTGAGGCTCGGGCCAACTTGGTTAAGCATCTCCAGGGTAGCTTGGATGTGTTCGCGTGGAGGCTAGAGGATATGCAAGGGGTTAGCGAAGATGTTGCAGTTCACTGCCTTAGCGTGGATCCAGCTTTCAGGCCAATTCAACAAAGGCCCAGAGTGTATTCTACAGAAAAGGACAAAGCGATCAAGGAAGAGGTAGAGAAATTGCTCAGTGCAGATATCATTGAGAAGATACACTATCCGACCTGGTTGGCTAATGTAGTCATGGTAAAAATTAAAGTCAAATGGAAAATGGAGGATGTGTGTGGATTTCACTGACCTCAATAAAGCTTGCCCGAAAGATTGCTATCCTCTTCCTCGTATCAACAAGCTAGTGGATGCTATAGCAGGCTTTGAGTTCTTGAGTTTCATTGATGCATATTTGGGGTATCATCAAGTGAAGATGAGCGAAAAGGATAAAGCCTTGACAGCGTTACGAGCAGCAGGTGGGCTCTACTGCTACAAAATGATGTCATTCGGCTTGAAGAATTCAGGAGCTACTTATCAGCGGATGGTGAATAGGGTCTTTAGCTCGCAGATCGGTAGAAATGTGGAGGCGTACATTGATGATATGGTGGTGAAGACCAAAGGGCATGATCATACTGTTGATTTGGGAGAGACCTTCGACAATCTCAGGAAAAACAACATGAAGCTTAACCCGAGTAAATGTGTATTCAGGGTGAAGGCGGGCAAATTCTTGGGATTCATGGTGAATGAAAGAGGTATCGAGGACAATTCGGAAAAAATTAAGGCATTGGTCACTATGAATCCTCCTCGCTGCATCAAGGATGTCCAGAAGCTTAACGGCTGAGTTATAGCCCTTGGTCATTTTATTTCCAAGTCGGCGAAAAGGTGTCTGCCATTCTTCAAAGTGCTTCGTGGAAACAAAGGGTTTGAATGGACAAAGGAATGTCAAGAGGCTTTCAAACAGCTGGTGAAATATTTGGGACAGCCTCCGTTGCTAAGTAGTCCGGTCCTCGAGGAAAATTTATTTGTGTATCTCGTGGCTACATAGCAGGCTGTGGCTGTTGTATTAGTTAGGGAAGAATATAATCTTCAAAAGTATGTGTATTATGTTTCTAAGGCCCTCACTGAGATGGAGGGACGTTATTTTAATGCAAAAAAGTTGGCTTACTCGCTTGTTGTTGCTGCTCGGAAACTTCGAGCTTATTTCTCTGCATACCCCATCATTGTGTACACAAACACACCTCTAAGGAAAATTCTGCACAAGCCGGATTCTTCTGGTCGCCTGCTCACCTGGTCGATTGAATTGACAGAGTTTGAGATCGATTATCAGCCTCGGCGGTCAATTAAAGCACAAGCCCTAGTAGACTTTGTGGCTGAGACTAGTTTCAAGGATTCATGCGAGAAAGAGGTTTCTGCCCAGACTGCCTCAGCGAATGTTTCTATTCAGCGACCTCGTCCAGATTATTGTTGGGAGTTACATGTGGATGGCTCGGCTAGCAGGTTTGGAAGTGGAACATGTCTTGTATTAGTTCCACCCAAGCAGGATGTGGAGTTTGAAAAGGCTTTGCGTTTCAAGTTTCCAGCATCAAATAACCAAGCAGAGTATGAGGCCTTGATCGCGGGGCTGGAGCTCGCGCAAGACGTAGGAGTGCGCGAGATAATAAATTTCTGTGATTCGCAGTTGGTCGTGAACCAAGTTAAGGGTGATTATGTTGTCCATCATCCAGTTCTAGTTCGCTACTGTACCATGGTGAAGGAGGTTTTGAATGATTTTGATTACTGGGAGCTGGTGCGAATTGGCCGCGAGGATAATATGCGCGCGGACTACCTTTCCAAAATGGCCGAGGATGAAATTCAATCTTTGCATCTAGGGGTCATGATTAAGTACTTGGAAGCCCCAGTAATAGAGAAAGAAGTCATCATGGACATTGAGCCTGCTGCGAAGTGTTGGATAGATGATCTGAAGGCTTACATCGAGCAGGGAACGTTGCCCGAGGACAAGTCGGAAGCTCGGACTATTCAGAAGCGGGCATGTCGATATATTATTTTGGATAAAATTCTTTATAGACGATCATATACTAGGCCTTTGCTCAGGTGTGTACGACCAGAGATGACCGAGGGCATATTGGGTAAAATTCATGAAGGAAAATTGTGGAGGACACCCGGGTCAACGGTCTTTGGCAGAAAAGGTTTTGGCTACAGGGTTTTATTGGATTACTTTGAGGCGAGATGCAGAAATGTATGTTCGGCAATGTGATAAGTGTCAACGCTATGCCGATATACCCCGGTTACCTTCTACCGAGCAGACTCTAGTGGTGGCATCATGGTCGTTCGATGTGTGGGATATAGACCTCATAGGTCCTTTTCCATTGGCTCGCTCAAAGTTTAAGTACGCAGTGGTGGCTGTTGATTACTTCACTAAATGGGTAGAGGCCAAGCCTTTGACAACTATCAGTGAAGTCAATGTGATCGACTTTGTGCATGAGCATATATGGTGCCGTTTTGGGGTACCCCGGGTAATAGTTTCTGATCATGGGACTCAATTTTCGGAGAAATCACAAAAGCATGCGAGCAGATGCGTGTGAAGCATTGACAGTCATATGTCGCATATCCTCAAGGTAATGGACAAGCTGAAGCTGCCAATAAGCAAGTCATGCATGCCCTTAAGAGAATCTTGAAGATAAGGCAAGAAGATGGGTGGATGAATTGCCATCAGCTTTGTGGGCGGTTAGAACAACAGTTAGAGGGCCCACGGGTGAGACAGCTTTTTCTTTGGCTTATGGAATTGAGGTCATGACACCAGTGGAGATGTATTTGCCCAATTATAGAGTATCTCATTATGATACAGAGTCCAACATGGTAGCTCGGGTAGCCGATCTTGATTTGGTGGAGGAGAAACGGTTGGAGTCTAAAATGCGAATGGCTAATTATAAACAGCGATCAAAGGCCCACCACGATAAAAGGGTCCGTGGTTGGTCATTTGCTGTGGGCGAGTGGGTTCTCCGTAAAATTGAAGCAACATGCCATCGAGCAAAATGAGGGAAGCTTTCTCCTAATTGGGAAGGTCCTTTTCAGGTAGTCAGAATTGTCAAGGAGGGGACTTATATGTTGCGAACAGAGGAGGGCATCGAGCTTAAACATCCATGGCATGCAGATCACTTGAAGAAATACTATCATTAATTGGTAGTGTGCAAGCTATTTATCTTTTTCTCCTATTTTGTAAGTTGGGATGAAATGAATGAGCATACATTGGCCTTCATTTTTTGATTATCTCGCTTACGGCGTTTAGCGCAAACTCGATTATACTTTTGGCGGGCAGGGGAGCTTCCTTGCCCGGTGTAAAAGTTGTTGTTCGAGTTTGGTCTAGTGTTATCTCGATTATTCTCTTTTTCTCAAGTACATGGTATCTCTGCTCGTGAAAAAGGGTTGGTGTTCGAGCCAGTTGCTTCGATTATGCTCCTTCACAAGTATGAGTTATCTCAACTTGGGTGAAGGGGTTGTTGTTCGAAAGTTTTGCATTTTTTTATCTCAACAAGCCTGGAATGGGCTTGCTCGATTTAAAAGATGGGTTTTTAAAATAGTTGAAACATCTATGAGAATACGAGTATAGACAAAATATGAGTATCGATGTTAAAAGTAGAAACGTTAGATATTACAGGCCCGAGGATAAAATAAATTGTTTTGCAAGGAAACAGAAAATGAAAGCTCAGATGTGCACTTTTCATCCAATAAACAAAAAATGCAAAGGAAAGTTCAGCTTTGGCACGCTGGCCGGAAGAAATTTAAGGATCATCAGGGGTGGTTTGATCGATGCTTGGGATGGGGTCAAGAGCATTGCTTGGCCCTGCCTCGTCAGGAGTACGTGCCATCTGGGCTCCAAGGTTGTATACCCGTTGGAATTCTTCTTGTAAGGCCTGAGGGACCACCAGACTAGAACTCTCCAGGTCCTCAGCAATTTCCATGAGCTGGGCATCAATGCCACTTGTAACTCACCTGGACAAGATCCCCTTGAGCACACGTCTTATAATGCGGGAATGCTCCTTATAAGCCAAAAGTATCTATGACAAATAATCATGGGATAGAAACGTGTTCTCAGAAAAAGTGTTGACTAAGGCCCACAAAGGGTAATCTATTCCCCACATGTTCCGGATAAGAGAACTCACATTCCCCTCAATAAGCAGCATGTCCATCAGAGGACAGTTCTCATCAGGAATAACATGCTCTCTACCAAATTGACGGAGAATTCGGTAGGGCAGATAGAATGTGGTCTGACGGAGACCAGCCAGAATGACTTGAGCATCAGCCCCAGTGAACAAGAAAAAGTTCCGGATCCGCCAGTGGCTTATAACCCAAGCTATATTGAGAGAGCCAATGTGCAGAGAATACTCGATCCAGTGGCGCTTAGTAAAAAGGTTATTACGGTAATGGCCACGAGACCCATAACCCACAGGTGCATACATCCCTCCTACAAGCTCAGGAGACATGACTTGATTAAAATGTTCCTCCAGCCACATATGTATCAAAATAGGGTTACCAGAGGAAAAGGTCTCCATGCCAGTAGCATAAATATCCAGTCCAAGTAAAGTCTCAGCCAAGATGACAGGGACAATATTTTCCCGGCATTCCCGAGCTTGCAGCACCAAGTCAACCACCCGAGCATCAATAATTACGGGTTGGCCCACCAAAAAATATCTCCCCAGCATACACAAGAAAAGAGCAGCCATCCTGCGCCGAGAATATACTGGCTCGTCCCTGTAGTCAGAATAAATGGTGGGGAGGATGGTCAAGTCAAAGCTAACCCCATTGTAAAAACCCGGAGTTCCACCCCGGCTTGAACCAAAAAGTTCCCTCATCGCCATAAAGGGACGTCTCCTCATAGACAGAACAACAATTAGTCTGATGGTCGGCATGCCTACCATAGCGCAAAATTCCTCAAAATAAAGGCACATCTTATTCAGGGAAAAGTTGAACAAGTGGCAGGGAACATACCAAAACCTAGATGCTACCCTCAGCATCTCCCAGTTATATGGAGGCCCCACCATCAGAGAACACAACGAAAGCCATACACATGGTCAAACCACTCCCTTTCCTCTTCTCGCAGAGAAAATATCCAATAATTAAAAGGGTCTCATATAGATCGATGTCCAGAAAGGTGTTAATTGGCTCACCCATTTTTGACAGGACATGATTTATTTATGGATTGAAAAGAAAGTTAGGAAAAAAAGCCCAAAGAAAGACAACTCTTGAGCACTATGGGTCTAACAATATGGTTACTTGAGAGAACTGAAGCAACTTAGATGGGATTTATGAAGAAGAGTTGAGAGAAAGCGAGATTGTGTGAAGAATGATGCCGCTTCAGTTCTCTTTTATAGTGAAAAATGAAGGAAAACACCCGACACTGAAACAGTGCATCAACAGGACCAAAACAGGAGAACCCAAAAAAGACTTATGGGTGGCCCCACCCCCATTTATGGGCGCTGCACCCAAAAGGACCTAGGGCAGCGCCCATTTCTACCCTACGCTACTCCCGAATTCATTCCAAATCTGCCTAGTATCCTGGTTTTGCCCCGACTGCTCTCACTCTTCGTAATTTTTGGCCCCTGTCTAGCCACGAGACGTGTAGAATCTACGAGGCTAGGCGTAGCATTCACGAGCCTTCAGCGGAAAACATACCAAGAACAGAAGGGGCGGCTGCCAATCCTTTCCTTGCAGAGCATCGGCAACCCAATAAAATTTGAAGGTGTATTCCCCTAATCCAAAACCAAAAATCATCATTCTTAAGCATAGTGTGTCTTTATAATAGATAAATGGTACATTTTCTTTTATTTATGCATCTTTAGAATAACAAGTTAAATAATTATGCGTCGTAGAATAAAATGCATTGCTCTAAATAAAGTTATGGTAAAAGTAATTACAATTAGTGAATAAAATACAATAAAAAGGCTACTTGGCTCGTGATGATCTGCTAATCTCTAAGCCTCTACCCAAGACCCGAGGATCGGTTCCGCCAGCCCTATACTCTTGTCCTCTCATCCTGGTATGACTCGATCCGCCAGCTTCATCATCATCATTTTGGCCCCTGACTCGACTCACGGTATCGTTGCCTCGACAAGAAAATTCATCTATCGCCCTTTGATATAGTTTGGCAAGGCCAAAAAAGCCTTTCACCACCTTGCGATAGGATGGGACATCCACCTGAAAAAGAAATAGATATTAGTCCGAAAATAATAATAATGGCAAGTCTGAGAGAAACATAAATGAAAAGAAATTATATACCACGCGGGCTCTCTCAAGAATCTAATATGGCTCCGGGATATCGACATCAGGCAGAGCTTCCTCAACATTTCTTCCCCCACGAGAGTATCGAACGGTGGAAAAATCTCTATCAGGCATAAAGTAATCAGCCTGAGCATCAGGAACAAAAAGTGAAGGCGTAGGCCTATCTACAGCGTCGGATGCACGTTTAGCTGCTACGTAATAGGATGAAGCACCGTCCTCAGAAACTTAGCATAAGGCATAATAAGAAAAGCCTCAGGGGGAACAATATACCTCGCCAGACACTGATACCGGTTGGGCATAAAATCCAGAATGCTTGCCCATGTTGGTGGCACTGGTGGTGTCACTGGGCCCATGCGAAAAAGATAATGTTGCATGTTTACCCCTTCACCCATATATAAAGAGCCGTGCATAATGGACACCATCAGGAAGAGACGGTTGTTCATCTCCAAAGAAGTCAGATAAAATTCAGTCAAGCCCCTCCAAGCTGAAAGACTCACCAAGTCTATGCGAGAGCTAGTAATCCTTTCTCGTACCATCTCTATGGGCAGCCTGGAGGTATCCCGATCATCCTCTACCCGGTTACCGTTCAAATATTCTGCGAGGAAGGGCGGTGCATGAATTGTTTCTTAAGTGGGCAAGGAGCGAAACCAAAGACTGAGTAGTCCCATACCTACAAAGAAAAAGAGACAGCAAAAATAATCAATAAATGAGGCATATATTCTAGCAAGTATCCAGAAGAAGAAATGATTAAATCAAATGAGTTACCTCCCAGGCCGGAGAAAAATCATTGAGGTTGGGGGATTCATTGCGACTGGAATGGTCCATTGAAGAATAAAGCTCGCCTAAGCCCGCCTGTCCCCAATTAAATTCAAACACCCGGTACAAGTCCCGGAGACATCCCAGAATACATACCCGCAAGGTGGTGGCCGAATTTACAACAATGGTCGTCCCCAGAAAGAAAAACAGGAACGCTCGGGTCACACGAATCATAGCCTTGTAGTCATCATTATCTACAAGCCCCGCGTTATGTTCAAGCCACCTCTTTACACTACGGATACGGATCTCATCCGAGCTTTTATAATCTGCACAAGGCCCAATAAATCTTCAAACACTTCATATTGATGACAGAGGTCGAAATTTGGTGTCAAATTCCTACCAATACCGATAGGAATACCCATGATCGCAGCAAAGTCACAGGGAGTCATAGTAGCTTCTCCCCAGCTAAGATGGAAAGTATGGGTGGTGTCTCACCAGTACTCCCTCAAGACCTCGTGAACTGATAAGTAACTGCGAAAGTGGCCAGCAGCCCGCAAAAATGTCGCAAAATCAGTCTGTTCTACCAAGATCCTCGCCTGCGTCGGCAAGGAATCATATATGTCAGCCATTTTCTCCGAACTAGCCCGAATCCGAGTTATGGTTTTTCGTGCCTGAAGGAAAAAAAACTCATAAATAAAAAAAACATAAAAGTAGTTTAATTCATTTCTTTCATATCATTTTATCATGCATGCCATATTTCATTTCATTACTTATACCATATTATATCATGTCCATACTCATTATGCCTTTTAGAATATATATATATATATATATATATATATATATATATATATATATATATATATATATATATATATTCATTGTCAGAATACCAGCATCTGACAACATTTCGATTCAATGGAGGAATTTCCCGGCATCTTTGGCCTGATTCCGAGTCTACATGAGCCTTTCCCTTCCTAAATCTTGAAGAGGAATCCATTTGGTAAATCAAACGATTGATTTGAGTGAAGAAATTAGAGAAATGATGAAGAAATTGGAAAGAAATGGAAGAAAATTCGACAGCAGCAACAATGGAGGAAATGAGTTTGCTTCTACCTGCTACCACCCGTGATGATAAAAGGGGAGGGGAAGTTTCCCTTTCCTCCCCTTCAGAGTTCATTTCAGTAACTAAAGCCCCAAGTTTGCCCAAATTGTAAATTGACCCCTGATGTCTTAACGGAGACTTAACGGAAGTAACTGTTTTCAACAAAGTTAACGACCATCCGTCCAACATCCAATGACTCAATGATATCCTTAGCAGAATGCCAACATGCAAGCGAAAGAAGAGTATCTGCATTTTACTTTATCTGTCACATGCATTTTATGCCATGCCTTTTCATTTGTGTTGGGAGTCCTTCACACAAGGGGTGTGAACCCCGTGTTTTTTTTTGGGATGATCGATGTTTTTTATCATGTGTCCCACCATCGTGTTTTGCGAGGGTTCGCTCTAGAATACGATGCTTATTATCAAGTGTCCAATCATCGTGTTTTGCGAGGGTTCGCCCTGGTAATACGATGTTTATTATCATGTGCCCCACCATCGTGTTTTGCGAGGGTTTGCCTTGGAAATACGATGTTTATTATCATGTATCCCACCATCGTGTTTTGCGAGGGTTTACCCTAGAATACGATGTCTATTATCATATGTCTCACTATCGTGTTTTGCAAGGGTTCGCCCTGGAAATACGATGTTTATTATCATGTGTCCCACCATCGTGTTTTGCAAGGGTTCACCCTAGAATACGATGTCTATTATCATGTGTCCCACCATCGTGTTTTGCGAGGGTTCGCCTTAGAATACGATGTTTATTATCATGTGTCCCACCATCGTGTTTTGCGAGGGTTCGCCCTGGAATACGATGTTTTATTATCATGTGTCCCACCATCATGCCTTTGCGAGGGTTCGCCCTGGAAGCACAATATCCCACCCAGAGTTTGTTGTTAAGTTGTCGGCATAAGATGAACTACGTTTCGTCTAATTCCTGAAAAGGATACGTAGGTAGCCTACTTAGTAGGCACGACCATCAGAGCACTTTCTATGCATCATATTAGCTCCATTCCCATCAGTCCATTGCATCGTAAGAGCATGAGATTAAATATTGCATCATAAACTATTGCATGTTACATTCTTCCCTGTTATAATTTCCTCGAAATTAGGGAGTCTATTTCTTATCAACGATGTTCGTTTACTAGTAAATTTCGGTTTACCCATAAACTTCATCGTTGAGGGAATCTGTAGACACCCCAATTTCGTACCCCTGTTTATGACATTACATAAAATATCAAGACCTGTTAAAAGGACTAACGGATGTCAGGTTACAGGGTTAAAAGTGCAAAAGGACAGAAGAATTAAAAAAACTGTGAATTACAGGGGGTAAAAGTGCCAAAAACAGAAGAAGAAACAAAAATGGGAGCGACCTATAGCCATTATGGGCTCTGCGCCCATAATGCCTATAGGCGGCACCCAAAAGTCTCATGTACACTACTGCAAATTGCTTTTGGTGCAATTCCTTCAGTGCATGGTACAAGCATTTGAAGCTTGTAAGATAATATCTGATGATCCTTCGCTGTTAAGGAAACCTAGCTCTCAGCCTATAAATACAGGGCTCGGCCAGTGCCCAAACAACGGAAAAATTTACGGAGAGAAAAGTTACGAGTAGTTATGATGTGAGTTTTCATATCCAACCTCGAAGCTTTGTTAGGCTGCCAAAATCTCCCTTAAACACATAAACACTCCAGCCAAAGTAAACCTTAGTTACCTAACTAAGTTTCCACCTTATTTCACCGGTTCCAAAATCACAAAAAGAGCAGTTGCCCTGCCTGAATCCACGTCAAATCCAGCCAAAGCAAGCAGTTGCTCTGCCCGATTTCAAACTCGACAACAACAAAAAGCACGCAAAAGCAGGCAGTTATGCCGCCTGGATACCGAGGTGAAAAGCAACTAAAAGGAGCAGTCACGCTGCTCGAAATCCAACGATAACAACAACAAAAAAAAAGACTCCCTCTCCTTGATGGACAAATCGATCATACCCTAAAGCCTACCCATAAGAGAAGTTGGTCCGGGATAAAACCCTCACGCTTCAAGAGGTAGGTACCCTAAAATATTTATTATTTTGTCTTTTTAATAGTGCTATTTAAATAGTAAAATACCATGAAAATAAATTGTTATAATGCTAAAATTTCGGGTATAAATAGCACAAAAATAAGTCGTTATTATGGCCTAATTTTTATAAAGTATTATCTGCAACTCTAAAATGAGGCTGTTGTAATTTTCTTTATTTCTTTTGTTATATATAATTATAAAATTAGGCCTAACTTTATAAAAAAGTTGTTAAATTTATAAAAAGAGTATATTCAGCAAAAAAATTATTTTGAGTCCGAAAAGGCGAGTTGGATGCCTAACCCCTTTCCAACTCGTAACTTAGCCTCTGAACCCTTACAAATCTGGTATATTTGGTTTTTCTTTGTTTATCCTTAAAATAAGGATGACGACTCTGTTATTTATATTTTGAGTCCATAATTGAGGTCGGGCGTCTTCCACGCGCTTTGAAAAGTTTCGAAACCACCCTGCCCTTTTAGTGGCACGAATCCGATTAAAAACGGGGCACTCACAATCGTATAACAACAGTCTTCTAGAGATTGATACAATGTGCAAAGAATAGTTGAGATAGAGATATGATGAATACAAATCAAACAAGACAGTATGCAAGGATGTAGAAGTGGTTCGTATTATAAAGTACTACGTCCACTACCAAAGTGGTTAGTTTTGGATTTTGAAAGGTGTACTTGTTTTATCCACTAGGTGAGTAAAAAGGACCACTAATGGATCGTGTACAAAATAGTTTTCAACCAAGTGTTTAATGATTGAGGGGAAGAAGGTTCAATAAAGAATTGGGTAAATGAAGAGCAAGGTTTTGAAAATGGTTAGGACAGACGGCTGAAGAGTGAAATGTGGAAGGGTAGAGAAGGTCTGTTATGGAGTTAAGTTCAAAAATGAACTTAAAGGTGTCAGTAGATGGTTTGGAGAGAATTTGGTGAAGGTTGCGGGAAATGTAGATGGGTTGAAAGAATTGAGAGATGAGAGTATAGAGTTTTGGGAGGAAGGTTGTTTGAAAGAGAAGATAAGAGATGTGAGGGTCAAGAGTGGGGACACAGAAGGCTTCTGGTATTTGGTTGGAGGAAGAAGATGGTGAGGCTGGGACTATGGCTAGAGAGAGGTCGGGTGAGTGATAAATGAGTTTTATACTCATTTATTTAGTATTATTCCGGCTTAAACTTTGTTATATCTCGGGGTTTTTGTTGTCTAATATATGTTTTAGTGTTGTTTTATAGCTTCAGGGACTTGGGGAACAATTGTGCACAATATATGCACCGTATGCTGAATTGAAGAACTTCAGGGACCAAAGTGCGAATTGCTGAATTGTTGAAGTCATAAGCTGAAAATCAGCTTATACCCTTAAGGAATCTGCCATCCCTTTTTGGGCTTCTTGGAGTGGGCGGCCACTTTTGGTCAAGTTTTAGGGTTTTATTGTTTTGTTCCCCTTTACCATAGTTATCGTACAATTATTAGGTATAAATATATCTCTTGTAGGTCAGAAAAAAAGGAGAGGAGTTATGTATTATTTTTCTTTATCTATGAATAAGGATTCTCCAAGAATGGTTCAAGGTTTTGTACTTTCAATTATGTGGAACTAACCTCATAATCTAGGAATTAAAGGTAACTTGTATTGAATTCTTTTGTTATAATTATTAATTATATTCATTCAATTAATGTTTATTAATTAGATTACCTTTGGTCTGCATTGAAACTCTCGCATAATGACTGCGTTAGTGAATTTGTAGGCTCTTGGGTATAATGAGCTGCACGATCCGAATGCATAAGTTATACACTGGCCACCCTAATTGATAAATAGATCTTTATGATTTCCTGATCGGGCTAAGGTATAGATCTAGGTTCACGTGTGTTCTTCGTGTACTTAATGGACCCTTAATTGTTATGTGGACGGATCAAAAAAGCATAGCTGAAACGGGGTACTAAGCATTGCAAGTCGTGATCCAAGCGTCCCAATCTTTATATTTGTGAACGAACCCGTAATTGATTAATACATAAGATAGACGAACATAAGATGGATATATAAGTGAATCTTAATTCTTAGGCATTTTACAAACTTTGATTTATCTCATATTTACATGCTTTGTTAAATTAGTTTATTTTATTACTTTCTAGTTAATTTAATAAAACCAAAACCCCATTAGTTATTAATTGCTTTATTTTGTTAGATTAATTAAATTTAGCTTTAATCAAAACTCAAATCTCTGTGGTTCGACTTTTACTTCCGCACAACTATACTCCGTTTGACTCGTGTACTTGCGAGGTAAATTTATAACACATAAGTGAGGAAAATGGAGAAGAAGGATAAAAGATAGGGTCAAGGGACGTAGGAGGAGAAGGAGGGTCAGTTGTCACAGACTTCTTGAAAAGTCTTCACTTTTTCTTTTTGGGTGCGTGGGTAAGCTCCTCCTCAACAACAGCAGGGATTGTTGAAGAAATGAGTGAAAGTGGTGCTGATGGCTCCTCCCCAACAGCAACAGGGTCTGCTGAAGGAGAGAGATTAAAAGATGGAAAGTACGTCATATAGGATGAAGGGTTCTGAAGGTGGAGTAGGTTTAGGTTTACGTTTTCTGGTGCGAAGGGGAGCTGGTTCTGGATCAGCTTGAGGCTCAACAGATGCTTGAGCATGAGGAGCAGCAGATGTAAAAGATTTCTTTTTCTTTGAGGGAGCAACAGAGCTGGTAGAAGATTTCATTTTCTTGGTAGGAGGTTCCTCCTCAACAACAGATTGCTGTCTCTTGGATTTCTTTGATGGTGGAAGAGAAACGTCAGAAGCTGTAGCAGCAGATTTACCTGAAGAGACATCGCAAGACTTAGCAGCATCCTTCTTCAGCTGGCGGTCCAGCTGTTGGGCTACCATGGCATCAACCATTGTTTATGGGTTGATTTTAATGAGCACAAAGGGAGGATTGACAGGAGTGATTAAGGGGAGAGTTGGGAGACCTTGCTTTTTAAGTTTGTCATTCCTCATCTTGTGAGTAGAAGTGATGAAGGTGTTGGTGAACTGGATGACCTTGGTCACCTTTTTTAGTTCGAAGGGGACGATGTGTTTGACAAAGGATAGGTTGTTGTGTAGAAACACATTGATAAGCCTGACAAAAGGCCTCTTTTGTGAGAGGGACGCCTTAACACCATCAATGACATCACACAAAAGGTCAAAGATGATGGCAACCCAGTTGAATCTTATATTAAGAAGGACTGCTGCTGTGTGTGTACTCCAGTTGATCAGAAGTCATGATGTCGTGGGTGTCATTTTTGAAAATCATACTCTTGTCAATCAGATGACTCTACATCATCGAAAAGAGCTCTCTTCATTTTTCCCTGAGGTTATTTGGGGGTGCTTTCACCACACATGTAGGACCAAGCTGTGGTTTTCTCTTCGTCGGTTAGCTCAGTTGCGCCATCAAATTCTACTCCAATGATTTTGGCAATTCTTGATGCCATGATGGAGATAGATACTGAGTGAACCGTGCCAGAGATGGAGGTCCGTTTGTCGTTGATGGATACACTTTGGTAGAACTCCTTAGTCAGGAGGTTGATGTAGTTGGTGTCATCTAAAATAAATAGAGGTAGAAGCCTTGACTGGTTCAGGTCATCTACAGCCTTGACACCAGCAGCATAGGCAAAACGGAGAGTGCATCAATGCACATGCCTGGATGATACATAACATAAGGCTGTGGGGACTTCAACTGCAGGAGTCTGTTATTGGGCAGTTACAGGTTCCGTAGTAGCAGAAGAAGAAAAAGCGCTAGCTTTTGTAGATTTACCCTACAAAAATTTAGGGAAAATTAGGGCAAAGTTTTGGAATGCAAGTGAAATTCTCAATTCGGAAGAATACATAAAATTGGAACTCAGAAATTGAGGAATTTCAATAGTCTACTGAAGGAAAATGAACACTGTAAGACGAAATGTAAAATGTATACAGTAGATAGTTAGTGTGAGAAATTGAAGAAAATTCATGAGCAATCATAAAATTTTGTTCGAAATGTAAGAGAAATAAGCAGTGATAGCTCTTGAACAGTTAAGAATGGCAGATATTAATACAATAAAATTTATGAATCGTGGTGAAAAAATAGAATATGAAATTAAACTTAGAATTGCGGTGCAAAATTAATATAATGAAATTTATGAATCACAGTGCAAAAATAGATTAGAAAATTAAACTTTGAACTGCAGTATAAAAATAATGCAATGAAATTTATGAATTGCGGTGCAAAAATAAACTAGGAAATTAAACTTTGAACCGCAGTGCAAAAATAATGCAATGAAATTTATAAATCGCGGTGCAAAAATCAACGAGGAAATTAAACTTTGAACCGTGGTGCACAAATATTATCTAATTCATTTTTGTACTGCGATACAATAGCATAAAAAATCAGTTTACGTCTTCTACGTTCTTTTTCAATCTTCTCCGTCGTAAGTCGATCCACATTTCGTTGCGCACAATCATGATTTTCGAATTCAAAGTGTGTTACCGGAGCTGTTGAAGAAGACAATGATATTTTTGAAACAATATTTTGAAAAGTGACCTTTTGCGATTGAAAAAAAGAACGATAGATTTTTAAGATTAAAAACTTAGAAAAAATGACCGATCAAAATTTTCCCTAGATTAAAACTTTGAAAAATTAAATAGCCCATAATTTTTCCCAAAAGAAAAGCACCGTGAGTCTGTGAAAGAAGTGGGCTAATTTTGCAGCCAATCAAGGCCCAAACTAACTGGAGTAACCGGGTAACCTACTCGCAAAGGCTATTAGGGCTTCCTTATAAACCTCACAAAGGAACCCTTAAGTATTTCATCCGCCACTCCCCCTGTCCCCCATCCCTCATTCTTCGTCTGCAGCCGTTGTTTCCAGAAGCGGCACTAGAAGCTAGCCATGAGAGCCAAGGTAACGTCATCATTTCGATTAGCTTGTTTCGAATCAACTGTTTTCAATTTCCATCACTTATCAAGTAAATTGTTTGTTTCCTTGAAAATTTTCAGTGGAAGAAGAAGCGCATGAGGAGGTTGAAGAGGAAGCGCCGAAAGATGAGACAGCGATCGAAGTAAAATCCTAGAAGCCCCTTGATCACCGATCAGCGTCGTCGTCGTTCTCGTCTTCGTCTATCCGTATCGTGTCTGTTTTTTTTTACTTAATTAGGTTTTGTCGTAAAAGTTTTTTGGTCGTTTAAACTTCCGTATTTCTGTTTTAATGGTACTTGTTACATTTTGGTACTGGATTTTGTTAAACACCAGCTATTTTAATTGACGATCGTTTTGATGAATTTAGAAATACTGTTCTAATTTACTATTGTAAATTTGGTCGATCTGTTGTGTTGTTTGAATATGTTTTCTTTAGCGAGAACTGAACATTTTAAATTGATATTATTTTTTTGGGTTGTGAATTCATAGCACTCTGAATTAATTATGTTCGAGGTAGGTCATTGGCGTTATCTTTTTCTTTCCTAGGTTGATTTTAGGTGTCTGTCCACTTTTCTCGGTGTTGACTTTTGAGTTAGACCTAGCTCACTGATTCTACATGTTATGCTGCAAGTTGAAGTTGATTCGATGTGTGTGAGCTTCTGTTAGGCGTACTTGTAGTGTGTGTAAAATGTTTGTTATTGGTTTTTGCATATATAGTTGGGGCAGCAGCCAGCAGGCATTGAAAAATATGGATTGAGCATCCTGTGTTCAATGAGTAAAGGGGATAGCATTGCTTTATGTGTGCGTGTTGTGTGTACTTGAATGTTATAGCTTTGTTTGCTTTAGTGTGACGCAGCATATATGAGCAGAATGGCATTTAAAGAATGTTATATTCATGTTTGATGGGTGGGCTGCTTACATTGTGCTATAAGTAGAGTTTAACTGGATGTGGAACAGGTGATTGAAGGCCTATCCCATTTTAGTCTCTTGGATAGTGGATACTGGGTTTTCCAATTTTTTTCTTTCATTTTTTGCTTGAAAATCTATGTCAAATGTTAGTTTTGACCTGGTTTATGCAAATTTGAGTATATTTTCTTTTAAGTTAATTTTTGGTTTAAATCTCAATTTGGTCACCCTACTTTCGGCCAAAAATCATTAAGCTCACTCTACTTTTTTTTTCCCCAATTTAATCACTTTACTTGACTTCGTCATTCAATAAGGTCACTTGAGTAACTTTTGTCTGTTATGTTGGATGGAAATCATTGAAAAGACCAAAATACCCTTATTAAGTTAAAGGGTTTTACTCTCAATGTTAAAAATTGAGGGTTCAAACTAAAAAATAAAAACTAAACATTACAAATAAAAACTAAAAAGGGTATCATCGATTCCAATTTGATCATCAAACCCATTTCAATTATTCCATTCGATTCTTTCGATTCATTCACCAGTAAAGAAAATCAAACCCCAAAATTTGTCAAAGCCATTGTTACCGTACACTCTCCCGTGGTGGTACCATTCCGGCCACTTAACCTCAACAGCATCCCAATTGGTAATGGAAACTCCACAAAGAAACCAACTAAGTCGAATCCCAAACAGGGTTTTGGTGAGAAGAAGCTCCCTGAAAACAAGATCGATGAAGAGATTGAAGAAATTGAGAGCCAGATTAGTCGGTTGGCATCGAGATTGGAACTGCTGAGGCTTGAAAAGGCGAATCTAAATGCAAAGAATCTTAAGAATGAGAGGGCGGTGGCTACGAAGTTCATGCAGCAAAGCAGTGTTACATATCCAGGGAACAATTCACCACCAGCCATTTTGATTGGAGATGATGGCGATAAGTGGTGAAGTGAAGGAGGCCGGCTGGAAGGAGATTCGGCTAGTAAGGAGATGGGTGACAGATCGATGTGCAGATGGAGGGGAGAACAGGAACGGAAGGGCCCATTGATCAAGGAGATCGGAGCGAGGACAGTGAGAGGCTGGATGGGTTCGCTTGTTCTTGGCCGAGATGGAGGATGGCGTGTTAGGTGATAGGCGGTGTTGGCCGGATTTGAAGGTTAGGTCGAGCTACCATGAACAACGCTGGATCTGATCTGGGTTGTTGATGGAGGCGATTGATGGGGGCGGCGGCGGCCATGGGGGGCTTTGAGGAGTATTTGATGTCACAGTGAGATCATGTGGAACTGGAAGCTGTAGGGTGAAGAAGAGATGGGAGATCCTAGTGAGCTTGTGATGCCTAAGACATTGGAATCCTCTGAATCGTCGTCCCTGACTCGATATCTCCATTGTTCCAAGAATTCCGTAAGGTTAAAAAAGCTAGTAAGGGTATTTTTGGATTTTCATAAAATTTTTAAGGTTTCCAACAAAATAATTGGATGGAGTGATGAACTTGATATTTATGTCCAAGTAAAGGGATTAAATTGGGGAAAAAAAAAGTAGAGTGAGCTTAATGACTTTTGGCGGAAAGTAGGGTGACCAAATTGAGATTTAAACCTTAATTTTTCTGTTGTGACTGTTGGGGAATTGAGATGACCCAAGTGTTGAATTTTTGAGCTTGCCTTGACAATTCTAATTGAGCTCATGTCGAGCTTGAGCTTCATTCGATTCAAGTAGCATAATATGGCAAGGTGAGCCTCAGTTCTTTTGTCATACAAGTGCCAACGCGACATGGGTAGTGTGGAATTCTGTAAGTTGTTGAGAATGCCCATGTTCAACGATTTAGGGATGCAGCCTATGTAGTAGGTTTGCTGATTAACATGCCTCAAGCAGTCAAGCCTGTGTTACAGAGGAGATTAGCCAAGTAACATGCCTCAAGTTTGTGTTCTCTATGTTCTATCGTACATGCACATCTTATGCTTCTTTTGGTGAACCTATTGTGGGTGCTTGGATGTTTTTGTCTTTATTTACTGAATAGGCTGGTGATGTAGTACTGATATGTAGATGTAATACCTGCTAGGATACAAGTATGACATTAGTCAAGATATCATGTAGTAGGTCTGTTCACTTGTGCCTTAAGCTATGGCAATACTACAAAGATTATCATGCCTTAGGTCTAGGTCTGTCCTATTTTGGGCATTTAGAGATTAGAGATTAGATTAGAGAAGTATAAGTAGTGGATATCCAACTGATGGATTATCTTTAGTTTGAAAGTGATGGCTGAAATCAGAGCTTTGATCTAGTTTGCCCGACCAGTATATACTCTTTATCTGAAAACTTGCGTCAATGAATTTAGCCAAGGGCTTGGTGTGTTTGAACTTTGCTGCTATTTTTTATTAGGTTCATGTCAAGCTTGAGCTTACTCCCACCGAGGGACCTATGTTGAAGCTCGGTTACTTTACATTGTGATATGAGCTATAAACGAGGCAAACCCTATTGTTACTTGTCCCTGCCAAGTAAAGTAGAGCCACACATGTTCATACCCCAGAAACTAAAATGATATTCGAGCTCAAGTCAAGCCTGACACTTGAGCTGAGTGGGGTTTTTAAATAAGCTTGGAGCTTGAGCGAGCTCGATTTATCTGATCTCGTTTAACTGTGTTTAACCTTTTTTTTTTTTTGATTCTGGCAGCATTTTACAACTTCTCACCTGCTATGAAACTGCTTTCAAAGCAAGGGCTGAAACTTCGTCTTTCTAAGAGAATCCTGTTGGTCAGCTATGAGAGTGAGCAGGCTTGACGCCATAAGTCAAGCCCTAAAATGTGTACATCTTATTACTTCAAAAAATGTGTTACATCTTATTACTTCAAAACTAATAAATGAATGAAGGGGCAAGATGAGTCGATGCAAGGGTTACATGTAACCACTCTCCATATCAGTTTCCACCACACAATGTGGGCATGAGTGTGGGATCAGTGTTGGACTCATCAAGGTGGAACTGGGTGAGCTATGTCCGACCCTTTAAAAGCATAATTGGACAAGCCAACTCAAGATTTTCAGTTAAGTTTGTGAAGATTTCAAATAATAAATTATCAGATTGCAACTATTCTTGAATAGACTCCCAAACTTCTTATGAATTTCAGTCATTTCCACATTATGTCTACGATATATAATAGCACATAGCACATAGCACATAGCACAGGGCAAAAGTGGGGGATAGTATCGAAATTGAATTATAGATGGCTGATTGCCTGATCGTCGGTGAATATTGAATGGAAACATCATTTGATGGGGAGAGGATGGCTGCTGATGCAGATCCATAGTTCTCATCCTCTGTGCAATAAAGGGAGGGGTGTTCTCATAATCTCATCTCGACGTTATTGCTTAGTAGCGGTGATTTGTGTAGCTTTGTGTCCGGACTCTCCGTGAAATCTTCAGCTATATATTCTATTACTCACCTTGAGATAATAGATTAGATCAAAGTTTCATATTACATCAACATATATATCTGTGCTCCATTTAGTAATCAGATTTATGTAATAGAGCTAGTTTGGTTAGTGGATTTCGGAAAAATCAATCCAAATCTGGGATAGAATAGATGCTAGTCTTTTGACAGGCCAGACACGAGAAACTTATGCAGAGTGTTCACCAAATGCATTCCACAGAGAAATTTCTGATGAGGCGATTCAATTCACAAGATCTTTACCATACTCCGTGCACTATGCTTCATCTTATAATCAACTCCATCATGTCTTTGGTATTTAGATAGAGCGCTACTGTCTGTAAGAACATGTTCCGACCTTCTTTAGCTCCTCAAATGCATGCATTGTATCCGCATCAAACCCTCCTGCAAACTGGAAGGTTTTCTGGTTAGTATAACAGTAGAAGGCAGAAGCAGTTTTAAGATTTTTTTTTTTTTTTGGGGGGGGGGGGTTAAATTTAACCTGGTGTACTCGGAAGGCAAATCTGACGCCTTGAAGCAAGAGGTTCTCAGTTTGTAAGGCCTCACAGTACTGCAATTCTTTAGCTATCCTTTTCATATATTCCTTTGCCAATGTCAGTGAGCTTAATTTAATCTGTTGAAAAATGAGAGGAATCCTAATTAGCAGGAAAAATGTGAGGAAGAAAACCAGCAACATGGATGTGATGCTATGTAAAGTTTCACTATCTTCTCTTTTTTGGGTATCAAGCAACTACCAAATTTCAGCATCTACTCAAGTTAGTGGCTTTACTTGTGGGTATCTGATAAATGTGTTGTATCGGTTGACAAGTGCAAGAAAACAATAGATTAGGTTGATCATTGAAGTAAACACATATTGGTTGTTGGGAACCAATATTTTTTAAGTGTTCCCTCCATCCCAAAATATGTCTTCTCTATTACATATTTGAGGCGTCCTAAAATATGTGTTTCCTTCTATTTGTGAGTTTTTAAGCCATTTGTTCATATAATACCCTTATTATTTGTGGGATGAAACAAAAGGTCCTATTGGTTTGACACTACTAAGGGATACTTTGAGTTTAGAGTTATTAAAGCAAAATTATATAGGGTTGAATAACACCTTTAAAACACTTGTTATTCAACACGAGATATTTATTTTGGAACAGAGAGAGTATAGTAGCGAGTCATATCCCAAGTCTTGCAAGGAGTTATCTTTCCTATTGTGTATCTGGTTTTATAGATGTATACTATTAAGTCTATTATTAGTAAAGTTTTTCTGTAAGGTTGGTTTATTACATACCCGCTCTATTTCGGGTAAAGAGTTTACTATATATATTTTTTATTTTTAAGGGTCTATTTTTAAAAATTAAAGCATAAAAATATCATTTTATTATTAATAAGCTACTAGAAATGTCATTTTCTTAAAAAGTTTGACTTTCAAAGGGAGCCTCTTTGTCCGAAAGGGTGGGAGTATCTAATTATTTTTTATGATTAATATACCCTGTTTAAGTAGTTATGGGTAAAGTGCTCCTGTCTTCTTGACCTGACATGCTTCCTAGTAAAGCTGAATAGTGAATAGTGTGGCACCTACCTGACCAATCACTCCTGTGTCAAGAAGCCACTGCCAAGGAATTTGAAGTTCCTTGTATTTCTTGCTTGTACCATCTCGCATCCTTTCAATGTTGCTAACGCTCTGCTCCATCCTGAGAATGCACGTACAATGGACTTAATTAATTTACTAACTTAAAAGAAATGAGTTACTAGCTGAAATTCTTAGTGTGCACGTACTTGCCTGTCTTGTAATGCTTGCATTCTCCTTATTGACTGTGTCAACGACTGTTTTGGGTCGTTTTTAAATGTGGAAACTTCAGATTCAAGGCTCTTGAGGTCTCGGTAGCTGAAAGCAGCTTCTCGCAATGTATCGGCTTTTCTTTCTGGCCATTGTGGGAAGTGCTTCAGTACTGCCCTTTCATCAACTAGGCAGGCCAGTTCTCCATCCAGCCACTTCACAAATGACTCCACATCTGCAATATCTGCAAATGCTGCAGTCTGGACTTCCCTTGTTAGAAAATCAATAAGTTGCCCATGTCTTTCAACATCCGATTTTATCTGCCAGGGGATAAAGGGTGTCGGTTAACCAAGTAATTTAGACAAGGATTTATGTACTTATCAAAAAACAGTAATTTAGACAAGGATTTATGTGAATTTAGGTTTGCTTCAGTACTTACAGCTGAAAGATAAGTCGAGCGATTCTCAATCTCTCCGATCATGTCACGAGAATTTGTAGCTGGAAGACTACCTATTGCATTGTTCTTGCTCTCCTTGTGACCGTCTCTCTTCATTAGTGAACGGTAGAACTCCATTACTGCTGGCACACGACGCACTGCTTTCGACCCAACCAGCTTTGACGGAGGTGGCGGTGGTGGAGGTGGAGTCAATTGCTGTTGCAGTCCATGTAGCGGTGTTGTTGATATCACTTTACTCCCATTTACTTCATTGGGGAAGGGAGCAGATCTTGTTGGTGGGGTTGGTGCTTTTGCAGGTTTTTCTTTGATGCTTCCAGTTTCTATGAAGTCTATCTCTGGATTCAACTTCTTCAAAGGTAGGTTTTGTTCTGGTATGCCAACTTGAATGGAGGACTTGTGGTGCGATTCCTCTAATATTATCTTCCCATCCATGGAGTTCTGTAACTTCTTCCATAGCATTGATTTCCTCTCGGTATCGTGTGCTTTGAGCATATTTACTTGTGATCTGAGGCGAACCATCTCTTGTTTAAGCTCTTGATTTTCTTTCTCCAGTGAATTGATCCTCCCCAGCGAAGCTTCAAGTTCTCTCTTTAAGAAGGCGACCCCTGAGACATCATCATCTCGAGGCATTTCGAGCTGTTCTATTTGCTGCGAATGGAGACAGGGTAGATGGGAGTAGAAATGTTTGGGCTTCCCACTTTTATTCATGTGCTCGCTTCTGAAGCAAGATATTCGATCTCACCTAAACTTGATAGCTTATACTTTAATACCCCTAAGCCTCATAGGTTGAACGATTGCTGATTTTGGAGCTGGAGGTATCGTGCTTAGTGTGTGCCACAATTGGGACACTTATGTAAAACATGGGTACCACCCGATTGCTCCCATTTCACCCGGATTTGATTTTTTTTTTTTTTTGGGGGGGGGGGGTTATTGGTTGGAGATTTTTGTATAGTCATCTGTCATTTAAGTTGTGTGTGTAGTGGCTATCTTAAAGGTAGTCAAGTTAGGTACAAATTAATTATGAGGCCAAGATTACAACTATATATATTTGTGTATTTTATTGACCAAATGTTGAGATTATGCAGATCTACCTTTCATATCTGTCGAACCCTTTTCAAAACAGATGAAATGTAACTGACTGCCAATTTCAACTCTCTGTTTTCTGAACTCTCTTTACCACCAAAAGGTAGGTGTCATTTGTAGTAACTTGTGGTTGTCATTAGTTGTAATTTGTTTTGATGTCATGCGTTAGTAATGGAGTAAAATATAGGGAGGTTAGGCTTTCTATTTTACTGAAAGATACTAATTCTCACAGTATTCTTTACTTGTGAAGCAATACTTGAAAAGTGGCAAAATTAAAGGGTAGAAAAACCAAAGGCTGTGAATGCCGACAGTTGAAATTGTAAAGAGAAAGATGCTTGCCTTGATTTTTACAGTCTACCCAAATGCTCCTCTTCCTTTATTCACTTCCATGTATCACCCTTTTCCTTTCTACATGTGTAGAGGAGGGAGCAAGAGAGATTATGTGGCCGTGTAGTTGATTATTAACTCACGAATCAAGATTCCGTGGAGAGCATCAAGCATGCAATTAGGTGACGAAGAAGACGTAAGTTTAATGATAATCAATGATAACATGGCATCGCCGTGTGTGGAACTTATACTAGTGGTATAACAAAAACATGCATGTTCGATATGCAAGTCATTTCTTAGATGGTATTAAGTTTAAAAAACACGAGTAGTCACTTACAGCAGTAGACTAGGCTTGTGGTTTACATTTTCCTGTTTTTGAGGAAATTTTGATTTGTTAAGCCAAGTATGTAAAATTGTTCGCACTTAGTTAGGGTAAAGATTTCCTTTTAAGGGTTACATACTCTCACTCTACTCAAAGTTGGAGGAAGAAGCAGTTTTTAAGTTGTAGAAGTACTGAAGTAGCTATAGTTGGCAGCCTGGCAATGCTTTGCTTTAGTTTCAGCTTTCTTTTTTGGGAGGGCCCATGAAAATGGTCATCTTTATCTAAAGAAAAACTAAACAGAGTTGCCCTTATGGTGAGGAAAACTTGAGGGTATTGGGTCGGGTCCTAATTATTGTATGATGAGGATTGCTAAAGTTGGTACTTATTTGGCATTTCATTCATTGATTCATATTGGGGGTATGCCCTAAAGACCAAGGCATGTTAGACTGTTAGTGGTCTTGGTCTCCTTGTCAATTAAGTTGGTCAAAAAGGAGCAATTAATAGTCCTTCAAATATGGGTAACCTGTTTTCGTTTTAGACTTGATTGATAAGGTAGTTCGTTTCGCTACAACGGAGTTGGAATCTTTCAGCCTTACTATTACAATCAAAGACCATCTCGATCAACAAGTCATAGTTGCCGTCGGCCCTGAAGAGATGATGACTGATTGATAGGCCAAGTAAAGAATGATCGGTTTGTAATATTTGTAGTAGCTTTAATGAAGAAGAAGCAGCAAGTATAGTATAGTATACCGATTTGTAGTTACTACTTACTAGTTAATCAAATTGTTTTGACAGAGGTGACCCAATGTCTGTAATGCGTTTGGAGCAGTGAGGCTTCCTTGGAACACCCGAGCTTGTACGATGTTTAGCTGCAAAAATTGCATCTACTAAATTAACAGCAAATTGTGTTATCCAAAACTGGGAGTCTTAGTCTAGCATTGAGCTGTCAAGGTGGGTTGGCGGGGCGGGTCAACCCACAACCACTATAACCCACCATTTGGCGGGACGGGCCGGGGCGGGCCAACCCATGAAATGTGGTGGGTCGGGAAATTATCAACCCAACCTAACCCATCTTGGGTTGTGGGTTAGGCGGGCCAACCCACCAACTTTTTTCCTAATTAATTTAAATAATAAAAATAATCATAAATAACACAAAAAAATGTCACAATTCATTAAAAAAATTATATTTTCTACTATTATATTTTTAATAGTGTTTTCTAACAACTTTCTCTAATATTTATAGTATAAAATGAGAAAAAAATAGAAGTAAGAAACTATTTTGTCATTACTCTTTTTGTATGTTCTTATAATCATTTTTTCTATAAATATTGCGGTTAATATACCTTATTCTGACATCTTTAATTGTTATAAGTGTCATTTTTTGAATGAATTCAAAATCATTTACTAATATTTCAGATATAAAAAATAATCTTACATTTTGAGCGAAAAATGATTTAAACTAATTATTTCAAACTTATGACTTGGTTATTTGAAACTAGTATATGGCGGGCCAACCCGCCCCGACTCGCCCCAACCCACCTCAACCCGCAACCCACCGCGGCTCAACCCATTTGACACACCTCCTAATGGGTTTATATTTTCCCAACCAACCCATCTTTTTTAAGTGGCAGAGCGGGCCAACCCAACGGACCCAACCCATTTTAACAGCTCTATTGGAAGCTGAACTAGATTTTTGTCAGTTGGATTGTAAATTATGATCTCCTCAGGCTATGGAGGTTTTGGAAATGCTTAATGACATTGATTAATATGATCTTCACTTGGAACAAGTCTCAAGGTCACCAAAAAGGGCAACAAAACCAATGAGTACGTCTTTTATAACACCGTTTTATGAATGTTAATTCGTAAGAATGAGTCTATTTTTTCACAACTCAGCTCATCAACACACGGTGGATCGAGTAAAGAGAACCTTCTTATAGAAAATACATGCATGTAACACGATCGTTTTTAAGTTTTTGCCATATTAAATAGACCAAAGACAAATAAGGTAGCCAACTCCTCTTTTAAGGTTTATTTGACATGTTTCTCATTGGTTCTAGTCTACTACTAGTTGTAGACTTGGTGTCATTAATTGCAACAACCATTAACTCCGTCACTCTCTTTTGTTTTTCTTAACAGCAAAAGGATCGAACTAGAAAATAGGCCAAAGTATGAAAATCACCCCAAAGTAACCACCCAATCCCATAATGCCCCCCAATGTTAAATTTTTCCCAAGTTCATGCATGATGTTTCCATTTGTCCCATAGTGCCCTCCCGTCAGCTTGCTTACAAAGGTATTAAGTGGGCACATGTTCATACACGTGCTTGGACAAAATTGTCATTTCCAACCTAATTATATAGAATTTGAAGCTTGTGAAACCTTCTACATCACTTCTTCTTCTACCTCGCCTCGCTCTCGGTCTCGTGATTTGGCCTCCCGGTATACAATTCAAAGCAAAATCAAACCCAACATTTCTATAATACAAATTAGCACATTCTTTGCTAAACCCAGAGAAGAAATTGTAAGCCACTGTCAAATTCAATAGACTCCTCAGTGAACATACCAACTTCGGCAATTCTCCAGACAGCTTATTGTGTCCCAAATTCAGGACTTCAATGTCTTCCAAACACGAAACCGAGTCTGGCAAATGACCCATCAATGAATTAAAGCTCACATCAAACACTTGCAATCTGACCATAACCCAACACCTTGAGGAATGCAACCAATCAACCGATTGTTCAAGAGCGAATTTCCTTCAATTTGGGACTCATGTACCCTAAGCTAAACGACATATCCCCGTAAGTCTCGTTGTTTGCTAAATTGATCACGTATGGAATTCCCAAATTCCGAGGATTCGGCCATCGAATTGATTGTTATTAAGAAAAATTGCATCTAGTCTTCGGTCGAATATTTCTCGGGAGTGGGTTCGAGAAAGAATTGAATCGGATTTAGTCTTCAATTTGAGATCTATGCTCGCAACTACTAGGCTTGACGGGTCACCCATTTCCAACCGCATGATCCGCACGTAACACTCTTTGTAAGCACACATTTGGCCCAACCCATGTAGTCAAGATTCCTTTGGGGTCATCTTTGATTGCGGATTTCCATGGTTGGAGTGCAATGTATGCATAGTTGAGATTTGAAGGTGATGACCTGTGGGGTTTGGCCGTTTATTCCGCCACCACCAACCTGCATATCGCCGCCTCCGAATCCAACCCCTAATCCAACACCACCACCCACAGTGAATGCAGCTTCATTGACAATAATTTGGAGGAGAAAGACAAGAAAATGTATAGTTAGCTTGCAAAGTTTATCCATTTTTGAATGGAAGAGTGAAGAGTACTGTTGTAGGTGTTTTCTAGTCAAGTTTTACAAATGAGCTAGCACCATTGATGAGAGGGAAGATGGTGAGTCTTGAATGAGATTCTTGATAGTATTTCAAATCAATTTTTTGCTCTGTTTACTTATGGGGGGTTCAATTAGGTTGAAATGACAATTTTGTCCAAGACGTGTATGAGCATGTGCCACTTAACGTACCTTTGTAAACGGCAACCGACGAGGGGCACTATGGGACAAATGGAAACATCGACATGAACTTGGGAAAAATTTAACATTGGGGGGCATTATGGGATTGGGTGGTTACTTTGGGGTGATTTTCATATTTTGGCCTAGAAAATATAGCCTTTCTTAGTCAGTCGTCTGAAGTTTCGTTACAAACGCTTTTGGAAAAGGCTACTCGGGCTTGGGCTTGGGGTTGGGTTTGATTTTGTTCAAAATGATTTTGACAACTCTCGCTTTCCTTCACTGGGCTTTCATCGATAGAGCCTACATAGCTTTGATATATGCTTATCGGTTATCACTTAATCACTTAATTAACGAAAAATTAAGAGTCGATTTATTTTTCAAAATTTTTAATCGTTATAGTCCCGTGATTTTTTTTTTCAAATCGGGAAAGGGCACTTTTAAGGTTAAAAAGACTACGATGCCCTTAATGAGTATGATACATAAATGAATCACGTGTATTGACTATTGAACCGCGATTCATGAATTTTATTGTATTAATTTTTCGTGACCACCATTTAATCAGTTTAATTGCCAAATCCTATTGTCATCATTTATTCATTAATTTT